>ML783490.1:6073-61414 GCA_009831015.1 Picea engelmannii | reverse complement strand
GGGTGATTGCCTGGACTGGTTTCCCCTCTGTTGGGGCAGTCCAGCAATTCCAGGGGATTATTTTTGTAATTTTGGAACCTTGTTTTAGCCATTGCAGGCACCTTACGTAATACAATTTTCTTACTTACAAAAAAAAAAAAATAATTATAGTTAAATTGATACTTGACATGTGTGGTTCATCACTTATATTCTATGTATACTATTGTCCTTATATTTTGTTCCCTTCGACTATTTAGGGCTCATGGTCATCACTTTACTTAATATTCCTTGTGTGCATGCTATCTTGATCCTCTTTCTCTGTTTTACTTTGAATTTATATTTATTTTAATAAGATATCAAATATTTTTATTTTATTAAAATTATCTATGAGTAGCTTCACAAATTGATAATAGTGAACAAATTGATTCGAGTTTGGGATTGATGGAAACTCTATAACTAGATTTTGACAACCCAAGGAAAGTTCACTACAATACAAGCTAGCTCCTTTTTTATGTCTCTACGTTATATCTCAATCTCGATATTAAACAACAATTTATTTTGAATATTGCTAAAATAAGTTCAATACACAACAAGGGAGTATGTTAAGTGGACGAATTCACCTTGGATGCAATGGAAATTCTCTCCTAATTCCCACAAAATTTTTTCCATAAGCCATAGCTCCACTTGATTGTTGGAAAACATTGATCATCAAACTTTACACGTAATGGTTTTGGCTATAATCATAGGAATTACCTAAGGAAAGTTCCAAATCATCAAGTTATCCACTTGGAATAACAATTCGCCATGTTATGAATTCTTCGCTAAGAAGAGAAAATGTTTCATTTGTAAAAGAAAGGCCAATACAAATGTAAAAAACCAAAATTGCATGGGAAAATGAACATTTGGTAGGAAACAAAATGAGGGAGAGTCCACAACCACATGGATTAAATTTAAACCCTAAAAAACCAAAACCAAAGCCTAAACAACATCATTTTTCACTTTCATTTTTAAAATGAGACGCTGAACCCTCAAAGCACTAACAATAACAAGGATTTGGAGAGAATTAACACAATGATAGTGACAACCTAACAATAGGCATTTGCATTTCGAGAACACATTTGTCTTAGCAACACTCTAATAAGGTGAGTTTAGAGTAAAACATCATTTATAAATCTTCTATTTTTAGAAAGAACCCTTCCTTTTATTACTATGATTATAATTTATGAATCTATGATACAATTTTACAGTCTTAATATTGACTTTTTTTTTTCCAAAGAAAAAATCATCATTTAATTCACAGACTGAATGAAATTTACACTTCTCATATGAATGTTTCACTCACAAATTTAAAATTACATATGAATGTACATTTCATTTATTCCCCAATGAAAAATAGTCCTCAATCTTTCCTTTTTTTCCCTTTCTTTTTTAACCTCATGCCACCCTATAGAGAAAGCTCCATGGTGACTAACTATAATTCAAAAATAAGATAACCACAATTCATATAAAAAAATTGGATGTCTAGGATTCATATGGTGTGTCAACTCCTTATCAAAATTGGATTTTTCATGGGAATTAAGTCTCTCCATTCTCCTTGATAAGACTTGATTATAAACTTCCACCATCGATGCATTTTGACTATCTTTTCTATCCACCCTAAAGGGTGCTAATTCCTCAACTTTTATTTTTGAGAATCCATTCATATCCTTCTTTGAAAATGCAATTTCTTGATGTTGTACATTTTTTCTCTTCAACATCCAACAACCGTTTCTCAAATGATTTTCATCCTTTGGCTTTAGTTAATAGTTGTTGTTTAAATGATTTCTATCCTTTAGTTTTGGTTTATGTCCTTGTAAGATTTTAGGATTTAAGCTTGTGCTTGAGGACACAAATCCTATAATTGTTATAATTGTTCTACTTGTTGACAAATACAATCCAATTCTTGAGTCTAGACATATCTAGAATGAAAATTTGAAATTAGAGTTTACAAATTTTGTTTATTTAAGAATATGAATTTTTGTTAAGAGTTTAATAAGTTATTATTGATAAGAAATTTTAATTCTAAATTTTGTTTATGTATAATTCTATGAATAAGGAGTCGAATGAATATTAATTAAGATAGTAAGAATTAATATTAATTATGATAACTTATGAATGATGAAGTTAGAAACAACGTAACTTCTAATTTTCATATATTTCCGAAAAAAACATATATGTTAAATATATATTTAACAAATAGGATTAGAGTGGTTATTCCCCAATTATTAATTTAGAGGTTGTGACCATATCCATATGGCAAGTGGCAGCCACACTATTAGTGTAACTTTATTTTTGGTGCTTAAAAAAAACTAAAGCACAGTCGTATCTTTATATTATATAAAAAAAGAGTACATACATACATGGTGGAGGCCTACTATAGAGGAAACTAAGACCTCTACCAACTAGAAGAGAGCATGTTCATGACATAAGGAGTTATCAACTTAATATTTAGTAAAAATAAGAGACTATTTTTCTTACTACTAATCAACATTTTGTAATCAAAACAAAATAACATACTAACATTCTGGACCTAATTAAAGGGAGGTAGGAAACTCTCTTTTCTTGGTAGGGCTTATAGTTCCTTATCATTCACAAGATCCTTTTTAGCTTTATTAGTATGTTGGGGTTCCACATCCACGAAAATAGGGTTGGACCATGTTCCTACTGAACCATGGGAGTCTATATTCAGTTCTATAACTTCATTGTCTTCATTAGGAATTTGAGAAACAATTATTTCAATTCTGAAAACAACTTTGCAGACTGCAACAAATTTCTCATCCAACAAGTCAATTTTATGCAGGATATTTTGTTATTACAAGTTCCCCTCCTCCATGAATTGGGTTATCAAAGAGTTAATTATTTAATAGGTTCCAATAATTCATAATATTTTTTTACTCTGGGTTAGAAAACCCAAGGTCTTGAACCAATCCCTCAAACTTGGCTTGAATCTATTCACTAGAAATTTTTTGTCATGGGGTATTCACTCAGTGACATTGTGACATAACGCCTTCATTCATGGGATATTAAAGAATACCCCTAATTTCACGAGATATTGATAAATTTCTCCCAAAATACTTTTGTTGAACCCCCTCCCAATACATATTTCCAATAAAAGAAACCCTTATTTTTACTAGATACCTATTTTTATACCCCCCAATACCTATAAACTCATTGAGACCGCACATCCCCCCCAATACCTACAATATATTCACTTTATTTTCCACAATTAAAAAAACCCCTTTATGAATGAACGTGATAAGATATTGTCAACAACGTGAAGTCCCCATGGTTTTTGTCTTTTCTCCTAAACACTTTTTTCCATTCCCTCCAACTCTACTATGATTGTCTCAGAGAACATAGAGAGATATAAATGAGCCATAGCTTAGGTCTCCTTTTCCTCTTAGGTGACATACATGTGGTCATTATGGATATGGGCCTTAAGGGTACAAGCTCCAGGATTCCTTTCCCCAACTTTCCCCACTAAATTACTATTTTCCCTAGTCATGGTGGATGTGAGAGGTATGGGAGGAATGATAGGAAAAATGATGGATAGGTTGAAAAGGAAATCCCTTGAGTTATCTCCCAAA
Organism: Picea engelmannii; assembly: GCA_009831015.1. Taxonomy (NCBI): domain Eukaryota; kingdom Viridiplantae; phylum Streptophyta; class Pinopsida; order Pinales; family Pinaceae; genus Picea; species Picea engelmannii. The sequence continues at coordinate 57,809 of ML783490.1, read as the reverse complement.
CTTCATAGGATACCAATGACACATAACTCGACTAGCCACCCAATACCTTTCCCAACAACTCGATGTACTCAAATTTGGCCCAAAATAAGGAAAATTGAAATCTCAGTAGTCCCACCCTATAAAACTTTGAATCCCCATGACTATATATAGTAACAGTAAAAAACAATTACATAGGGTACATATAGACTGGATTATGCATACCCCTAGAATTCTCATGAAAGCTTGAGCCTATTCGACACAATCAACATATCTCTGTAGGCACGACTTACTTCCCCTTACATTTGACATCCTTAGGATAATAATATTTTTCAATAATGTGTAACCCATCATCCCATGAAAGTTCATTCCCATAATATTTTTTTGCAAAATGGTAGCACGAAAATCCCATTTTTCTTCAAGCTAGACAAATATCCCATAACTAGGATGGACCTAACCTCCACTTCCTTCTCCATCCTCATGTATATATTCTTGTGCATGATGGAGGCCATATGACATGTGGGGAGTGTCATGGCCCCAACTCTTAGTACCGCACCCAAGTGTTTATTTTATTCATTATTCAATAGAATATAATCCTCTCTAAGTTTCATCGGCATTACCTCCTTCCAAGCCACACCTTGTACCCGACTATTTGAATTACCCCTTCATTCAACAATCAATATACTATATCATTGGCTTTGCATCAGACATGAGATACAATGATCATTGAAAGATGCTTGGAGAGCTTATAAATCTACTTTAGGCCCGAATAAAACCTCTAGTTTGATGAGACCTAGTATATGTTACTTCCATTAATGAGTATACCCAGTGTTGAGATTATTATTTGAGAATCCCCTTCTACTATAACAGTATTGTAACTAAATTGTCTTTCTGACTACAACCCTTTTACCATTCCTGCATGTTTTCCCCATTACTCATGTTGTTACCCATATTTAGGGAGAATATTTCCAATATACTACTTAAGGAGTCTCAAACAATTCCCTTCGCTATAAAAGACCCTATATTTCCCTTGGAGGGTCCATGAAAATCAAGTTTTATATGGTGTAGTGGGGGAGAGTCCCATATCTCTTTAAATCTTGGATTGCGAGTACTACTAAGGATGGTTATATCCAAAGTGTAGCATTCCAATTTCTAATTAGAGAAAACAATTGATTTTTCTCTTGTATGTTTATTATCTTCTTCTATCCAAGAGACTGCGTTGATGGATTCCTATATGTTTGTTTGGATCATATGACATAATGATTCTAGATTCTTCTTCTACTATTTGAAAAAATTTCTATTTATTTCCTTCAAAATGTTCCATAGGAGAAATCATGGAAAGATGTTCAAGACTCTACTCAAGATTGGGATTTTAAAATGGCTTAATCTCCATTTATCCAAGTTTGGGTAATGCCATCTCTATTTCGATATGATTATTGAAAGCATGTTACACCTTTATCCCACCAGAAGTTAGTTTTCATGTAATTATTGAATATATGTTCTATTGATTCCCCCTCTACTCTACACACGGAGGATGATGGAGGGCCTTCATATCCTTTTCTGACTATCCTGTCCCAGGTCATTATTTTCCTATTGGCCAAGATCCATAGGAAGGTTCACACTTTTGGCCACTCTTTCAGACTCCACACATTTTTCCATATATCTTGTTTGTCTAGGGTGTCAATATTAGCTCGTATTTGATATTCTTTCTTGACTATGAAGTTATCATTTCCTTCATGTCCCCATATTAACATATCCTGATCTATTTTATACACAATCTTCCCAGATTTAAGCTTCTCCTCCATGTCTTTATGAACAATGTCTTCCTAGGCCATTGACCAAACAATACAAGGTTTCCATGTTCTACCCGAGTACAATTGTAGATCTATGTTTTCCTCCCAATATTGATGAACTTTATTCCATCCCCTTTTTATTAGGGAAAATTAGACCTCTTGAAAAATGTTCAACTTTCCTAGGATTGGTTCCTGCTACTAGGCATATTCCCATAATAGCACTAGGTGGCCATATTGTACTTCCTAGAAAAAATGGACCTGTACTAAATATTTATTGTTCCATGAAGTATTCCATATCAACAATCCATGACAATCCCCCTCCATCCTGGTTAATTTTTTTTGGGGGGGATTGTGTTAGCATATTTTATTTTCCATAGTTGGGCCCACAATTTATGTTGTTCTTCTACCCAATGATACCAAGTCTTAGCTACCAAATCCTTTCCCATGATTAGGGGGTATTTGATGTCGAGGCCTCCCATTGATTTTGGTAAACAAGCCTTTTTCCCAAGACACCAAAGACCATTATCTTTCATTCTTTGGTCTTGTTGATCTCTTTTCCTATTAAGGACAAGATTCAACCTCATAGGATATTCTTGTAAAATATTCAATATTCCCTCTTCATTTTATAGAGGTGGTACTCCTTTTTCTCACTCAAATTTATAGATTCACTTATTCAAAACAATAAATTTTATGCATTCATATAATCAACACCTAAGAGTGGGTCTGGTAGTAAAACAATAATAGAATAATAACTTAATATAAAATATACATAATAAATACATCCATTCCATCAAATACATTCATAGAGTAAGGGGAAAATAATTATAACACCCTATTTTCCCCCATAATTGTAATTATGCTAAGACCATATAATGTGAATATGAAGCATCTAATTATGCTATTGATTAATAGAAAATTCCAAAAAGTTGATTGTGAGGGAAATGGCTTGAGTATTTCCGATGATATCACATGGTGGAATTGGTGAGGTGGAGTGAAGAAGATTCAATGAAGAAAATAGGAAGCTTTCGAAACATTCCATCCTACACTTGCAAACTTGAATGCAATACCTGCCAACGCACTTATATCTACATGGAGCCATGTGACTAGCCACGGGATATTAGGATTGGTGGTTGAAGCAATTATAAATGCTAACATATCTGATTTCTTGAAGAGGCAAGGTTTAGTTAAAAACCTGACAGAAGGACACCCTTAGATTTCCCCTTCGAATTCATATTCTTGACTAGAGGTTATGTCTAATAGCAATCATGGGGAACCCGAGGAGTATGTGGAAGAAGAGACCAAAGGTAGAAAACCACCACTAAGAGAACACATAAAAAATGGGGAGATATGCACAGGCATGAGAGGAACAAAGGAAGTATATGTGAGAAAACTGAGAAGCCAAGGACAAGTTCTCACAGAGAAACATAAGACAAAAAAATAGAGTAAGTTGCAATGCACAGTGAGACAAAGTGGTGAGAAGGAGACTCACATGCATAGCTATGTGTAACTGAGTGGCTGGGAATTTTTCCCTGAGGAAAATAGGAAATTTTCCCAAGGAATTGATGGCCACCTTGGAATAGAGAAGACCCAGATCCAAACTAGAGAAATAGAGGATGAAAACTTGGTACTTATTGGAAAGAAACTAACACTGGTAAGGGGAGATCATTGAAGGAATGCATAATAAATAAAGAACTACCTTGTGAAGAGGAAATCCAGTTGGGAAGAATACTGATAAACCCATGGAGGTACTGAGCTCAGTGGGAAGAGGGAAGATTCTGTTGTTTCCAATGGAGTGGAGGAGAGTAACCTTCCTAGACCATTTAACTATTCGGAATTCAGTTGAATCAATCCCCTTGTGGTATCATGTATTTGCATGGGGGTGGCATGTTGTGGGAAGGCACATTGCAACATAACCTAAGGTTGGGAGGAAAGGATTCCTCTCTCAGTTAGTTTTCTAGTTAATATTCCCTAAACAGACAAGTGTTTCAACATACAAGTTTGATGTATGTTTAATGATGCAAACATGTTGTTTCATGGTTTGTATGATAAGTTTGAAAATATAAAAGGAATGGTTAAATTCATGAGTAAAATGGATTATGCATGTTTTTTCTCTTCTATTAATCTGGTAAATTTATATAACCAAGTAACTTGTGCAAAGGAGGGGTGTATCCATGTGAGTTCTGCAAGCCCTTGAAATGGAAATATTGTAGGATATAAACCTTGATTGGATGTGAAAGGACAATAATAGGTGTAACCTTGTGGGATGGCAAGTATTTGAGTGGAAAGATTGCAAGATATGAATAAAATCGTCACCCCAAATTGGTAGGAGTGCATTGAATACTAAGGAGAGTTTCTGAGTAGTTAGGGAGCCTTAAGCTCCATGAAACCTCCCTTCCTTTTAAATATAATTTTTTTAGGATATGCAAATCTTCAACCAATATTTCAGTGTGAGAATGCCTTAGCTAGTTTCAGAGTGAAGGTGATAGCCAAGAAGGTCCAAAATAAACTTAGTGATGGCCTAGAAGAAAATACTGGAGTGGGTAAGTCTGAAATCAGACTATTAACCTAGAGAAAACTTGTGTTTTGAGTTGGGATTATTGACAACTATTGATTCGGTATGGAGGAAAGATCCTAACGGTGGGTCGAAAGGTGAGGTTGTCAGAATGACCCTATGCACATTACAAAGACACATTGATGGGGAAGGGTATGCATAATGAGGGATGTTGATCTGTTGGAGAGAAGAATAGTGAATTATGGACCATTGATTTTAGGTGTAATTATATCGGAAGACGAATGGTTAAAGACCCAGATGAAGGACTCTAAGGGGGTCCGATGATGAGATAGCTAGAGGACTATTGATTTTCTTGGAGGTGTTCTGTGGGATTTCAACCATTGGATCTCATATGGTTCATTCCAAGGAGGAGGGTCTAATAACCTTAACTTCCATGCAGTTATAAACCTCCAAGAAAATATTGACCATTGGTTGGGGTGTCACGAGGACCATTAGATCCATCAATGTATGTCATCGGAATGAGTTAGTCAGAGTGGCCTTCGATTCTGAAAGTGGATGCACTCCGATGAGGATGAATCCAAGAGTGAATGAGAGTTGTCAATCAAAGAGTGGACACGAAGTGATTTTAGCTGTAGATCTGTCATGGGTCCCACAATTTGACTTGGTGAGTAAATGAAGAGGTGGGTGATAAATGTTTGGCTATTAGAGGAGCTGTCGAAATTAGATCTGTTGGTTCCCGATTCCAAGAGCCATTGGATATATCGAAATGAAAATTTAGGCATGTAACCTACTGTTCCAATGGGGAAGAGTTCGATTCGTTATGGATCTCTAATCTGGAGGCGAGAAGTGGTTCTAACCATCCGATTGATGGAGTGTAGGTCCCTATTCATTGCAGCGAACTCCGTATAGGGATTTTGTTGGAAATTTGGGTCGAGCAAGTAATATTTTAACACAGTGAATACTATGATAAGATAAGTCCTCACTTAAAATAGTGATGAATAAAAAAAAGGGAGAGTAAACTTGAATAATTACCCCTAGGGAATGGGAAAATTGAGCATCCTGTTATCACTGAAATCTCGTTCGTACATGGTTACAGGAATCCAACATCTCCAAAAATCTATTAGTTCACCCATGGACCAAAATTACCAAAAATGCATCTCTAAAATGTCCAAAACTATGCAACTGCTTATAAAATCAGAATGCGCTATGATTATACAGAGCGCGCGTGCACATGCGCCATCAAGAAATGTAGGAAAATAAGACATGTGCACGATGCGTGACTGTGGATGCTAAAAGCCACGCACATATGAGAATGATGCATTTATGATGTTGGTCGGCCTCCCACCCACTTCTGGTTCAACTTCCAAGTCGATTTGACATCCAAATCTCAGTTGAATCCGGTTGGGTGGCTGGTCAAAGACCTAAGGGTACCCTAAAGGGCCCCTTGTTCACAGTCAAAGCTGGTTGAATAATGCCTCAAAGTTATGCTATAAAAAGATGCCATGGGTGCACTACATTTTCAAAAAATTCATTTGTAAGGTTATGCTGCTGCTATTCTCTTGGGGAATCCTCTTTTCTCATCAAGAGCATACTAGCACCATTCCATTGGAGCTATTCACATCACCTTTGGAGTGAATTAGCTTGGGATTCTTTCACCATTTCTTTCAAGTTTTCAAGTTGTAAGAAGAGCTCAATTTTGGGGGTCCAAGAGCCCTCCCTTGGAGGAAGAAGGGACCCAAAGTCCCCCTTTCTCTTTGGTGCTTTCTTTTCACTAATACAATCCTTTCCATTGGTGACATGAGTCTTACTTGTTTCTAGCTCTTATGTCCTTATGCACTTTATCTTAATTGTTTTTATCATTCCTAGTTTAATTCTTAGCTTAGTCTTTTATGCTTTATTCTTCTAACCCTTTCCTTTACTTTTGTCTTGCTTAGCTAACCCAACTAAGCTTGTAAGCACCTTTGTTTTGCTCATTTAGGTGACAAAAAAGGCGCAACAGATTGGCGAATCCACTAGGGAGAAGGTATCAATTCCCTACCCCATTTGGGTTATTTTAGCTCTTCTTTTTTATTATCTAACTTGCAGGTACCATAACCGACCCAAGTCGACCTACAGGAAGCCAAATTCAAAGCTGAGTTGTGAGATTTTCACTTGGAATTCTTCTTCACGGTCGTGTGTCAGACGTGCATGGGTTTTTTAACCCACAGACGCATCTTCAGCGCAAGTGCGCCAAACCCATTGTCCTGCACAATGCTCTCTGTGCACCTGCACCCATAAGTTTCTTTCAGTGTGCACATTGGCACTCAAGCACCTCTGTCGACTTTGAGACCCGTGCACCTGTGCAAAAAATACACATTGTAAGCCTTTTTGTGATTTGAGGAATGCCCCTAGCCTCCCTAAAATTGATTTCATGCACATTGTAATTTGCACCACACTTAGTTCCCTCTTCATATAAAGGGATTAGTCAAAACACATAGGCACTTAAGGGTTAAAAATAATTATTTTTCCTCTTTTTTCTTTTTATTTCACCACATGGATGGCTTGCTTTGACTAAAAAATAAGTTGGAATCATTCTACATCACATATAAAACTTGCATTGGGACTAGAAATTGGATATCAATCATTGAGTATGATCTTCTCTCGCACTCCAAATAGATCTTGAGAATTAGAAAAAGGTTGAGAGACAATTTCATCTCCCTTAAAAAGACAAAATCTTTAGGAGAGGACAACAACCCCCATCGAGACTCCTCTTAGTTTATTTCTCAAACACATCTTAAAATTGTAAGGGCCCATACATGCCCACATGATACAAAGATAGGATAGTGTTGAAATTTACTTTCTTAGATTAAATCACTAGGGAAGTTTAAAGGTTTTTTAAAGGGCCCATACATGCCCACATGTTCACAATCTAGGACAATTTCAAAGATTTCTTAGATTAAATCACATTAGGGAGTTAAAGGAATAGTAAAGGACCCACATGTCCACGTGCTAGCTTCCTAGAGACTTTTGAATTCCACAAGGTTGTACCAATGACATTTAGTTAATTAGGTAATCAAAGACTTGTAAGGACCAAGCAAAGTCCACATCCAGCAAGGTGACACCTAATTCATTAAAAAATTGGCACACTTTCACTCATTCACACACAAAAGTCACTTCTCACTCGCATAGTTTTCATCTCGAAACRTGGAGGTTGAAGTAAGTTTCCTCCAAAGGGATTCTGAAACACCCCACCCTTTTCTTGATGAAACTATCCACTCCCACTTAATTTCAACGAGATTGGCTCACACCCCCAATCTCTCAAACAACCACATCTAAATTTTTTCTAAGAACTCACTAAGTTTTCCTCCACAGGAGGTGACAAAAGAAATATTTTAGTCTAGGTAGGATTTCAGGGATAGACATCCAAATAACTCCCTGATATTTGGTTCTCACATTTTCAAAACAATAGAAGTTGTCAAATATGGAACTTTAAATCCTTCAAGTCAAGTGTTCCCAACACCATAAGGCAGGAAGATATCCATGAAGGGTTGAAGGCCGAGGTCCAGTTGTTCTGTGCATCCCCCCTTGAGGCACCCACCTCTTGGATGGGATCCAACCCGTGACCCATTTCTTAGGCCGAAAATCTAAATGTCGCACTTTGACTGAGGTACCTAGTGACCAAATTTTAGGACATCTACCTAGGTGGCAATTGTGGGCTGCAATTGCACCTTGATCAGATTTTGTGTGGCTATTGGGAAATATCACCAGTTCTTTCGGGATATGCCCCCTCTACCCCTCATTATAACTGATTGCTTCATCCTTCACTAGTTTCTCTTCTGGTGGCTTCAGACCCCACTGTCGAGTGCTATTGGAAGGTCCAGTGCTATTTTGAGAGGAAGGATGTTACGTCTTTTAGGACACGAGCATTTGTTTTCTTTGTTCCCCCACGCGGACAAAATCCACCTATCCACATATATGCTTCTTTATCAAAACACTTTATGTATGATGCCCTTCTGATTTGGATATATATTGTGTAGGTTCAAAAATTGTAGCAAAGACTCTTGTTTATTTATTTGCTCTCACCACCATTTGCACACATTCACTCATCTAGTCGGACATCATAGGGGACCCACAGAACCCCCATCATTCTAGACGCTTGCTAAATCTCCCTCATATTCTAGGGGGAGTTCCTAGTCTTGCCAACTCATCAACTCCACCTTCTCACACCCCTGTGAGTGCCACTGTCTTGGGATCAACGTTGCTTGGTTCCACCTTACTTAGGTCCAAATCCCAAGGTCCACCTTCCACTTGCTCTCCTTTACACGGAATCGGGGGACCAAATTCTTCTCAAGGGGGAAGTACAAACCCACCTAGTCCCCTCCAAGGGCCAGGTACTCAGAACACTCACACTATGGCTGGAATTAATCCTTTTCCACCACCCCATATGCCATATTTGGCTTCCCTCAACATACCGGATCTGACTAAACTCACCAATGATCCCATATTGCATAACCCCACATGGCCTGCAATGCCTACCAAACTCCCTTTAGACATCCCCAAGTTTGAAGGAAAAGCAGGAGATGATCCTGCCAACCATATCATGACCTTTCACCTATGGTGTTCTTCAAACAACATCATGGACGATTCCATCTGATTGAGGTTATTTCAATGAGAACTCACTGGCCCATCAGCCAAATGGTATGTAGAAGAACAATCTGGGTCCCACGCAACTTTTGAATCTTGGCCAAAGCATTTTTGACCTTCTTTCAATTACCCGTTCGTCATGACAATGGCCTTGAACTACTCTCAGACTTCAAACAAACCGCCTCCACACATATTGCCGACCACATCCACGAATGGCATCAGTGACGTAGCCTCTGCAAAGCTGACGCTACCCCCCAGCAATGTCTCAATTGGTTCCTCAAATCACTTGTTTCCCTCCTTGCCAAAGATGTGGCCGCCACCTTCCCCTAGACTGAAGAAGAAGCCATTAGCAAGACCCAAGAGTTTGAACTCATTTACGCCCAATCCGAATACCTATACACGATACTCCTAGACGCCCCTAGACCCATGCCATTTGGCCAAGACAAACCTGGGATGTCTCACTCAGCAGACAGATTGATTGGTAACACTACACACCACAACCCACAGCCTCAACAACCGCCCATGTATGGAACACCTCAATATCCGCCAACATATGGAGGAATCCCTTATTATCCTCCTCCCCCTTATCAACAACCATACCCTTTTGCCCTGCCTCCACCCATAAGTGGACCCTCGCTGGCACCCCTAATTCGCCCACCTATCTAACCAAGTGTTGGTACTCCCTCTACCTCAGCCTATACCCTAAGCACTAGTGAAAGCACTGCTTCTTCCTATGTACCTTATGGATCATCACCACAACATAATCTGTACTTTCCATTTTCTGGCCCCCCATAGCCTATGGCTCCACCACAAGGACCACCACACACTGGCGTTAATTTTGTTCAACCTTCTCCCATTAAGAAATATCAAAATTTTGAACAACTGAACATGACAAATCAATCCTATCAATCGAACAATGCCAGAAAGAAAGGAAAAAACTAGAACAATAATAATCCCGGACCAGGAGGAAACCAGAACCAACCCCAGCAGAACCAGTCTGTCGGGGGCAACCAAAACCAGGGGAATCAAAACCCCCCAGGGGGAAACAACAACAAACGCAATGGAAGGAACAACAACAATGTTAGGACCACCTTCCCTTGTGCTCTTTGTGGTGAGTTTGGTCACTATACTCACCATTGCCCCCAAATCGCTGACTTTAAATGGATGAAAGACTCTGTGAATGGATCACATCGCTCAGCACCACCTGCCCCTCCGTAATCCCCACAACCATATGTGCAACAACCACCCCTAGCTATGCTAAAAAACAGCATCCCACACCAAGGGGTGATAAATACCCAACCAGACATGTAGCCTACCCCACCATAGTTGGGACCATATCCCAATATGAGCACCTCTATCGATCACACTATCCTCCTTACCAGTGAGGAAGAAGTCCTTCTGCAAACTCACAGTTGTCAGTATAGCACACCCCCTGACTGTACTCCCACCACCTTAGAAGCAATTCCAATCACAACTGGACTCCCTTTCATGATTCCTCGCCCTAATACTAAAACCCCCCTTCGTATTCCTCACATCCCATTATGCAGGAATGTCCACAATCCTCAAGCTAGGGAAGCTCATAATTACAGTTTGGTCGATGGCTTGGCCCAATATCTTACTACTATGTCAGTCTTAGAAGTCCTTCGAACTTTTCCTACACAACAGAATTCGTTACTTTCCGTCCTCAGGGAAGTCGACCTTGCAGATACCCAACTCATCACATTTGATCTCGATAGCGGAGAACCTCGCCTCCCTGCTCTCATCGCTTTTCAAATACCAGTTAAAATATAGAACATTACAGTTGACCATTGCATCATTGATGAGGGTTCATCCACATGCATCGTGTCAAAATATATATGGCAGAAACTTGGATCCCCTGAACTAATACCATCTGCCATTACCTTAAGAGCCTATGACGGACGACCATCTTCTCCTGAAGGACTCTTCCAAAATGTCCCAGTAGAACTCGGGGGCAAGACCATTCTCATTGAAATTGAAGTTATTGATTCCCCCCTCTATTATAATATCCTGTTCGGACGTAGCTACATGTATTCTATGAAGGCAGTTTCCTCCTCCGTATTTCAAACCACGATGTTCCCCCATAACGGAAAGATCATTACCATTGATCAAGTTTCACATTATGAGCCCAAACCTTCATCCAACATCGATAACATCCTCCCTTTCATCCATACTAATCCCAATGCCTATCCGCTCATCGAGATGGGCCTCAGAATCTTCAAAGACCCATATTTGTTAGGGACATACCACAAAGCACCACCGCTCCTCAATCCCTCAGCTCAAGTATGTGTCGTATCCTCCAACGAAATGAAAACTGAAGATAATCTCCCTCCCACCGAGTCTTATTTTATCCCTGACATCCCACTAGTCGCAAAACTTCTCCCTCAGGAACCCCCTGGAACTAGCTCCGCTTGTTCCATTCCTGATCTTCCTCTCCCCCAGGGCCATATCCCAATCTGGGAAATAGTCCCCGAAGCCATTACCCAAATTCCTTTCTTTTACCCCCCACCAGGTATACAAGCTTTCTAGGTAGTTGCAACTCTTACCCTCCCCAACATGGTACTGGAAATCCCATTTTGGTATCTACATCCACCTGAGATGGTCCCTCAACCATCCCTCCCTCCCCAAACCGTCGAAGTTCTGATGCAAATTCCAATACCTACCCTCGAAGCAACACCCTCACCCCCTCTTGCTAATGCCATCGCTACAGCTGGGGGTAGACGAAACAAGAAAGAGCCCATCACTCCTCTCCCTCCTCACATCCAACCTCCTTGTGCACTCTGCGAGAAAGAAGGACTCCCCACTAATTTATGTCCCTCTCTCCCCGAGCTACGCAATCTCATCCAACTCCCCCGTGCGAGCACATCCCCTCCCCGTGTGACTACATCGCCTAGAGATTCATCAAGCACACCCAATACCATCAAAATGTTGTCTACTGTAGGCAATAAAGGGTTGCAGACCAAATTCGCATGTGCCATATGTTCAGAGTATGGCCACTACACTCATCATTGCCCCTCCCTATCTCAGTTTCGACAGACACTCGCAGCAGTACACCATAGTTTTCAACAAAACCCCTCTACCTCTACGTCGTCAAGTACCCAAAAAAATGACATCCATTATGTCACCACTTCAGTCAATGAACGTATGAGGTGTCCTTTCACCCTATGTGAATCACTTGATAATTTTACATATCAATGTCCTATGATCATCAAATATAAGCATCGCCAAATGGCCCTTATTCAAAATGCTACATCCCCTCCAGTGCCAGCAGAATCAGTGATTACCCCTACTCCATCTCCAGAGGTTATTCACATCCTTTCTCCTAAACCTAAGATGCTCTCTACTCCCCCATGGTTCTTGGATGAATTGTACGAGGATTTACCCCTAAATCTCCCCAATTCCCCTGTTCATTTCCCCACGAAAATTTTACGCCCAACTACCATTTTTAACCCTTAGTATCTCGATATTTGTTTTATGTCGAGTGAACCATCACAATCTCCCTGCATCACTAACCCTACTTCTTCATCACTATACGACAATCACAGAGTGACATTCACCGATGTGACTCTTCTAGATCCCTTGTATTCCCGACAATTCCACTGTGACAAGGACATACTTGAGGAATTAACCACCCCCGACTGCCCATGGGATGTGCTATACCACAGATCGCTCTTCTTTTCAAAGGAAGAATTCACCCCTCCTAACCAACACCCCATATACGCAGTCAAAACCAAAGATTTTATCCCATCAGGGCATATTGACTGGTTCAACAACCCTATCCTTGCCCCTGATGCTTTTGAAGAAGGCAATATGGCCAACATTTCCCCCACCATCAAAATCGATATTTCCATAAAAAATGGAGTTGTCGAGGAAATCACTATTGGCGCCACATGCACTCCTGAAGAAATTATTGCTTACAAATATCTCTTCCATAAATACCGAGACATTTTTTCCTGGTCATACACAGAGATGCCCGACCTTGACCCCTCTATTGTCGAACATTGCATCGACACTTGGCCTGATATCACACCAGTCTGCCAAAAACAACGGCCGCTACACCCATCCAAATCCACGGCCATAAAGGCTGAGATTGATAAATTACGCGTCGCTGGCTTCATTTACCCCATCGCCTATACATCATGGGTCTCCAACCCCGTCCTTGTTAACAAAAAACAGGGCACTATTTGTGTCTGTATGGAATTTCGTGACCTCAATCATGCCTGTCCCAAAGACAACTTTCCCATGCCCTTTATCGATCAAATTATCGATTATTGTACCAATCACGAGGCGTTGTCCTTCATGAACCATTTCTCTAGCTACAACCAAATCCAAATTCACCCAACTGATTAGTAAAAAGCCGCGTTCACTACCCCCTGTGGTACTTTCACATATCGTGTCATGCCTTTTAGCCTCAAGAAAGTTGGAGCGACATTCCAATGAGCCATGACATATGTCTTTCATGATCTAGCTCATATCATCCTCGCATACTTGGATGACCTCACCGCTCAATCCAAGAAACGTACTCAACACCTTGATGATCTACGAATCATATTCCAAAGGTGTCAACAGTACAATATCCTCTTGAACCCCCTCAAGTGTATCTTCCGCGTCACTACTGGGCACCTCCTTGGGTTCATCGTTTCTCAATGTGACATTACCGTGGACCCTCTCAAAGTCCAAGCCATCATGGAAATTCCCCCTCCTTGGAATTTACGCTAACTACAGAGCCTACAAGGCAAAGCTAACTTTTTACGGTGCTTTTTCCCAAACTATTCCACTTGAGCACATGGTTTCCTTCACTTACTATGCCACAACATCCCATTCCACTGGGATTCCCATGCCCAAAATGCTTTCAATGACCTTAAAACGGAACTGTCCAATGCCCCTTTGATTAGTCCACCCGACTATAACTGCGACTATATCCTCTACATATCGGCCTCAACCATCTCAGTAGCAGGAGTTCTCGTTCAAATAGGGGATGATGATCATGAGCATGTCATTTATTACATTAGTAAAAACCTCTCAGGGACACCCTTGAAATAAAATCACGAAGAGAAACTAGCCCTTGCAGTCATCCTCGCAGTCCAGAAACTGTGCCATTACATTCTACTTCAAACTACCAAAGTCATAGCTGATTCCAACCCCATGCAATACTTGCTCAGTCGTCGAAAAATTAACTGTAAATTTTCTCGATGGATCGTCATCCTGCAAAAGTACGATCTCAAATTTTCAACACATAGGAGCAAGAAATCTCTCTTCCTCGCCGAACTCATCATAGATTTTCCCTCCAATACTACCAGTCCCCCTGTCAATATCGACTTCCCCAATGAACATCTTTTCTACATCCCCTCGGATGACCCTTGGTACGATGATCTTCTCGTCTATATTCGAACACAAAAATTCAGAAACCACCTCTCCAGAGATGATCGTCGACGTATTCGTCACCAGGCACCCCGCTACCTCCTCATCGGAGATATCTTATATCGGTGAGGGGTTGACACCATAATTCATCGATGCTTGACTATTGAAAATGCCGATAGAGTCTTGAACGACTGCGACAACGACGCTTGCAGGGGCCACCTCTCCGAGATGTCCACCGCCCAAAAAATCATCCACGCCAGTTACTTTTGGCCTACATTATTTCATGATTGCATTCATGCCGTGAAGCGATGTGATAAATGCCAACTTTATACCAACAAAGAACGCACACCACTTTCTCTTCTACACCCAGTCATTACCGCATGCCCCTTTTGCAAATGGGGCATCAATTTCATGACTTGCAATCCTCCATCCAACAATGGACACAAATACATAGTCGTTGCAGTTGATTACTTCACAAAGTGGGCAAAAGCTATGCCGAACTTCAACAACACTGCTGACACAACAACACATTTTTTCTTTAACCACGTCATATCCTGCTTTGGATTACCACTCCAACTAGTCTCTAATCATGGGAATCATTTCGAGAATGAGATTTTCATTGAACTCTCATCCAGGTTAGGCTTCTCCCACGAGTTCGCCTCACCATACTACCCTCAGTCCAATGGACAGGTGGAAGTTGTTAACAAGGTCCTCAAAACCATGTTGCAGTGCATGGTTAACAAACATAAGACCAATTGGCATCATATGCTATTTTCCTCACTCTAGGATTATTGCATGGTAGTCAAAACTGCCACTGGTTTCACACCATTTCATCTAGTCCATGGAGTTGAGGCCACTCTTCCCATCGAGTGCGAAATTCCCACCTTACACACTGCTATTGAACTATTACCTAACACTGCTCCAATGGAGCAACGTTTGTTGAACTTAGAATCCCTAGATGAAGACCGTCGATCCTCATTACAGAATAATGAGGCAGCCAAGAAATGGTCAAAATCCACCTTTGATCGCCATGTCAACCTTCACTCATTTAATGAAGGGGACCTCGTCCTTTCTTACGATATCAATCACGATACCCTTGGCCATGGAAAGTTCGAGTCCCTATGGCATGGAACATACATCATCCAACATTTCCTCACTAAAGGTGCATATATCCTGCCTCCCCCGAAGGCCATCTTCTCAAAGAACCCGTCAACGGGTTGTACTTAAAGAAATTTTACGCCTGAGCGTAGCCATACTACACTAGGCTTTTTCTTTTTTGTATGTCTTTTGTATATTTTTTAATCTTCTTTTATCCATACCTCCTGTCTAATCTATCACTCGTGTTATTGACAGATGTCACCCCCATCGGCCTACCACATCGGTTACGCCGACGGAGCTAGCCGCTGGACTCAGAATCTCGCTTCGGCTTCTTGGGCCCTCTATTCACCTTCACATGACCTGCACCACACCAACGACATATGTTTAGGTTCAGCCACCAACAATCAAGCAGAATACACTGCCATCATTGGTCTCCTCATTGAGGCTAGTCATCGTCATATTCGTCACCTTAGCATTTTCCTTGATTCCCAGTTGGTTTTCCTCCAGCTTAATAACGTGTACCGCGTTCGTGATCCTTGCCTCTTCTGTAAATACCTACAAGTTAGAATGTTATCTCGACAATTTGATTCCATCACATTCACACATATTCCAAGACAATTTAATCAAATAGCAGATAATATGGCTAACCTAGTATTAGATTGGCATTTATCACATCAAACTACCAGTACACATACATCAAACATCCATAATTTATCCTAACACATACATTATACATCATCAACAAAAAAAAAATAACACATGTACACATTACCAAGATCCCAAAATGTATATCCATATATATATATCAGTCAAAATGTCATAAGTATTTACAAAAAATAGTACATCGCCCGTAGGCAGGTGAGTCACCTCATCCCTATCAATACAAAAATGGATGTCACAACTATACAAAATGGGCTCACCAGCCTATATAAAATACAAAAAATACATATCTAGAGGCCCTTAGGGCGCCTCTAGTGCTCCAGCACTAGGTCCTCCCTCTGGCGGAGGTACCCCACCATCTCTAGGTCCCTCAGGTCCCGGGGGCAACCACCCAGTCATTGCAGCTCTGACTATAACTGTTCTATGGATCAGGGTCTACGACTCTGTCGGTAGCCCAATACACTACTCCAGTATCCCCTCATCCTAGATCCTCACCTACATCCCCTCGGGCACTCCCCGTAGAACCGCCTCTAATCAGTGGCAGAAATCATCAAATTATCCCCCATCCTCAGCCGAAGGAGCATGTGACGAACCTGCACCGGGTTCATCATAACGATGCCTCCTAGAATCTCTATCATCATCTCCAGGCCTCACCCCAACATCCTCTCATCCCCGCCTCTCCCCTGCTCGCAGCTCTACCTGCAGTGGTCTCATAGGCCCCTGGTGGCCTGACACTCTGATCAGCTCGACCTCTTATCCACATGGCCCCACATCTACATAAAAAAACACATGATAGAATCAACATCCATACAAATATCAACCATATTCTATACTATCTACAACAAATCAAAAACCAGCAAAAATAACATCATACCTCGGCGGTTGAATACCTCTCCCGAAGGTAATATCATTTCGGGGTCATAACGAAAATATACCCTGCTGTATGGAAAGTGTAAAATGATCTATGGAATATGATGCCACACTTGTGTAGCCTCGGCCTTGAAGTAATGGCCACCCTCACCACCCCCATGATGAACCAATATTGTCGTCCACCGCCGAAGTTGTGGCTCTCATGCCCCTGGTGGGTCTAAAAAAACTCTCGGGTGCAACATCAACACCCTCTCTAGAAACCAAGCCACTAAGATGGATCCGAAATAAAAATCCCTTGACTCAGCCAATCGACACCTAGTGAGTTGTCCCACCATCTTGGTGTGCAACATCATGCCCCAGGAAAAATGCTCACCCCCTAGCGCCCGTTGGATGATCCTCAACTAGCCGCCACTAATCCGCTGAGTTGCGAGCGATCCATACACTCTCACAATCATCACTGCCATGCAACAATGAACCAGGGCATCCATCACCCCAATCCTCACCATGGACCTAGACATGAAATCCTCTCTCGAACAATATGCCCGGCCAAGGGTTGCCAACTACCCATCCCCAACTATCACCGGCTCGGCCGGTAGCAGGGTTCCCTAAAAAGGGAACCCAGTAAAAAAATAGAAATCCTCCTCAATAGAGAATGCCAAGTGCTCCCCACGCACAATGAAACACTGCAACTCTAGACTCCACATGGAAATCAGGAATTGTAGCAGATACTCCTGTGCCCTCACCAGTGGACACTAAAAAAACTTCAGCAGCCCACAGGCTGCCAAAGCACCTCGAACTGCCGACTCCTCATCCCTCACGGACTCCCTCAGTCAGGCCCAGTCCCTCTCTCTCCATTGGATCAACATCATCCCAACTGATCACCTACATCCACACATACAGTACTCGATCAACCATCACAAGTCATCAACACACCAAAAATATCCCCCCAAAAAATAAAAATAAATAAAAAAGTAAATAAATTATTTTCACCCTCAGCTTTGCCTCAAGGGTGCGGTTGTTTTCCCCATAGGCACGCACTCATGCGCACTTGTTCACCCCACATGCGTGCATTTATGTGCTCCTATTTATCCCATAGGCGCACATCAAATGCACGCTTGTTCACTACACAGTAGCACACTTATGTGCTACTGTCGAAACCACAACCACACATATGTGCACGACTGTGCGTTGAACAGACGCGCATCCCATGCATTCCTGTCTCCCAAATTGGGGCGCACCCATGCGCGACTGTACCCATTACAGCCATGCACTCGTGCACGAGTCGCCATTGATCACCCGTGCATTTGAAGGGCCCCACTCCCAAAAAACCCACCACACGACCATCTGTACGGTCCTACCCAAAAATAACATCTAACTACTGTACAGGAGGATGAGACCACTAACCTGACTCTCGCACCTCTCGGATCGACTTCCTCGCACTCCCAGAATCTACAAATTTGTTCTGGAATCTCCTCTCTGATCACTATAGCAACAAGTACAAATGAGGTGGCAATGTGGGCCCTACAACTATATATAGGCCATTTTGGCCAAAACTTCCATGCTCAATTCCATGAGCTTTGGACGTCCATTTTTCGATCCGTCTTTAGCCACGGGATCAGAATCCCGCTACCTACACAGTCATACTTCCCGGGTCACCATCCCTCCATGGCCCCCGGGGAGTCATTTTCTCATACCCCATCCAGGTACGCATGCTCATGTTCAAAATTGTCAAATAATTGTCCTATGTTCGTTATCTTCAGATATTGTTCACGTCGGGTATTTGGTTGTCATGTGTGAAGGTACTGGGTAATCACACACCAGCGTGACCCATTTAGGTATATGATCAACACTAGCATGTAATTATTCCCTCTGAATCTCAATTGCATCTCCAGTCACACCCTCTGAAATTTACCTTTAGGGTCCCTATATCTGGCTCTACAGTACTGTCACCTCCACTGCATTTTGGTACTGTCACTTGGTATAATTCTCCCCCACATGAGGTGTCCCATTCATAGTCCCCCCTTGGTACTTTGACACTCATGCTTTTTTCACCCTTTAGGGATGGGAGTCCCAATAGTCTTACACATTTTTCGAGAATCAACCACATACTCCTTCTCTGCCTTTTTCTAGCCTTCCTAACGGACTCCCAGGTTATCTCATCATGGTTCTATTCTCGAATGCACCTCCACAGTATCATTAACCCCCCATTTTCATCCACAATCAGTTTTCCCATCTGTGAATTCCCCTTCATTCATTTATCTGATACAGAGACCCACCCATGGGGCCCCTCACCCTCCACCAGTTCCCTACATAACTTGCGCCCTCCTAGGCCAAGCCATATTGCATTGGGGCACCTGTTTCTATATTTGTACACTGATCCCCAATTATTTATTTGTTTGGCACTTGTACAAATCCTTTGTTTTCAGTATTTACACAACTTTTTGTCGTCACCTTTGACGACCTTCTTCCTTTCTGGAAAACACAACCCATATCACTCTTGGTTGGGGCATCCATAATCTTCTACTCCTGTTGACATAGTCCACAAACCCTGAGTATCCCACAGTCCACCTACCTCTACTCTCTGAGTTTGTTCACTTTGTCCCACCTCTGGAACAACTTATCCCACGTCTAGTCATCCCCCTGACACTYGACCCAGTTCTACGGTTGCTGCCACTTCACATATATCCCCAACCAAGGGCAGTCTTGAGTCTCCAATCATATTTACTTCGTCCATAGTTTCTGATCTCATCTAGTGACTTTCTTGAAGCCCTTTGCTTCTTGGAGTTGCGTCTMCCGTTTTGTCGACATCAACACAGTTTCCAGAAGGGAAACCGTATCTTGACTCTCATTCCCTTTACAATGAGGAGTCTCAGACGGCACAGGGAGAACCATCATTTCTCTCTACTATCGTTGACCCCCGTACCATTTGAATTCAACACTCTCTCATGTTATGGTGGGTCTTACTTTGTGACTATATCAGTTGTTTTTATATTTGCAGAAGACCTCTGAAATTTTTTGGGCCATCAATGCCCACCAAATCCTTGATACTTCCTCCAAGTGTCATTGTTTACTTTTCAGAGTATTGTTCCTCATTAGAATTTTCCTCTTCTCTTATCAACATGCCCCCAAGGGTGTTGCACTCATCTTCACCAACATACCACTTCAGTTACTTTCCTACACATGTTTTGGGTTACACAGCACGAGCATGGGGCATGCTCGCCTCGTTTGTACACATTTTTTTTTTCACACCTTCAGAAAGGTTGGGTCCTACAAGTTCCCTTCTCCCTCCAACGGATCACTCCTGATACTCTCGATATCACTCTTTCTTACAACAACACTCTCAGTAGAAGAAACATTGATGAATTTCGACTATACGTATTCTCCTACCTCATCCATCAAGGGGAATCTGTTATCACTGAAATCTTGTCCGCACATGGTTACAGGAATCCATCATCTCCAAACAGCTATTAGTTCACCCATGGACCAAAATTACCAAAAATGCATCTCTAAAAGGTCCAAAACTATACAACTGCTTATAAAATCAGAATGCGGTATGATTATACAGAGCACGTGCGCACATGCGCCATCAAGAAACGAAGGAAAAGAGCACATGCACACAATGCATGACTGTGGATGCTAAAATCTGTGCACATCTGAGAACAACACATTTATGATGTTGGTCGGCCTCCCACCCACTTCTGGTTCAGCTTCCAAGTCGATTTGACATCCAAATCTTGGCTGAATCCAGCTGGGTGGCTAGTCAAATACCTAAGGGTACCCTAAAGGGCCCCTTGTTCACACTCAAAGTTGGTTGAATAATGCCTCAAAGTTATGCTATAAAAAGAGGCCATGGGTGCACTACATTTTCAAGGAATTCATTTGTAAGGTTATGTTGTTGCTATTCTCTTGGGGAATCCTCTTTTCTCATCAAGAGCATACTAGCACCATTCCATTGGAGTTATTCACATCACCCTTGGAGTAAATTAGCTTGGGATTCTTTCACCATTTCTTTCAAGTTTTCAAGTTGTAAGAAGAGCTCAATCTTGGGATTCCAAGAGCCCTCCCTTGGAGGAAGAAGGGACCCAAAGTCCCCCTTTCTCTTTGGTGATTTCTTTTCACTAATACAATCCTTTCCATTGGTGACATGAGTCTTGTTTGTTTCTAGCTCTTATGTACTTATGCTTTTTAGCTTAATTGTTTTTATCATTCCTAGTTTAATTCTTAGCTTAGTCTTTTATGCTTTATTCTTCTAACGCTTTCCTTTACTGTTGTCTTGCTTAGCTAACCCAACTAAGCTTGTAATCACCTCTGTTTTTCTCATTTAGGTGACAAAAGAGGTGCAACACATCCCATTAGCCTAAGAAAGTTAGGGGGTTGATTGCATTATAGAGTGGTATCTGAGTAGAGTTCAAACTCTAGGCTTGAATGGGTCACCAAGACTATTTGAGTGTTTTAAAAACACCTTTTATTTTACCACAATGCATATTTCAAATGATTTTTGATGTAATGGCTAATTGTGGGTTGATGTTTTAACACATAGGACATACTGAAATACAAGTAGAGGTGAATGGTGCAGCGTTATCATGGAATACACCTCATAGCTCAGAGATGAGGAGTGTGATAGTTGGAGGGCTAGAGAAACCCCTCCAAATTTGGTATCCATTGTCATAAGTTTGAAAGCAGATAATGAGAGGCTCATGAGAGCTCAAGTTGAGCATCTAGAGATGAATGCAGTGCTACTATATATTTTTTCATAGATTCAAAAGAACTTGCAGCAAGGCCCAACCACTAGTAATGTATAATTGCAACAATTAGAGAAGTTGAAAACTCCTTCGGATTCCCAAAAGCATGGACTAAGCCATAGCAATGTGGGAAGGAGTTATTCCAAGAAGAGGCATCAAGATGCAAGGAAGGGTGGATCTCATGGAAAAATTTCCATATAGTCATCCAATAGGAAGTCTACTTCTGAGGATCTATATAGCATCAACATTGGATTGAGTTTTCCTGAGAAGAAGAAAAAGAGACATTCACAGAGTTCTTTGTGTTATGAGGAAAATCACTCTATTGCATGGGATAAACCACAAAAGATGGAAATGACTGTAGAAATCAACTCTAATCTCAAGTATGTTATATAAACAAATATGGTAACAAGACAATACAAAGAGCCTACCTTGTCCAGACGTTTGATGAAGCCCACCTTTGAGCACTTGACTCAAAGAAATACACCTACAAATTGTCCTCAACAACCAAGATATGCAAGCATATGGTGATAATATATAAAGTTATCACATTTAATATCATAATCCATCAATATTCATAACAAATATGCCCATGGAATAAGAATTCAAATATTTTCAGTACATTAATTGGATGAGAAAAGAGTATTTGTATTAAAATGTAATCAACAAAAGTGTATGAATGTCAAAATTATGTGTCGTCACGTTTGGAACTGAGAAACTAAGTCCCTTCCAGCTGGGACTCCACCACTTCAATCCTCCACCAAAGGCAAGCTCATATATGGGAGATAATGAGGTTCTCCATCAAATAGGGAAAATCTTGGGGGCTGAACAATGTGTTCATACTTAAAAGGACAAAGGGATGCAGACTCAATATGAAGTGAATAATTTCTCGAGAGTAACATTGCTCTCAAATTTGAATTATTCTCTCCCTTTTCCAAACCTTGGACATGACCCATTTATAGCCTTCAAATGGAACTGAAGGGTCGAGTCAGAACGTTTCCAGTATATGGAAGGTCAAGGATCATGGATCATGTGATGTGACATGGAAACCTGACACCATTTTTTTAATTTTGAGCACAAAACCCAATGTATGCGGGTTGTAATGGTGCAACCTATGTATATAGATGTTGTATAGATGTTAAGGTGTGTATATGTGGAAAAATACAAATTTTTTTCTCTGGGAACTGCAAAAAGCGACTTCAAATCTGCATAGGGAAATGAAAAAGGGCTCTCTATGCAAGTTCGCATAGGGAGAGGAAATATTTCTATAACATATCCCCCCTAATGTGTAAGGTTAGAGGAGTATATGTGATGGCCAAAATACATTATAATACCCAGAAGTGGAGTAATGGAGACCCAGCTGGACAAACTAGTTTCTCTGAGAATATTACAATCCATAATGACTTTGCACACGTGGTTGTCGATTGAATTACACTGCAAATCCATGTGGAAATATACCAAACAACTGTCCATGACCATGAATATGAAACACAAGAGTAGATACATGTCATAGGCTGTCATAGTCGTGAACAAGGCCCAGTGAAAACCAAACTCAAAATCAATCTGAAGATGTATGTATACAATGGAGTACGATCTGATCTCGCATGATCACTGAAGTCATATAGGTATTGGTCCAATGAAATATAACAACAACTCATAAAATATGAGACTATGAACTGATGTATTCAAGTCTTCTACACGATCCACCAAAGGTGAAAGTATACATTATGTGAATAAAGGAGTTGAGGTCGAATAGAATGAGACTTTGTTTGATTACCGGTCATTAAGGTATACCGTTAACAAATGTGAGACAACCTACTGATGATGAAAGTAGGTATCAATGCACCGAGTAAATTCTTACAAGTGTGAATAAAGGTGTTGAGGTTGAACACTTGAATAATCCATCAATCAGGAGACATTGATGTATTCCTAACTTTCGATGGCGAGAAAACCTGCCACTGATGACTGCAAGCATCTAGGTACTCATAGGACTCTAGGTCTCATTTCCAGAATAGATAGGTTGAAGTCGATGGAAGGATACCCATTGAAAGGAGATCATTAAGGCATCTCTCATCATTCAACATGAGGTACAAATCATGAGCTTGATGATTTAGAGGAACTCAGACAAAGAACATGTCCACGAGCCAATGACCCTATGCGTCTTTCACATGCACTAGATGCAAGCAATGCATGAAAAAGACCCTCTGAATAACAACCAATGAGGAAAATTGTTGACAAATGAGAGGAAACCACCAATAAGGCTAATGGCATCCAAGACACGACAAAAATTCCAATGTGTGAATATATTTCTTGCCATCGAACACAATGGAAAAACCCAGTCAATGATCACTGAGTAAATGTCGATTGTTGGGTTCAAGGTTACCTACCCATAGTGAAAGTAGGACCAGGGTGCATGATAGGACTACAACTTCATGTAAATATGAGACACACTGAGGGTATGGCTGACATGCAAAGTCAAGATTTATGAGAAAAGGTCGACACAGGTTGATAAACATCCTTTGAACAAGAGCATGAGACATATGGATGACTCTGGAAACATAAACTCAATTATGAAAATTTGTGATGCAGGAGGCACCAATCAAACTCTCCATAGGGACTAGAAGAGTAACCATTCGAGGGAGTAAACTCTTAGTAACAAGCTCAAATTTCTAAGGTCATGCTAAACCCAAAATTTTGATAACAGGTGGAATCAAAATCTTGTGCTCTGTTCAAAGGAGACATGATTGTTTCCAACATAAGATAATATTCTCTTCACGCTCGTCTTTTTGGTTTTTTCATAGTCAAATGAATGTTATGATACAGAGGAGAAAATGAGTGTCTCTAGTAAGCAACTAGTTCCAACAGTGGAACATACCTATGATCAATGAAAGTATGTGCATGCAGGATATGGACACTTGGGGGAATGTTTCCTCGTAGGGTACAGTGTGTCAAGCTACAAAGGATATAAAAAAGGCTATGCTCAACTAGTGATGCAAACTACTGAGATAATAGGCTTATAATGAAAAATTGAGAACCAGAAATAGGATCAATACTGCAAGAAAGAGAATGCAATGCAATTACAACTTAACTCCGAAGAATGTCCTTTTTCATAGATTTAGGCTACTTGGTTTGAAAAAGGGCTAAAATTACACCAAATAGACATGCTTTCAAATCCAATTTACGAGTGTGAAAGAGACAAGTTCACTCGACAATCTTTTCATTTTTTGAGAGAGTCGGAAAAGAGCTTAAACTAGACTCATGGAAATTGTTCTAAGCATCCTATCATGGGGGAGGGTAGGGCTCCCGTGCAGGACTTCTGTGGAAATTCAATAACTCAGATATATATGACACAACCTTGGGAAAACCCAAAGCTTTCCATCTCGAGGAGGATAAAATACTTGTAGAGGTTACCTTTTCTACAATATATCAAAGAATTCCCCTTATCTAGAAGGGTGTAGAAGAAGTAAGTCGAGGCTCTACAAGATCATTCCAATCAAAGGAAACCACCCTAGGACTTGGAGGGAGCATACTCCAAGAGAGTGGAATGCTCCCTTGTTCAGAAGGTACATGACTAGAAATGCTAAGGACATGGTTGAAATATGCATCACCCTCCAAAATAGGAGTGGTGTTGGCCCTCGACCAGGTTTTGTGGAAATGTTGGTCATGTTTGACCAATTTTGGGACTTCGACAGGCTGGTCGAAGACAAAATGACAGGCGAAGCGGAGATCACGGGATCTCTCCCCCTTTTGCAGGATTTTTGGGTTTAGGGTTTATGTAACAGGTATGGGATGTCAGCCCATGGGTTTTTACCTATGTTTAGGACTTTTTGTAATATATAAATAGAAGACTAGGTGATGTAAGTAGGAGAAGAAGGATATTGCACTAAGTGCAAGCAATGTAAATGGTTGGATCTATGTGATTGAGTTAGCTCTGTGCATACTATGTATTGAGAACTTGTAGGGCTATGTGCAAGTGATTATAAGAAAGGCTCTGTGTTGTGCCAAGCTCGGGGAAGGAGGATATAGCGAGGTGCATGCAGATCTCCTTTCCTATACGGAGTTTGTTTTGATGCTCTGTGCATGTAAGGAGATTGAAAAAAGATAATAAAGAAGACAAAGAGTTGGTGGACGTAGCCCCACGCTAGGGGTGAACCATGTATATCTTGTGTTATGGTTTCTTTGTGTGATTAATGTGATTTATGCTTAGTACTATTATCTTTATGTATGTTAGATACATCTGATATAGTGTCTTAGTGCTTAGTAACATAAATAAACTCTAGATCTGATCTACCTCTATGTGCTAAGTGCTTGAATGTGTTATATCTTGTTGATTACTGCATTGCTCTGTAATTAGGGTTTTACATACGATGTAAATGAGGGTTACATACTTATGAATGTGAACTACTAAGTGCTCTATTAAGTACTATGATCAAAGATCTGTGTCCCATCTAGGTTGTAGACACTTAAGTTCTACAACCCCCCCTTGCCTCTACCTCAGGTGAGACTTCATCTGCTTCACAGGTGTTGCCGAAAGGGTTGGTATTTAGGGTTTTGTTGGTGATTTGTTGAAGCATTGAACCCTGGGTGTTCCCCTGTGCTAACAAATGGTTCAGGTCATCTAGACCAAAGTTGTGCAGTTGACGGGGATGCTTCCAATCCTCGCGTCGATGAAGATTGTACGTTTGCGGATATCACCTTTTCATCCATGAGGTCTATTAGGATATCTTTGATGAAATTTTCTACTGCGCTAATGTCATTCGACATGCACGCTTCAATGACAATGGAACCATTTGTTGGCACAGGGGTAGACCCAGGGTTCAATGCTTCAACAACACACCAACAAAACCCTAACTACCGACCCTTTTTACAACATATGCAAAGAAGATGAAGTCTCACTCGAGGTAGAGGCAGGGGGGTTGTAGGACTCAAGTGTCTAAAACCTAGCTGGGACACAGATATGGGATCACATTACTTAATAAAGAACTTAGCATTTCACATTCATTAGTATTTACCTTCTCAGATCGGTTCTATGAGAAACGCTTTTTTCATATCGACGGTGCAGGGGACAAATTGATCACTCACTGAAAAGTGAAAACCTTCGTGTAGCTTACTCAGGTAAGTGATAACTTGACCTTCAACAATGTTGTAATCCTCCTTGGGTTAATATCTGAACTGTGTTGGGAAGCCTCCTTCTTTATTTTACCCCTTCGTCATGGTTAAATCAATATGAGTTAGGCCAGTAAACATTTATTAGATATTCATCCCTCATTTACATCACAGGTAAAACCCTAATTACAGAGAAGCACAATAATCAACAAGATCTAACACATTCAATCACTTAGCACATAGAGGTAGATAAAATCTAGAATTTATTCATATAACTAAGCACTAAGACACTATATCATATGTATCTAGCATACATAAAGATAACAGTACTAAGCATAAATCACATTAATCACACAAAGCATAATTTAAGTTGGAGAAGTGACAACACATGCTCATAGGACTCAGAAGAAGCACTGGAGAATTGGTAGAACAAAATGTATGAAGTTTCTATTCAGAGGTGTGCTAGATTGACCAGGGAAGTTCATTGGATTGGCACAGAAGTAAGAAATCTACCCACATTTGATGGTTTAAATCATTTAGAAACATTCTTATCAGATTTTGAAGAAATTTTACCAGTACAATAGAGATTATTGGCACTGTATGAGGCTTTGAAAGAAACACCAACAATATGGTGGGGGAAACATAAAAATAACATCATGGACTGGATTCAATGTCGCAATTTGATAGCAGTGCACTTTTGAGAACAGGTAGAAGGATGTGAAATTTGATACATAGGTCATAGTTTTTCGAAGGACCATGTGCGACGTTGCGAGGAGGCCTGGAGAAGCATTCCTCAAGAACAGTGGGTGCATAAGTTCATCAACACTTTGGACACAATACCTATCAATTGGTATCTTCAAGCAGAACTGCGCCTCACCACTTCATATTGGTACAGTATGACTTAGAACTTTGTAGCTACATTTTTATTTTAAATCCAATACCCTTTAGTAGATCAAGCTCTACAAGTTGTAAGACAAAAAGTCTTTGAGGAGGCACCTAACCTCCCTATTGAGCAAGAAGAGGATGAATGGACTGCACCTCTTCAAAAATTGCAAGGATGTTACAATATCAATGCTAATGAAGATGATGATCCTAGGAATGTGAACATCACAGAAACAAAAGGACAAAGAGACGTAGAAGGATTGGGAGTCGAACTACCTTTCATTGGATAGCCGATCAAAATCAAGAAAGTTAATATTGGAACAGAGCAAGCACCTAAGCTTGATAATGTTCGAGATTATTGGGAGGATGCCACCATTTATAAGATCACATAACTACTGCATGAATATCAGGACTTGTTCCCAACCAAGTTCACTGATATGAAGGGCATTAAAGGGCCCATGGGAGAGATGAAGATCCACTTGAAGGCAGATGCCAAGCAAGTTAAGCATAGACCCTACTGTTGGTATTTACTCTTCCTTTGTTACCATTTGAGTTCCTGACCCAAGGTTCATGTCTTTCAGGTTTCCAACAAAGCCTCTAAAACTATGGACCCTCCTGGTAAACCAGAGGGCAACACAACACACAAAATGTGTTGCGCAGTCTCACTTGAGATAGCTTTAAATGGGTGGCTGTAAGACTCATGTGTTTACAACCTAGGATTGAGTATGAGATAGGAGATCATTACTCAGAGCCATCTACTATAAATTGTGATTCTACTATTTTTCGCAATTATGCATTATCTTCAACAGTTTATTCCCTTAACAACGAAACCATATTTCATAACAATATAATAAATCATTCATTCATTAAACACAACAAGTAACTGCTGAAAGAAGACAAAGATATACATGCATTCATCAAATTACATAGATATTACCATGGTTCACCCCCTCCTGGGCTACGTCCATAAAGATTTGGCTCTTGGCTCTTTTATTATGGTAGTTATGCATCTCCAGCATTGCACGCTTACAATTCTCCTTAGATGGGTAAGATCTATATGAGGCGAACTAGATCACACTAGGCTCCTCAGCCTGCAATCTAATCCTCAGATATTCCTTCTTTCCTATCCTCTAGCTCAAGATCTTACAAAATAGTTCATAATCACATCACATATAGCATCAACTCGTACATATCTGTGATGGAACAATACAAAACCGAACCAAAAAGGGACCCCCTATGATACCTATGTATCTATATTTATACGTTTTGGGATCTTCATCTGTTTACAATATATTACCAAAACCCTAACCCTATTGATGTTAGGTCTTCCTCCCATGCGTGCGTGTTGTTATTCTTTCTAGATGTCATTTTCCTTGTGCACGCTTTATTGCATGCGTGCGTACTATGTTTTCCTCCAACTGTTACTTCAGTTTATGCATGCTTTCTTTCCCCACGATCATCCTTCTTTCCACTTCGACCATACTTCTTTCCACTTCGGCCTACTGCCAACAGGCCCCCAATAATGACATGTGGCTCATCCTAAACCACCTAATCCTTTTGAGCTTCCTCGATCTCCTTGGTGATCGTCTGGAAATTTTCCTTGAGCTATGTTGCTTGTGTCAATGCCTGTGCGGTCTTCTCCTTGATTGTTCCCATGACCTGGAATGCCACTTCTTCGTTGATCAATCCTGCATATTCTTTCTGGGTATGTTCTATCTATGTCTTAACTACCTTTTCCTGTGTGAGTACTTTTTCTACCTGTTCCTACAATGGCTCTATTTGAGCCTGACGTTCCTATTTCTGCGTTTGCA
Organism: Picea engelmannii; assembly: GCA_009831015.1. Classification (NCBI taxonomy): domain Eukaryota; kingdom Viridiplantae; phylum Streptophyta; class Pinopsida; order Pinales; family Pinaceae; genus Picea; species Picea engelmannii. The sequence goes on along the minus strand of ML783490.1, from coordinate 28,360 downwards.
TAGTGATAAGTTCTTCCTGCATCTTGTTCATCTCCTGTGTCCCTTTGACTTGTTCTAGGATTGGTACAGTCTTATGCTTCTGCTTGAGCTCTTGGATCGCTGCATTGATCATTTCCTCTTCCTTGTCCCACCGTTGGACTTGTGGATCCTTCTCCAACCTTGTCCAAAGCTACGCTTCTTTATCGAACAAGTTAGATGCCGTGCTAACCTGTTGCTCTATATCCTGCAGCTGCACTGTTGCTTTCTTCTTCCTTTGCTCCTTCACTGCTGGTGGAGTGATGGGTATGATATATTCTCAAAGATTCTTGATCTCCTTCTGATATTGCTCGATGGCCTACGCAATCTGATCAATATTTTATGCTACTGGAAGTTCATTCCCTTGCACAGTGTTTGGAATTTTCTCAAAAATTCCTCCTACTCTTCATTCTAGTTCACTCCTGTGCTCTCTTTCCTCTTGAGTTTCGAACTTGGCTTGTTCACAAACATTTTCTAGCGCCTCCTGCTTCTTTGTTGCTTGTTGTAACTTGACTAAGTCTCTATGTGCGTGAGACTGTACCTAATGGTCGACCTAACCCGTAACTTGTGTAGTGCCCTTGATGGCATCTGCGTCAAGATCAATTGGATGTGGATTAAATACTTCAAGGGTGTCTGCCCCACAATTTATCCATGCGCAACATGCTAGGTGTGATGTAGACCATTGCATTTGCATGTGGTAATGAGTGGATTGGATCTCATTCTTCTACCTCCACTCTTTCATTGGTCTGTGATGTTGATGGCTCTATGCTCCTATTGCTGCTTGATATCTGTACTTCCCCAAATTTCTTAAGGATCTGTCCCATTTCTACCATCTCTTTTTGCAGTTTATCCCTCTAATGTGTTGCATGGTCGAAGTCCTCGACTAGACAATCCTAGACCATTATGGCGATCATTTCCCCATCATCCTCCATGATCGTATAGTCTGGTGATGTTCTTTGTGCCTTTGATTTCTTGCACATGCCTCCTGCCTGTGCGACTGGTCTCTTATTTTCCCCTAGTTCTTGTGTGTTGGGATTTGGGGCAGTCTCCTATGCTCCCTCAGCCTGTTTCTGTTGTTCGTTGGTTGGTTGTGTATTCTCCTTCTTTCCCTTCCGGGTTCTTGTCTTCTTTGGCCCTTTGTCTATATGTGTTGGTGCTTTTTGGCCTATTCTTTGTCTCTTGGGCACTTGGATTTTCGAATTCTGTGTTTCTCCCTGCTCTGCCTCTTCCTCTACTGTGGTTTGCATTACTTTCTGGGTAATGGCTGGGATCGTCCATTCATCGGGCCATTCACTGATGACCATGTCGATATCACCCTTTGTAATGCAATAGCGCATCGGTAGCCACTGTTTACCCGGATCCTGCCTTGCCTGTATCCACATTGTTTTTCGCGTGGCTCGAAAAATGGCGATGCCCGCATATCACGCGACAGGCTCTGGTGTTATTCTCCATGATTGGTTGATGGCTTCATGTATGTCTTGTAGGTATTCTTAAAATATGAACCCATTCTCCCTCTTATGCCTGACATTCGACCCGACTCTCAGCAATAGATAACTCGCTCCCACTGGTTGTGGTCTGGTACCAAAAACTACATACACTGGTTCTCGTCATCCAATGAAGGATATTAAGGTAATCATCCATGAGTAATGGAACTCCGAGCCTAGGTCCTGCGCATCCTTGCAATCCTCTTGGAATAATTTTATGGCGCCCAACTCATTGAGGTTCCTTCTGTGCACTGGGACGCAACTTCAATGACTCCAGCTGGTCTTTCCTCTTTGCAGCATTTTCTTAGCAACTTGCAGTCGAATATTTTCTCACCCAACTTTGTGGTTGTGTTATTGATTTGTTTGATAATGCTTCCTCTCATCCCCCTGGTGGTTCCATACTTCTTATTCATTTCTTCTGCCAAGACTTTCTCCTTGGATTTGTCATTCAGAACCAACGCGAGATCCATACCTCGAATTGGTAAGCCTGTTATTTGTGCAATAATCTCAATAGTTATGGGGACGGGTTTGTCCAGCCATATGTCCCCTCCATGTGTGACTACTAACAGTTGCTTGACGCATGATGTTGCATTCTAGCCTCTGCCAAAATGTGGTAGGTTCAATAGACCTAAGATTCTCGTTTTCTCCAGCCCAGTTACCCACTGGTATGGCTGGTTAATCGTTTCTCCAAGTTCATTTGTTCCTATGGTCTATATAAAGACCCTCTACACAAGTTCTAGGAACTTGGCTTCGTCTGCTACATCATGGTATGGATATTTGAGCTTCTCAACGTGACCTAGTAGCTTTGGTCGTACCTATACCCCAATTGGTATGCGTGGTAGAACAATTTCTGCTAGAGGTTTCTTGCAGGGTGAGCTTGGTATCTGTATTTTATCTTTCTGCTATGGTGGCTGGCTCGAAGTTCCAACAGCTTTCGGTTGCTCCCTTGTAAGCCATTCTGGCCAAGTTAAGGCATCTTCAGTGGTCTCCCCTGCTGGGTGTTATGAGATGGTCGTTTGAGACCCATCTGGATCCACTACTTCTTCTGGATTCTGTGTTGTTCCATTAACTTCTAGGGCTGCTTCGGTGCTATTTGGTTGCACCTCCTTTTGGGTTTCTGCTTCCTATCTATAGGGTTGTTGTGCCACTGCTGGCGTATCTACTTTCATGGTATCTTATTTTGGCTGTTTAATTTCTTCCAGTATCAATGTACAATTCATCGGTATCGTCTCTGGGGATGGGATTTCGTCAATATCGATGATCTTCGACTATTGTTGTTCATTCTCTTCGAATGGTCCTCATGACCTAGTTTGAACCCTGGTCGGTCTAGCACTCTCGCTTGCTTCTGTTGGCTTCGGTGGTGCCATAGTGGTGAATTTCAAATGTTTGCTGGGTTATAATGACTTATGTTCTCTCTGTAGCCTTGTTCTGTGCATTCTAGCTAATATTACTCTTTATCTGTTCTCCTTTCGTGAATAGACTATTTTCTCCCTTGCTCGCGTGTTGTATCGGTTTCCCATGAAGCTTGTTGGGGACACTTCCTCCATTATGGGTTTAATGCACCATAACTGTGGGTTCAATGCATCTACAATAGTTTCATACTTTCCATTACTCTTTCTTTGTCGTCTCTAGTTGGCGTGATTAATGTGATGTCCCATCAGTCCTTGTCATCCTTTAATTCAGCCTAGTGTTGTCTTGTCGTACTGATTTTGTCGACTTTCCTTTTCCATCTTGTTTCCCTTTGTATATAACCATTGTCCTTGCCTTTTTCGAATTCATGTTTCTAACTTCATGTGGCCTCTCTATCTCTGGCATACTACGCCTTATTTAGTTTTTTTTTTTTTTGTTCTCGTTTCGATTTTTTTTTACTGTGCGATGGGTGGTCGACTGTCCTTATACAACTTCATTCGGCTCCCATTGATCATTCCTTTGAGTTCTGTGCCTGCTAAATATATTAACTATACAACTCCTCCGTCTGTGACAGATTTTACTTCGTATGGTCCTAACCAATGCATTCTAAGTTTTCCCGGGTGCTGAAATGATTTACTGTCATACATCAATACTAGATCTCCTTCCTTGAATGTTTTCTTCTTGATGTGTCGATCATGCCAAGATTTGTCTCTTGCTTTCTGCACTTTTTGATGGAATCCTGCCAATATTTAGTCTTCCTCCATGGTCAATAACTGATTCAGTATCTCCTTTACTGCACCTCATTTTGTCATTTGTGTGATAGCTGCTACATGCAAGCTGGGTAATAAAAACTCTAATTGCACTACTACTTCTTGGCCATAAACCAATTTAAATGGCGTGTTCCCTATTAAATTTTTTCATGTAGTCCTGTATTCCCATAATACTTCTCGTACTTTGAGGTCCCAGTCGTCTTTGTTGACATTACAAATCTTTGTCAGTGCGTTCTCCATAATTTTGTTGAAGGCTTCCATTGTGCCATTTGCCCATGGATGATACAGTGTGCTCTTCTGGTGATGGACTTTAAACTCTTCAATCATCACCCAGATGGTGTTGTTTATGATGTGCGTGCCTTGGTCGCTCATCAAAACTCTTGCGCACCCAAATCTAGTGATTACTTGTTCAAACAAAAAGTGTGCTGCTGTCTGTGCGCTGCAATATTTTACTAGTGCAACTTCCGCTCATCTTGTTCAATATTCTGTCCCGGTGATGATGTACCTTGCCCCTGTTCTTTTGGCTAGTGGGTTAATTGTTCCCACAAAGTCTATTGCCCATTTTTCAAATTCTTGTAATGTTACTTGTGGTCGTAGTGCCATTTCGTCTCTTCTATTGGGTTTTCCTACCATTTGACAAACATCACATCTTTGACATTACTCCTTCGACTCTCTGTGAATCGTTGGCCACCATAGTCCTGCACATAATACCTTCTGTGCGGTAGCTTTACCTGCATAGTGTCCTCCTATTATTCCCTTGTGGGATTCTGCTAAAATTTCTGGTCTTTCGTGCCCTAACACATATCTTCGCAAAGTGCTATCTACACCCATTTTGTATAGGTTTCCTACAATCAGTTGATAGTCGGCAACGCAAACTACCAAGTTCTTCTTATGCGCGGTGGTATATTCTTGTGGCGTAGTACCTGTACTCAAGTACTGAATGATATTTGCGAAGTATTCATTAGCAATTTGTACCGAGAATAACTGTGTATATGGAAATTTGTCTTCTAGATTCGTAGGTTCTTCTCCATTTGTGACCCTTGACAGGTGATCAGGTCCTGCAATCAACTTTCTTAGTTTAACTATTAATTCAACGTCAAATTATTGAAATAACAGTAACCATCAACAGATTCTCCCCCCCAACACTAGCTTGTTGACTAGGTATTTCAGGGATGAGTGATCTTTGAACATCTTAAAGTGTTTTCCCAATAAGTAATGCCTACACTTCTGCAGTGCATAGACCATGGCTAGGCCTTCTCTTTCTGTCATGTTATAGTTCTGTTCTGAGTATGATAACTTTCTTCTTGCAAACGCTATTGGATGATCCAAGTATCTTGTTCCTGGTTGTGCCAAGATAGCTCCAAGTGCTATCATTGATGCATCTACATGCACATGGAATGTATTTTCCCAGTCTGGAAATACTAGTATCGACGCGGTAACCATAGTTTCCTTCAAGGTATCTAGACCGTGTTGACACTCATCATTCCACTGAAACTTTGTATCATTCCTTCACAAATTTTCCATTGGTGTTGTGATCTGGGCATATCTTTTGATGAATTTTATGTAACATCCTGTGTGTTGTAACGTTTCTCTTAGCTGACAGACTGTTTTTGGTGCTGGAAAGTTAACAATGACTGCGATATTTGCCGGATCTACTAATAAACCTTGTTTGCATACTATGTGGCCCAATAGTATCCCAAATAGTGTTCCAAATATGAATTTCTTGATATTCAGTGATATCTGGCACTGCTTGCATTTTTCTAACATCAACTGTAAAACTTCCACATGTTTTTTCAACAAAGTATAGACTGTCCAATCATATAGGTATACTTCAAGAAATTGATGGATGAATTCCCTGAATGCTGCAATGACCACTCTGGAGAATATTGTTGGTGCATTCTCCAGTCCAAACAACATGACTATGTACTAATAAGATCCCCATTTTGTCGCAAACGTGGTCTTGTGTTTTTCCTCATGTGCTATATTAATATGATGGTAGCTCGATAATCCATCAGTGAATGAGTAAGATTCATGTCCTCCCATGTTCTCTAACACTTCATCTGTGAGTAGTGTAGGGAATGGGTCGTGTAGGCATGCATCGTTCAACTTCCTCAAGTTGACGCATATCCTAATCCCTCTTCCTTGTTTCTTGTCCTGTACTACCATCGGGCTTATCCATTCTGACTCCTCAACTTGTTCTATGATGCCGAATTTAAGCATCCTGTCGATTTCATTTTTAACTTTATGTTTATATATGGGGTTCAGTCTGTAGGGTCATTGTCTAATAGGTCTCGCTTCAGGTCTGAGTGGTATCTTCATTTCTCCCAGTTCTTCGGATATACCCTTCATCTCTGTGAATGTTGTGGGAAAGAGGTCATTGTATTCGCGTAACAACTCTGTGATACGTTCTATTGTTTTCTCATCCCAGAAATCTCCAATTATGGCCATTTTGGGCTGCTCAGTTGTCTCGATGTTAACTTTCTTTACCTTGATTCGCATGAAAATGACTTCTGATTTGATGGTTGGGCCCTCCACATCTCTTTCTCCTTCTACTTATTCGATCTGAAAATCACACAGATCTTCTTCGCCTGGTGCTTCCTCCTGTACATGGTAACATGACAACAGTTCCTTGACTATCTGTTTATTCTGTCATTTCTCTTCTATGATAAATTCTATTTCTGGTTCTTTGATGAATATTACTCCTCTGATTTGTTTAAGGGCTGCATCTATGTTGGGGTTCTCATGCTCGAATGAGAAAGTGACCGCGAAATTCTATCGCAATGTCGTCCATGTCGTAGTTCCTTTGTGCAACTCTTGGTCCATATACCAATTCACTGGTATGCCCCCTACAGTATGTATGAAGTGATGAGGCCATTCCTCTGGTGGTTTCATTTTCCACAGTGTTCTGCACGCCTCCAAGTGCTTCGTTGGTGCTTAGTTTTTTTCATATTTCTGTTGTTTGTTGTTTTTCTGTTCTGCGCTGATTTTCTCTTTGTACCAATATGTGATTTTCTCTTTGTGTGTGCCCCACCATATTGCCGGTGTGGCCTTTAGTTCTAAGTCAAGTGTTAACATTATTTGGTTCTCTAACACTACATCTTCGTACTGTGTCAAGAATGCTTCCAAATCATTTATTCCACGGAAACTGGGTGGTTCTCTGATTTCTATGCCTATACATCTTACTGTGTGGTCTATTCTTGCACATCCTCTCATGGATACTTCGTGTAGCCTTTGTTGCCAGTTTTCTAACCTGGTATCTGAGTCTATTGCACATGAAGTAATGCTCCACCAAATGAGTATCCCATTTGCAGTTGGGTTTACATAATCCTCATCGTGTATAATTGTTCTGTACAACTGGCCGATTTCCTCTAAGTCTAGGCAAGTAGGTTCTACAAACCTCTCCCCTTCTAATGGGTCTAATGGTGCGATGACCCTATATTCTCCAGACTCAAATGCCATTTTCCTAGTCTTCAAATTGATTATGGTCTGGTTTTCAAATGCCCAATCCAGACCAAGCAATGTTGGGTAAGGTGTTGTGCCATCCACTATTTCAATTACTTCGAAATCTGCTTTAGTGTGCACTCCATCAAGATCTACCATCACTCCTTTCAGTATACCTATTGGTAGGACTCTGTGCTGATTTGCAAGTTTTAATTGAACATGTGAGTATCCTAATGTTGGCTCTCCCATGCATTTCCATGTCTTCTTTGGTAATAAATTCACTTCAGATTCTAGATCCAGTATAATGTCTCCCATATTGAAATCCCCAATGTTAGCATTCAGTCTAATTTCCCGACTTGTTCTTCTTCTTGTGTGTAGGTGATTAACTGTTTTTGGTTCTATATTTTCTTCCATATCACTGCTACATTTCTCTAGTATGTTTTGCAATATCTTCATAGATGATGGATCACTTAATACTTTCACACATGATTGCAAAAATCCTTTGATTGTACTTACTTGTCCCATGGGTTGCATCTTATTGGTATGATCCAGTGATGGCGACATCTCATATTCTGGTGCTTCCTGGTGTTGTTGCGCAGTTGAAGTCGACGCTGTGTCCTCCTTCTGAAATTCTTGTTTATCCTCCTTAAATATATCCTTTTCCTTTTGCAGGTCGAACTGCTTCCTTGATTTTGTTTTCTTCTTTACCCATTGGTTCTGTGCTGGTTCCTGTCGAATTGCGTCAGTTCTTGTTTTAGCTCCTTCACAGGTAACTATGTTGATATTTTGTCCTTCATCCCTTGCTTCAGATGAAATCCAATGAACATTTTGATTGTTCTAGTTCCTCTTTTCCTAAATCTTCACTAGTAGTGTTGGACATTCCTCTGTATCATGGTTCGATGCACGACAATACATACAAGTTGCTGGTGGAAGTGGACATTCCTGTGCATAATGTCCCAGTTATTGACAATTGTGACATGTGACTGGTCCTCTGCCTCGTTTGAAACCTCCTATGGTTCATCCTCCTCCTCTGTAGCCTGCTCGATCACCTCTCGACGTGTTATACTGAGGTGTCTGATTATAATGTGCGGTATTGTACTGGGGCTGTGCCAGGATGTACTGTGGCTGCTCGTTATTGTATGGTTTTTGTGCAGTATTATATTATTGTTGTGCAGTGTTGTCTGGAACTGGGATTGGATTAAACTACGGTGCTACTTGCCTAGTCATCATTTCGGCTTGTAATCTATATGCATCTGATGTTCTTTCTCACATCATCTCCATAGTTCTGCAATCTTTATCATCGTGACCCACTGAATTGTAAGGGGTGCAGTATGAACTCTTTGGAATTGTCTAGTATTTCTACATCATCATGCAATGATAAGGGTCGTGACCCAATTTCTTTCATATTTCGCACCCTAGTCCTCTTGGTGGTAATGGATTTGGCATACTTGCTGCCATATACTGCGTGAATGTTGGGCACTCGTTCTTGTGGTGTCCTTTCGTCCTGCATTTGGTACACCAAAAAACTTCTCGTTTGTCTTTGTTCTTATTCTGGTTCAGTTGAAATGTTAGATTCTTCAAATCCTCCTTCAATTCTTCGATAGCTGGGTCCGTTTGCTGGTAATGGTTCTCTTCTGGTTGCAAGGCTACCTACAAAGCCTCTGCCTATGTTTGAATTATTTTTTTCGTACGGGGTATTTTAAGTGTGGAAGTAGTGAGTTGAAAAACATGTGTTGATGCTGTGTATTGGTCGTAAGGTATTTTAACCTCCCTTTAGTCGCTTGAATCTCTGATCAATCTCCCATACTGATTCTCCTGGTTTCTGTCTTATTTCGATCACCTCGTTCATGTACTAATCCTCTGAGCTCATCTTCTGGAACTCATTAATGAGTAACTTCTTAATGTCATACAATGTCCTTATCGTTCAGACACTGTTTATGTCTAGACTCATGTACCAGTCTAGTGCGCGGTCTCTTAGCATAATCGCTAGCTACACAAGTTTGGTATCTTCATTAATGATTTATTTTTCTTCCTAGATCTTTTCACAAATGAACAAGTGCTTCTCTAGATCTTCTACTGCTTCTCCTCAAAATTCTGGTAATCTGATGGTGGGATCATGTCCTTCCATTCAAAATACTGAACTAATACCTCCTCCATGCAGTGTAGATACTTGACTAGTGTTGCCTGAACTGGCTCCTCCAGTTGTTGCTCCTTGTGTAGATGTACTTCCTGTTGTTGGACTTCCTCCGAACTTCGGTTGTCTAAACGGTGGTGTTCTCTTCGGTGCATTAGTTGCACATGGGTTTATGGGTTCCACACTAACATTAATATGGATAGGATGGCTACCTTCTCCTCCTGTTCTTGGACCTCTCGTTTTCCTTTCATATGTTGCGTGCAAGATTTCCTCAATTTTCTCCACAGCCCATAGATCCTCTACCTCTTCCTCATCACTCGCCAAGCCTTCCCTCATGCCTATAGCTCTCTTCTTGGTATTCACCTTGTATTGGTAGGGTGCTCTGCTATGTGTCTTTCCCATTGATGCCAAGATCCACTTGATCTTGTCGTCATCCATAATGATTGGTTCCAAGGGTTCCTCTTCCTTCTTGCCTTTATCCTTCCCTCCCATTTATCCTCACTATATCAGTGCTTCCCCCCTTCCCCCATGCACGCAAGGAAGTTTAGCTGTCTAATTCCATTGTCATTACCCCTTTGTTATATAACAATATCTTAATAGAAGTATACAGTGTTAGAATGTACCTTCCTCGAGGTCCGCATAGAAATAATTTCTCCGATGCATTGTATGACTTCGCTATGTCCATTGCCAACTTTGTATGAAGCCTGCCACAATACTGTCAAGCCAAAAGTCCATTGCGCGAATGAATTTTTTGTTCACCTGTGGTAACTTCCCAATTTGTACTAGGGTCCAATATAGCTGTTGAATCTGGTTTGTCACGTGGTTATCCTTCAACCTTAGTATCCACTCCTGCAGTAGATGTGGAAAATCACAGAAAAAGACTTCGTGTAAATCAATAAACACGTATTTGTCTAGATATTTGCAAGGTGTGATTCTAGGGTTTCTATTGTCTTTCCGTGCAAACTCTAGCTCTTTGGTTCTTAACCAGCCTTTGATTTCTACTTTCATAGGGTTCCACGGTCTCAACATTTCCTTCTAATGGCTCATTTCTCTCTTATTTTCTTCATTCTTTTCTCGCTCAATCTATCTCTTCTACCCAGTCCTCTCTCGTTCCTATCAAAGCGGCAATGGAACCATTTGTTGGTTTTTACTCTTCCTTTCTTACCATATGAGTTCTTGACCCAGGGTTCATGTCTTTTAGGTTTCCAACATAGCCTCTAAAACTATCGGCCCTCCTGGTAAACCAAAAGGAAACACATCACACAGAATGCGCTATGCAGTCTCACCCGAGATAGGTTTAAATGGGTGGCTGTAAGACTCAGGTGTTTACAGCCTAGGATTGAGTATGAGATAGGATATCGTTAGTTAGATCCATCTACTATAAATTGTGATTGCAATCTACTATTATTTGTGATTATGCATTATCTTCCACAGTTTATTCCCTTAACAATGAAACCGTATTTCATAACAATATAATAACTCATTCATTCATTAAACGCAACAAGAAACTATTGAAAGAAGACAAAGATACACATGCATTCATCACATTATATATATATTACCATGGTTCACCCCCTCCTGGGCTACATCCACAAATATTTGTCTCTTGGCTCTTTTATTATGGTAGTTTTGCATCTCTAGCACCACACGCTTACAATTTTCCTCAAATGGGTAAGATCTATATGAGGCGAACTAGATCGAACCAGGATCCTCAACCTGCGATCTAATCCTTGGATCTTCCTTCTTTCCTCTCCTCTAGCTCAACAACGTACAAAATAGTTCATAACCACATCACATATCACATCAACTCATACATATCTATGATGGAACAATACATAACCAAACTAACAAGGGACCCCCTATGATACCTATGTATCTATATTTATATGTTTTGGGCTCTTTAGCCGTTTACAATATATCACCAAAACCCTAATCCTACCGACGTTAGGTCTTCCTCCCATGTGCACATGTTGTTCTTCCTACCAGTTGTCTCTTTCCTTGTTCAAGCTTTCTTGCATGCATGCATCATGTGTTTTCCTCCAGCTATTACCTCATTTTCTGCAAGATTTATTTCCCCACGATCATCCTTCTTTCCACTTCATCTTTCTACCAACACCTATAGATTGAATCCCAAATATAAAAAGAAAGTGAAGATTGAATTAGATAGAATGTTGGAAGCAGGAATCATAGAACCCGTTGAAGAGTCAGAATGGATTAGCCCTATGGTGGTATAAGATAAGAATACAGAAGAGATCAGGATCTGTGTAGATCTCAGGAAGCTGAATGATGCCTGTTGGCATGACCCATTCCCTAAACCTTTCACCGATGAAGTGTTAGATAATGTAGGAGGTCTGGAAGTTTACTCCTTCACAGATGGATTTTAAGGTTATCACCAGATCAGGATTGACAAGGAAGATCGCCATAAGATCACATTTGCAATAGAATGGGGATCCTACCAGTACACAGTGATGCCTTTTGGATTGAAGAATGCACCAGCCATATTTTCTAGGGTGGTGGTCGAGGCATTCAAGGAGTTCTTACATAAATTTTTGGAAGCATATTCTGATGATTGGACTGTTTTTAGCTTATTGCAAAACCATATTGAATGTTTAAGACTAATGTTGGATAAGTGCAGGCAATCTCAGATTGCCCTGAACCTGAAGAAGTAGATATTCATTTCACCCTTTGGATTTCTGCTAGGACATAATGTGTGTAAGCAGGGGTTGCTGGTAGATCCATCCAAGATTTCCATTATTGTTGATCTACCTCCCCCTACTTCGATTAGACAAATGCGCACTACGTTGGGACATACTATATACTACAGAAAGTTCATTAAGGGCTATGCACATATTACAACACCTATGGAGAATTTATTAAAGAAAAATTGCCAGTTTGAATGGACAGAAGAATGTCAATAGAGCTTCGACACACTAAAACAGGAAATGGTTACTACGCCTATTCTGGTTTTCCTAGATTGGAACAAGGAATTCCATGTGCATGTCGATGCTTCATCTATTGCACTAAGAGCAGTGTTAGAAAACCAAGAGCATGATATATTGACCATATGTTTTCCTTTTCTAGTAGGAAGCTATCTACAATTGAGATAAACTACACTACCACTGAGAGATAAGGTTTAGCCATGGTGTACACGCTGTAGAAGTTTCAACACTACTTGTTGGGAGGACACTTTAATATGTTCACTGATCAATTTGCATTGAAATAACTAGTCAACAAGCCAGTGTTGGGGGAAGAATATGCAGATGGATATTGTTATTCTAGGAATATGACTTTGAGATCATGGTCAAGCCAGGAAGAATGAACAAGGGACCTGACCACTTGTCTAGGTTGGAGAATGGAGAGGAACCTACTAGTTTGGATGAGACACTACTAGATGCATAGTTGTTGGAAATCAGAAGGGTTGATGATCACTTCGCCGAGATTGTCCAGTTCCTATCAATAATAATGGCACCTTGCGGATATACAATCATTCAGAAGAAACAACCGATAGTTCATGCTATATATTTTTCACTTATAGGTGGACAGCTATACAAGATGGGACTTGATGCGATCTTGAGGAGATGTGTTATGGAGGTAGAAAGACCACTGATTATAGCAGAAGAACATGAAGGCATCGCAGGAGGACACTACACAGGAAAAGAAAAAACACATAAGGTTCTTAGAGATGGCCTCTGGTGGCCTACTTTACATCTAAGGAATACTATAAAGCCTATGATGTATGCCAGAGAGTTGGGAAACCTTCCAGAAGAGATGAGATTCCTTTATCACCACAGATGACCTTATGAGAATTTGAGAAATGGGCTATTGATTTCGTGGGACCTATTAACCAACTAGGAAAGAACATAGGAGCTAGATACATCATCACTGCGACAAAGTATTTGACCAGATGGGCAGAAGCAAGAGCAGTTAAGGACTATATTGCAAATATAGTTGCACGATTCATATTTGATGATCTCATAACCAGGTTTGGATACCCGAAGATCCTTATGAGCGATCAAGGAACACATTTTATTAATAATACCATTGAATATTTGACTCAATAATTTGAAGTCCACCATCAGAAGAGTACTCCCTACCATCCACAAGAGAATGGAACGGTCAAATCTTTCAACAAGATCTTGGAGACAACGCTGACGAAGATTTGTAGTGTGAACAGGGATGACTGGGATTTGAGAGTACCAACAGTTCTATGGGCCTATAGAACTACTTGCAAGAAGATGAGAATGCAAAATCCCTTTAAGTTGGTTTATGGTCTAGAAGTAGTTGTCCCTATGGAATATCTGTTTCCTAGTCTCAGAATTGTAACATTCATAGATATGGATGATGCTAGCACTATTCAAGATAGGCTCGCACAATTGGTATAACTAGAAGAAGACAAATTTATTGTAGGATTTCATTAGCAGGTACAAAAGGAATGAGAAAAGGCCTACCATGACAGACATATCAAGAAGAAATCCTTTAAGCAAGGAGATTTGGTTATGGCATATGAAAACAAGTTCACGAAGCATCCAGAGAAGTTCAGAACACATTGGCTTGGGCCATTTGAGGTCGCCTATGTTACATAAGGAGGAGATGCACAGTTGAAGACACTGAATGGAGAGTGGAAGGAAGGTTTAGTGAAAGGGAGTTGGTTGAAATTGTAGTATGACAACTAGCTACCTCACAACTCTCAGTAAAAGAATAAGGAGAAGGGTCCAGGTACCAAGTGCAATTGAAACTGGGTACTAGACATAGAAAAGACAGTATGCACAGGGAAGAAAGGGACAGAGCAGAAAGAACATGCTTCCCTACATAGTCTGAAGTCGAAGTGAAATAGAAGGTTCAGACCTGAAGTGCCTCAGGATGAGTCACATGTGAGTGTTCGGGGCCTGTTAGCCCTTAGTTATGGAAGAAAGCGAAGATTAAGGAAATAAGAGTGAAGTATGAACTGTGTGGAAAGGACATTGACTAAGATTGGGTCGAAGTGTCCAAAGAAGAATAAAAGAAGGAGTGAAGTAAGAGAAAGCGAGCCATTGAATGAGAAGTCTGAGGAATATATATCAACAAGGAATATGGATTGTGGTCAACTCAACAAGCAGAAAAATCCATCAACGAGTGCTTTGGAGCACCTCACGGGAAAGAAGGAAAGACAGGTTAGCGAAGCCCTGAAAACGTAGGTTAGGTTGGCCTAGGGTTTTAGACACCTAGGGTTTTGGAATTTTATGGTTTTGACACCTAATTTTTGGCCTAAGGTTGTCTGAGATTCATTGTAATGAATAAATAAAGGTCAAGGGTACCTAGGATGGATTCAATTATGTAATGAGTGATTATTGTTGTTGAGAGAGAGAAGTATTCTTTTGAAAGAAAGTATTTGTTGTAAGACCTTCAGTTGGGTGTGAAGATCAACCCTACAACTAGGTGTGCAGAGAGCAAAGAGAGAGAAAGAGAGCTGAGAGATCTGCAAGCTAAGTGCGCAGATAGAATTGTATGTTTTCACATAATATATCAGGAAACACAGTTCTGTGGACGTAGCCCTAGGAAGAGGGTGAAACACATATATCTTGTTTTTTTGTGTGATTGATGTTGTGTTCATTTACTTATGTTATTCTATTATTGTATCATTGTATCAGATATGAGATATAGTTTGCGTAGTAGGTTTAAAGGAGATAAAGAGTAACTGGGTTTCTGTGTGTTAGTGTTTTGGGTCCACTTTGCATTTCCTCTGGTTGTAGACACTTGTGTCCTACAACCCCCTATTGCTACTTCGGGTGAGACTGCATCTGCTTCGCAGGTGTTTTCGAAAGGGCTAGTAGTTAGGGCTTGCTGGTGCACTGTTAGAGTTGAACCCTGGGTTTGCCCCTCTGCCAATAAATGGTTCTGTTGTTGGGACAACATTAGCGCAATAGAAAATTATGTCAAAGAGATCCTAATATACCTCATGGATGAAAAGGTGATGTTCGCAGGCATAAAATCTTCATGGACACGAGGATTGGAAGCATCCCCGTAGACTATGCAACATCGGTCTAGCTGACCCATTGCTGAGAAACATAGCAATTATCGTGATGACTTGGCGAATGCGAAGCTCATCCCATCAATCCTTCTTGACTACATCCCACCTCTGGTTGGAATGGTGAGTCGTGAAAACATCCTTGTTGGCCATTGACCAAGTTTTGAGAGATCCTTGGTCAAGTTTGACCTATTATGGGACTTCGAGAGCCTGTCGAAGAAGGAGCGCAAGACGAAGCAGAGATTGTGGGATCTCATCCCCTTTTTGGGATTTGGGATTATGTAACGGGTATGGGATGTCGTCCCATGGGTTTACCCATGTTTAGGCCTATTTTTTAATGTATAAATAGATTTCTAGGTGATGTAAGAAGAGAGAGATATATGAATATCTGTGTGATATTAGGCTAAGTGCTAAGTATGAATGGATAAGTGTTATATTTATGTGATTGAAGGATTGTAAGTTCTTTGTGCATACTGTGTGAGACTTGCATAGCTATGTGCAAGGAAATATAAGAAGGCTTGGTGCTGTACCGTAGCTCAAAGAAGGAGGATCTGGCGGAGAGCGCGCAAATCTCCTGTCTTCTACGGAGTGGGATTTTGATGCTATGTTCCTATAAGAAGCTTGACCAAAGATAATAAAGGAGAAGAGTTGGTGGACGTAGCCCCACAGTGGGGATGAACCACGTATATGCTATGTTGCTTTGCTTTGTATGATGTCTTGATGTGTATATGTCTTTACTTTCTAAGTACTTTGATATAGATAGATAGATCTATTTATGCTTTATGCTAATGATGTGTATGGATGTCAGATCTGACTTATGTGAATGTTCTTAGTTCTTGAATATGATAGATCTAATCTACCTCTCTATGATAAGTGCTTAGATACATCAGATCTGAGTGAATGATGAGATGGTCTGTTTTATCTGCGCAATAGATAGTGGTTAAATATTGATGAACTGTCGGTGAAAGTTCTCTGTTAAGTATTACAATCATAGATATGTGTCCCAGCTAAGGTTGCAGACACCTGAGTCCTACAACCATCCCTGCCTCTACCTCAGGTGAGACTTCATCTTCTTCGCAAGTGTTGTCGAAAAGGGCCGATAGTTAGGGTTTTGTTGGAGCATTGTTGTAGCACTAAACCCTGGGTCTACCCCTGTGCCAGCAAATGGTTCCGTTGTCGGGACCCGAAACTGTGATTGTTGGGAACTAAGGAAGAAGAAGCTTTTTGCAAAGATCTGACCTGAAACTATGAAAGCTCTGTGCATGGATCTACCACTCAAGTGCGTAGTATTCTACTTGATTTATAAAGATTTGTGCTAAAGAAAAGAGGCCAGATCTGAAGAAAAGAGGTCAGATCTAAATAAAAGAGGTAATATCTGAATGCTTTGTGCTTTGAGAAAGGTAAAAGTGATAAGTTTTTCTTAAAATGGTAAGCTCTGCAAGCTCTGTGCTCTGATAAAGGTAAGAATAGTGAAAAGTTCTAGATCTAAAAGCTTTGTGCTTTGTATAAGTAAGATAAGTGGAAATTTTTGTTTCAAAAGTATGGATCTAGTTATGTTTGATAGATTTTTTCCTAGCTTGAAAACTAGGTCACTAATAGATGAAAAAGGGTTTGATATTCGTAGATCTGATAAGAATAGTGAAAGATATATTATACCTATGCATAGAAATAATGTTTTGACTAACAAGTGGATGCAAGATCCTATAAAGAAATGTTTGCAGGTTAGCTACTATGATCCTAGCACGCAGTACAAAAAGAGATGAGAATCATTTAAAGAAAGAGAGTATTAACCCTCTATTACAGCTGCAGAAAACTAGGACATCTTGCTAAGGAATGCCCTAGGAGAAGACCTAGTTGTGTTTGTTGCAAAGTTATGGACCATGAAGTATTATATTTCCCTAGAATGATTGCTAATCTTGAAGGAATGAACATGAGAGAAGAAAACCCTAAGGTAGATCTAGAAATGGAAGAAGCCCAGAAAAAATCAGAGAAAGTATTGCTACATATAAGAGAAACCCTGAATGATCACCGACATCTCAGCTTATCAGAGATCTTCAAAGAAAAAGAATGCCTTGAAGAAAGAATATGAAACTTCTACATCGACTGTGTTCTAGATGAAGAAACACAAGTGAATATCATGATAGAAAGAACTTGGGAACTTTTAGGGAACACTTCTATGACTCCTTTATTGGGAGAAATAGGGCTATTTAGAGGAAAGATGATAAACCTATGTGGAAAGATCACCAAGATATCTATGAATTCCAATGGAAATTCTATAGAGGAAGATTTTGAGATTTTGAGATTTATTGAGAACAATGCCCCATTTACCATGTTACCAGAGAAAACCTTGGATTGAAAAAGATCAGGCCAGAAGGAAAGAAGAAGAAGAAATTTTAGAGAAGAAGAAGAAAGAGTTAAAAGATTTCATTACTGGAAGGATCACACACTTGATTGAAGAAAAGAAGAATAGATCGAATCTATTCAACACCAGAGCACCGGATGTCGAAGTTGCAAGAATACTAGATGACCCACAAAAGATTGAAGTACCTATTCCAACTAAAGAAGAAGTATCACCCTCGAATCTTAGGAAAGAATCTCAACAACGTGAAGCAACTATGCCACAAGAAGATAAGAATCAAAATGGAAAAAGGCATACCAAAATTAATCTCACTGGAAAGACATCTAGGAAACTAAGTAAGAAGAGAGCTAAGATCGACAAGTTATAGAAGGTTCCAAAGGAAACCTCGCAGACGAAAAATTTGCAAAATTGGAACTTCGTCAGGATAAAAAAACAACATCACATGGAACTTCGCCATGGTGAAGTAATATAGCCATTGGGACCAATATAACTGTTCGACCGACCCTCCGAATGGGTAGAAAGGAATTTATGGTTCGCCACCAGACCGTTGGACCGTGTCGTAATGAATAGAATAGATTTAATGAAGGCTTCTCACCCATTGCAAGAGATCTGTTGCCAAGTTATCTATTTATCCCATTGCACCAGGCCCCGAGAACACTTTTTCTAAGCGTGAATCTGAGCCCACAGACTCATTCATTTTACACCGTGATTATAGTTCTCTTTCCCTCTATCCCATTGCAGTGTCTAATTTACCCCCCGAACCCAAGATTTTCAACCCCGATCATGTATGTCGAACGAGTTCAACGCTATAGAGAAACTTGTTGAAGAAGTTCTGATTGAACTCATGACAAAAAGAGTCATGTCAATGTTTGTATTTGTACAATCTTCATTGATAAGAATGGTGCAATCCTCTCCATCGACTGCTCATGGAGCCGGACCATCCCAACCATCAGTAGAAAAGAGAACCAGGCATAAAGACGACCTCGCAAATGAAAAACTGATTCCAACCATACTGCTTGATTACATCCCACCTCTGGATGGCGCGGTGAACCATGATGGTGTGCCATGATATTTATAATACACCATAGTTACTATGTACCTCCCGAAGGGGATATGCGTAGTTTGAACAGACCAGGACAAGATCGTAGCACTAAAGTTTAGCGACTTCAACCTCGGAGATCGCAAGATATATGGTATGCTCGCCCCATACAAGTACCTAACCAGAACTAAAGGAAAAAATTCAAATATAATCCCCTAGTCGTGGACGATGAACCTTACATAGTCCACCCTGCTAAACGTCATGAATATCCCACACTTCGGAAGACAACAGGAAGTCAATGACTATGTCAAGCTGCTACTGTCATGTTACCATGGTGGCTACTTATGGATATACCATTGCATTATAGTTGACCCAAAACTGATCCACAAGATCATAGGCCTGAGTATGCAAGGAACTGACCCGTAGGACATTTATCCAATAAAATCCATAGATCACGCACTAGCACAGAATATCAATGAAACTTATGGAGATGTCAAGAAGGGAACAAGAGGCTACAAGGTAGATTCCATCCAGAGTGGCGCAGTTTGCCTCGCATGTAAACTGATAGTTGGAAAGTTAGTAAGGAAGAACCGACCTACACAGGTCACCAACTTTGTCATTTCCCTTGTAGGGAAGTGTGCGGAAGGCCTACAGATGAATTGGGTGAAGTACCTAGTTAACTAGTTGGAGCTAGATTGCCGAGAAGCACAGGATTAGGGTTATGAATTTCATTTTAGATGGCTCCTGGTCGTCATTGCATTTGTTGCCTGGGAGATGCCGGAAGGAGCGACCTTCCCAGACATAGAGCCTTTCAAATCGCTTGACGCGAAGTTCTCTACCTTGTGCTATTCAACAGATATGAACAAACAGTCACAGTCGAATGTTGTGTTCCATACATACTACCTCTAGCTTAAGAGAGCAATCAAAGTCGAGCCTTGCATGACTCCAAACACCCTACATAGGTTTCAACCACTGATGAAGTTCAGCGCAGATCAACACTTCACCTACATTACGGCACATCAAGATGAACATAAAGAGCATCTCCAGACATATTATAAGATTATGGAAGAATACCTGGAGGAAATCACTAAGGAATCATCCGCTGACCTCCTTATCCCCGCCAAACCCATAAATATATCTGATATTGACATCCCAGAGGACACCCATAAAGAACAAAATACACCCAGAACCAACAGGCAGAAGAAGCCTGAGGAGGTCCAAAAATTAAGCAACACCCCAGGTAAGATTGCTTCCATGTCGCCTGACCGAGGGGGTAGTGATGAAGTAGAAGCTGAAAAGAGGCCCAACGAAGTAACACCAGCTAGAGATGAGGTTGACCCCTCTAAGAAGAGGAAGGTTTCCCCCCTAAAACCTTCTTCCCGGAAGAAGTTGAAAGCTACCATGACCAAGATGCATACTGTCCTCACCTCTGATGATTTTGAATTCATCATAGCATCCCTGAATGACGCTTCACAGGAAATAGTAGAAAAACAAGCGACCAAGCAGGAAGAAATGTATGATGGGATTGAAGTCGAACTCTGAGGGGTACAGTAGGCCCTTCAGTCTAGTCGCACAGTATCCACTGCACCGGGAGAACTAGAGTTATGAGATGAGCTAGCCCAACTCCACCAACTAGTTGATACAGTCAAAGCTCGCCTTCAATGAGCATAAGAAGAAACATAACAAGCCACCCAGGCTTTGACGCAAGTACAAGGAGTACTTTTCAAACAACATCGATATGTAGAATAGGAAAATATTACTCTCCAAGCGAATTTCGATGAAGAAAAAGAACAGATACAACAAGGAAAATAATAGTTTCTTGTGGAGCAACTCGAAGTGAAAGAAGCGGTCAACATAGCACTTCTCTCTGCGATAGTCATCGAAATAAAGGTAGAGGATCGAGTCATGGAACAATTTGAGCATCTCACAAAAGTTATCCAACCATTACAACAACGCATCGAAGACTTAGAGCTCCGCGCAGTGCTTGAGACTCCATAGGATGTAAGGGATCAAAGAGAAGCAACTTCTCGAAGAACAGTTGAGAGAATAAAATGTTGGTTGTGGAGCTTGATTATCTTCCTGATTCAGAGGTCCTTGCTTTCAGCCGTGTTTATACCCCATGAAGTATTTACACCCCAGAAGTATGTACACTCTTCCACGCGGGGGAGTGCAGAGGGGGGGTACCCCCTCTGCGTAGATATCCTCTGCAGAGTGAAAAGTATATTGTAATTTCATTTTAAATCTGGACCGTTCATTATAAGGTCGCATATCTAACGATAGAGATTATGTTAGGGTTTTTTTCCCTAGAAGGCAAACCTCTTTTATGAGGGAAATGTATTGCGGCTATGTAGGATGGTGAATATTGTATTCTGAGAGAGGAGACTGTGAGAGAAAGAAGAGGAAGTTACAATGAGTTTTGTTGTACGTTGTATCCCTTCATTTGCTGGATAATAATAAAGGAAGGACCTGGCAATTTCTCTGGTGGACGTAGCCCACATTGGGTGAACCACGTAAATCTGTGTCTCTCTCTTGTATTATGTGTCTTCTATGTTTTGTTTCTTCATTTGTTTTATTTTATTGCTCCACAGTCCTATTTTTCTAACAACTGGTATCAGAGCGTAAGGTGACTCGCAGGAAAAGAGGGTTCCTGGTTCGAGTGGGAGCAATGTTGGAAGATGGAAAGTTTAGGGTCGAGAAATTTAACGGCCAAAACTACCAGTTATGGAAGATGCAGATGGAAGACTATTTATATCAGAAGGATCTATTCCTACCATTGAGCAGAGTAGCAAAGAAGCCGGCGGCCATGAAGGACGAAGAATGGGAGATTCTTGACAGAAAGGCTCTAGGAACGATACGGCTGATCCTGACAACATCGGTGGATTTCAATATTTCGAAAGAAAAGACAACGAAGGGTTTGATGGATGCGTTTGCCAAATTGTATGAAAAACCCTCGGTGTCGAATAAGGTATTTCTAATTAAGAGATTATTTAATATGAAGATGTCATAAGGTGGGTCTGTTGCAGATCATTTAAATGAATTTAATACTATTACTAATCAACTAAGTTCTGTAAAAGTGGACTTTGATGATGAGGTTAGGGATCTTCTAATCTTGTGCTCATTGCCAGAAAGCTGGAATGGCTTGGTCATGGCTGTAAGTAACTCTGTCTCTGGTTCAAATACTTTAAAATTTGATAATGTTGTTGGTGTTATCCTTAGTGAGGAAATGCGAAGGAAAAGAACAGGTGAGACATCAGGAAATGCGTTGAACATGGAGAACAGGGGAAGACAAAAGGATAGAGGAAAGGGCTCAGGAAACCGCGGAAATTCTAGGAAGGGCAGATCCAAATCCAGACTTGGAAAGATAGAGTGTTTGAATTGTGGGAAGAAAGGACATCTTAAGAAATACTGCAGAGCTCCAAAGAAACAAAGAGATGGACAACAAGAGAGAAATCAGGAAGCAAATGTAACAGGTGATGTGCTACAAGATTCTTTGATTCTTTCTGTAGATAATATTTTTGAGTCTTGGGTAGTAGATTCAGGAGCTTCATTTCATGCCACACCCCATAGGAAACAATTTCTAGATTATGTTCAAGGTGATTTTGGACAGGTTCATTTGGGTGATAATAAACCA
>ML783489.1:954146-965962 GCA_009831015.1 Picea engelmannii | reverse complement strand
GGGTACAATCAGATTGCTGTCCACCCGGATGACAAGGAAAAAACTGCCTTCACCACCCCCTGGGGCACGTTCATGTACGAAAAGATGCCTTTCGGCCTGATGAATGCAGGGGCGACGTTTCAAAGAGCAATGGATATTGCTTTGATCGGAGAGAAGGATAAGTTCGTCCTGATTTATCTTGACGATATTACTGTCTTTTCGAGCAGCCACGAGCTTCATCTACAGCATTTGAGGAAGACATTTCTGAAGTGTCGGAAGTACAGTATCTCTCTTAATCCCAAAAGGTCTAATTTTGCACTTAAAGAGGGAAAACTACTCGGGCACATTGTTTCTGAGCAGGGTGTTAAGATTGATCCAAAGAGAGTCGAGGCAATCAGAAACCTGTCCCTTCCAAGATCGAAAAAAGACATTCAGTCTTTTCTTGGAACCATTAATTTTGTCAGAAGATTCATAGGGAATTTTGTTGAACTCACCAAGAACATTACTGCCATGTTGAGGAAAGATTCTGAGATAAAGTGGACCGAAGCAGCAAGACAGTCCTTCAACGACATCAAAGAGGCCATTACGACAGCTCCTGTATTGATTAGCCCAGATTTTTCGAAGGCATTTTATATTTTTTCGTTTGCTTCTAATGACACGATTGCTGCAGTACTTTTGCAGAAGAATGATGATGACCAAGAACAGCCAGTTGCTTTCTTTAGCAAAGTCTTGAGGGATGCTGAGACAAAGTATGAGTTGCTGGAAAAACAGGCCTATGCATTGGTCAAGTCACTAAAGGCTTTTAGGGTCTACATTTTGCAGGCAAAGGTAATTGCTTTTGTCCCCTCTAGCTCTGTCAAAGATGTTCTCGTCCAACCCGATATCGACGGCAAAAGAAGTAAATGGATTGCTAGATTAATTGAGTTTGATGTCGAAATAAAACCAACAAAGTTAGTGAAAGGCCAGGGTCTTGCCAGGCTGTTGGCAGAGAAGAATTGCAAGCTGCTCGACATCAATCTGATGAATATTGATGCAGAAAATGTTCCATCTGTTGAAGACAAAGAAAGTGAGAGAATGCAGATTTCAGCTCATATAGCTGACTGCGAATGGTACAGCAGCATTGTTCAGTTTTTGCAGACTCTATCAGTCCCGTCAGATTTGACGAAGACTCAAAGAAGGGCGTTTAAACTCAGGGCTGTGAATTTCTGCATAAATGATAATCTGCTGTTTTGGAAAAATCCTATTGGTTTGTTGTTGAGATGTGTGAATCAGGAAGAGGCAACAAAGGTCATGAACGAATTTCACAATAGTGAGTGCGGAGGACATCACTATTGGAAAACAATAGCACATAAAATCTTGAGATCAGGTTATTATTGGCCATCTTTATTTTCAGATGTTTATGAATTTGTAAAAATATGTGAAAAATGCCAGAGGTTCGAAGGTAAGAAACAATTAAAGTCCCTGCCTCTCAAACCTATAGTAATCACCGGGCCTTTACAGCAATGGGGCCTTGATTTCATAGGTGAGATCCATCCACCTTCTAGTGGACAGCATCGGTGGATTCTGGTTGCCACCGATTATTTTACGAAGTGGATCGAGGCTATTCCCACCCAGAATGCCAATCACACAGTCATCATTAACTTTCTGCAGGAGAATATATTCGCCAGATTTGGATGTCCAAAAAGGTTGGTTGCTGATAATGCTGCTGCGTTTAAAGATAAACATTTGGTCAAATTGTGTGAAGAGCTGGGAATTCAGCTGGTTCATTCCACAGCGTACTATCCACAAGGGAACGGTCTGGCTGAGTCATCAAACAAGATTTTGGTCAAGATCATACAGAAACTCCTTGAACAAAATGTAAGAGGTTGGGATTCAAAATTAAAATTTGCATTGTGGGCTGACAGAGTAACATGCAAAAAATCAATTGGTACATCTCCCTTCAAGCTAGTATATGGTACTGAGGCCATATTTCCTGTTCAGCTGGCATTACCAGTTGCAAAATTCTTATAGGAAGCGGATGAGGAACCAAATGATATGACTAGGAGGATTCATGATTTGGTGCAGCTGCAGCAAGATAGAGAGCATCTTTTGGAAAGAACTGAATTGCATCAGCAGATGATCAAGTGAAATTTCGATAAGAAATCCAAATCAGATGTATTCAAAGCAAGGGACATGGTCTTGAAGTGGGATGCAGCACGGCAGGAGAAAGGAAAACACGGAAAGTTCGAGGCTCTTTGGACAGGTCCTTTTGTGATTGCAGAGGCACAACAGAACAACACTTTCATCCTTCAAACTATTTCAGGAGAGCCAGTTTCAGGAGGGCCTTTCAACGGGTGCTTCTTGAAGATATAATTCTCATAAGGCTTCTTTGAAGCCAGTTTCTTCTTGTACATAGTTTTTGTTTCAGTTTTGTTTTCTTTAATTTGCTATTCTAATAACCCCATGCCCAATGGTACTAGCAACTAATTTTCAGACTGTAATAAGGCCACTGAGTCTAACAGGGTTCTTGGGTACCTCACAGGGAGATGCCCATCCCAGTTGGAGCCAAATGTTAACTCCCAAAGTAAAACCGTCCTTTCGGTTGAACTTTGTAGAGGATATCCTAAGCTATTGGTTGCATGCTCAGCTAGTTTTGTGTTTTCATAGTTCAAGAAAATTTTTGATACTTGGTTTTGTCCAAAATGTGGAAAACAACAGCTTTCGGTGGTTTGGGCGAGCCCCCGGCGTGCTCATTAACCACCGAAAGCGTTCGGTTTCGTCAGCAAAATGGTCGATTTGAAATGCAAAGCAACCACCGAAAGGGTTTGGTCAAGCAAAAAGAAAGCTCGTGCTTTCGCACGAGCCATGTGTCAAAACGTTGCAATGATGGAAGTTTCAAACCGCCGATAAGCTCGCATTGGAGGACATGATGATCGTTCGTGGTTTCGACCGAAAGGTTCCAAATTTCGGCGCATTATCCTTAGCACGTCATCTCCAAATCTACGCCAAGCGATGACAGTCAGTCACGGTCGCACAGAGTTTCATTCCTTCTCAGCAAAAGATACGTTCATGATTAATTGACAGGTTATGTGTTCAGTTTAAAACTCCAAACGTCATATAGAGCCCGGAGATCGCTGAAGATATTTGCCAAACACGCGATTTTCCAGCAAGTCGCGATTTCCAAATCTCAGTTCCTCCATTCGGGCGATTTGAATGTGGTCTCCAAATTCAAGTAGGGAGCTCAAGCCGAGTAATGCGGAGTGGGTTATCGGGTAAGCCTGTAAACCCTTCTCTGTTAAAAAATTTCAGGAATTCATTTGTCCCGAAAAGGTCCAAATTTCGGTTTTCCCTTCCTAACTGTCACATAGCTGTGGGTCGTTATTTCCACACATTTTTGGTCTGTAATTCCTGTTCTGTAAAAAACTCCATAAATGTATTTCCCCCCAAAAAGTTGAAGATTCGGTGCCCCTGTCAGTCTGTCATTCGAATGTCTGCCGAATCTCCAATACATTTGTAAAAACCTTATACCCTGTCCAATCATTCAACAATCTGTTTGCAAGTAAAATTGACCACATCCTTAGCTTCTGGAACCCCTGTTCGGATACCTGGTTGGTCATAGTTCCAGACACAGTTCTCTTTCAGTTATGGCGAGGTCGGGTCCTGCATTGAGGTCATAGGCAGACGGTATGTGGTACTTTCAGGAGCATCCCGAGGTTGCAGAATGCTTCCAGCAGGTGGGCATTTTCTCATATTGTGAGAAATTAACGACCTTTCATCAATAGATCGCTGAGGCCTTTGCCCTTTCGTATGATGGAAGAGTTGCCAAAATTGGCAGGGAAGAATTTATCATAGATGAGGCCTCCATCGCTGAGTATACAGGATTGTCCAGGACAGGTAGTTGCTGGTTCAAAACGTCTGCACCTTCAAACATTGAGTTTAGGTCCTATCTGCTGCCAGTCCATAAGACCCTAACATGGAAAAAAGACATTCCCTTGTCTTACCTGGAGCCAAAATGGCAGACCCTTTTGAAAGCAATCCTGGTATACATTACTTGTGAAGGATGTTATAACAGGGTTTTATACTATCATTTCAAATTATTAAATCACTTCACAGGCAGGGAACTACTGAACATACCATACTTTTTTCATAAGACCTTGATCAAAATGGAAAAACAGGTACGGGCTCACCCCAATAAAGTTGCAAGCAGGATATCTCATCCAGGCTTGATTTTCCTCCTTGTCAAAGAAGGTCTTCACAGAAAGAAAATAGGATGGAGTCACTTTTTATTTTGGAATGAATTCCAGACTGAGAAACCTCCAGAGAGGAAAACAAAAAGGTCCAGAAACAGGAACCCTCCTACTAATTACAGAAGAAGAAAAGGAATTGCTATGTCCAGGGATGCTATCAAGGCAGCACCCAGCAAACAGGAAGAAACTAGAAAGAAATTAAAGATTGAAGACAAAAACCCTGTCACAACAAAAAATCCACTCAACTTGCCCTACAGTGACTCGGATCAGGAGCAGGAAATGTCAAAGTTACAGGATACCTTACAGCCTAAACATGATGCAGAAATGAAGACAGACATACCTCCAACAATGACTCCAGAAACACATAGGCAACCAAAGGCAGAGGCTTCATCCAGCAAACCTAAGAAAGGCAAGACCAAGAAAATAAATAAGCTCTTGAGAGAAATTTATGAAATGGAGGTACTTGAAAGGGTAATTAAAAAAGCAAATACAGAACTGACAGAGAAGGTTGCTGAGATGTTCAAAGAGAACGAAACTCTTAAGGGAAAACATAATTCAATCAAAGGGAGGAACAGAGAACTGATTAGGGAGAACATGAAATTGTATAGGCAGGTAAGAGAACTAAGACTCAAGCTGAAAAAATTTGAATCTTCAGAAGAGGAGCAAACAGGGTTAGATACATTGGCAAATCTGGCCACCACCATGATAGAGGTGACAGATTCTCCAGTAAAGCCAACACATATTCAAAAGTCTGCAAGGATAAAAGCCACAACATCTAAGAAAGCATGAACGATGAAGGAAGTTTTAGAATGGCCATTTTTGCAATTTTGAAGAATTTTCAAAGTGCAACTTTCAGTGGTTTAGGCGAGCCATGCTGAGCTCATTAACCACCGAAACAGGTGCTTTCGGTGGATGTTTTACACAGAAATTGCTCCAGTCAACCACCGAAAGTGACTGTGTGCAGAATTCAAGGAAGTTTTTGCACAGGTCGAAGATTTTCGATATGAAATGATTTGGAACCTTTTCCAATACGTGTCTTATGAATTACCTCACTCATTCCAACATCTATTTTTGGTATATGATGAAGAAAAGAACGATTTCAAAGGTAAATGGGTGATTTCCTTTGAACTGAAAAACAAGGTATCCTGCCAGCTCAACCAACTCGACTTGGCTTCACCAGAAGAAGAGTGTTTTAGCCTTGGAAGGCTGTCTAAACATCAGCAATAGTCAGCAGGAGAAAAATCAGAGATCTACCACTTTTTGAGGAAATATTCCTAGTATCTTGCAAACAGTTTTTACTTTCTATTTTTAGTAGATCTGATCCATGTTTTTAGGATCAGAAGTTTGTTTTGTAATGTTATAAATATCAGAACAAAATTTGAACCTAGGGTTCGATTCTGGACTAAAGAAGGCTCTTTTGTACTCAGACTTTATGCTAATAGAGATCACAGGTTCCTTTCAGTTTTGATTGTCAGCTTTTCACCTTTCCTTCTGCATTATTATCTTTGTTGTCAAGCTTTGAATGGCTGTTATCCCATTGTTCAGCTCATAAACTGATAATAACTCTTTCGATTGTCTCTTAGACCCTACTTTGCACTGGTTTAGTGATAATTTGTTCTCCACCCACTTTAAAGCTACTTGCTGATTAATCAATTCTTGAGAGCACTGTCTATTTGTTTATCATTTAATGTTTGAATGCTTTAAGCTGTATTGAGTTGTCCCATTGATCCACCTTTATAAAATACAAAAACATTCATTTTTCAAGTTACCAAGCACCTTTGGTCTGCAACCACAAAGGGTTTCTTGGAGAGATAACAGCAACCAAAAAAAGGAGGCAGATAGATACCAAGGTATATTTTTTCCTCTACTCATAAATGATTTGACGATGCATAAAGGACACACCACTGATCACACCACAACTAGTGGAAGCATACGTCTCGATCGCGCAGTTTCACGCAGATAGACATCATATGTATCTCCAAGTTGGGAAGGACTCGAGAGAGGAGTGGGTCCAGATGAATTATAAGATCACAAAGGAAGATATTCAGTTGATAATGCAATATTGGGACCCAACCTGGATGGTTCCAACACAGGGTGATGAGACAACGCAACAAAGGCACACAGAGACAAAACAACACACAGATACAAAGATGGACCGTAAATACAATGGTGCATGGGACACCACTCAAGAAAATGGTGCAGGGGAAACCAATCAAGGAAATGGTACAAGAGATGCACCAAAAACTATACCATCAACAACTCAAAATCCCCAAACCATCACTACGACAGGAGAAAAAAGGAAGGACACAAGAACAGGTCCATCTGCGCAGAAGAAGAAGAAATCCCAAAAGACACCAACCATCTACACACTAACATATGACGACATAGAAAAAATTGGCTACCAACTAAGGGATGCCACTGTTGGCCCTTGACCAGGTTTTGGGAGATACTTGGTCATATTTGATCTATTTTGGGACTTCGACAGCCTGTCGAAGGAGGAGCGCAAGACAAAGCGGAGATCACAGGATCTCCGCCCCTTTTTGGGTTTGTTTTGGGTTTTTGGGATTATGTAATGGGAATGGGATGTCGACCCATGGTTTTACCCATGTTTAGGCCCATTTTGGTGGACGTAGCCCCAGGGTGGGGGTGAACCACATAAAAGCTGTGTTGTCTTGCTTTGTGGTTGTCTTAATGTGTTTATATCCTCTTTTTCTTTGATTAGATAGATCTTCTTATGCTTAGTGCTAATGCTGTGTAGAATGTTAGATCTGATATATATGAATACGCTCAGTGCTTGATCTACTAGATCTGATCTAGTTTACCGATGCTAGGTGCCTAAATACATTAGATCTACGTTAATGATGTGATGTTCTGTTCTATCTACGCAATAGAATAGTGGTTGAATACTAATAACCTATTGGTGCTAAGTGCTCTGTTAAGATTATAATCACATATCTGTGTCCCAGCTAAGGTTGCAGACACCTGAGTCTTGCAACCACCCCTGCCTCTACCTTGGGTGAGACTTCATCTACTTCGCAGGTGTTGCCAAAAGGGCCAGTAGTTAGGGTTTTGGTGGTGCACTGTTGTAGCGTTGAACCCTGGGTCTGCCCCTGTGCCAACAAATGGTTATGTTGCCAAGACCTGAAACTGTGATTGCTGGGAACTGAAGAAGAAGAAGCTCTGTGTGTAGATTTGTTTCCCTAGTGCATAGTATTCTACTTGACTTGTGAAGCTTTGTGCCAAGAAAATAGGTAAGATCTATAAGCTCTATGCTTTGATAAAGGTAAGAATCGTGATTTTTTTTTTTAGATCTGAAAGCTTTGTGCTCTGTTAGAGATAAGATAAGTGGAATTTTTTTTTTCTAAAGTATGAATTTAGGTATGCTTGATAGGTTTTTTCCTAGCTTGAAAAGTAGGGCACTGACAGATGAAAGAAGGCTTGATATGAATAGATCTGATAAGAATAGTGAGAGATATGTTATACCTATGCATAGAAAGAATGTTTGGACTAACAAATAGATGCTGGATCCTAGAAATAATTTTTTGCAGGTTAGCTACTGTAATCCTAGCGCGTAGTACAGGAAAGTCTGGGGATCATTTAAGAAAAAGAGAGGATTAACCCTCTGTTACAGTTACAGAAAACAGAGACATCTTTCTAAGGAATGCCCTGGGAGAATACCTAGTTGTCTTTGTTGTAAGGCTTTGGACCATGAAGTATTGGATTTCCCTAGAATGATTGCCAAAATTGAAAGGATGAATATAGAACAAGCAAGCCATGAGGAAGGACAAGAGACTATGATTATGATAGAACCCTAGAAAGACTCAAAAATTGTATTGCTGAAAATGAAAGAAACCCTGAATTAGCATAAAGACATCAGTTTATCAAAGATCTTCAAAGAAAAGGAGAAAATCGAAGTAAGAATAGGAGACTTTGACATAGAATGTTCTCTGGATGAGGAAACATAGGTGAATATTATGACAAAAAGAACTTGGGAAATCTTACGAAAGCCTGCTATGGTTCCTTCATTAGGAGGAATAGGAA
Source organism: Picea engelmannii (assembly GCA_009831015.1). Taxonomy (NCBI): domain Eukaryota; kingdom Viridiplantae; phylum Streptophyta; class Pinopsida; order Pinales; family Pinaceae; genus Picea; species Picea engelmannii. Next base: position 957,716 of record ML783489.1, on the reverse strand, counting down.
TATTTAGAGGAAAGTTAATCAACCTATGTGGAAGACTTACCCAAACATCTATGAGTACTAAGGGAACTTCAACATAAGAATAATTTGAGGTTATTAAGTTTGTTGAGAGAAACGCCCCATTTCCCCTTTTGTTAGGCAATACCTGGATTGAGAAAGACCAGAAGAAGAGGAAGCCCTAGAACAGAAGAAGCAAGAGTTAAGAGATTTTATGGCTAGGAGGATTGCATACTTATTGAAAGAACAGGAAGGCCGGTTGAAGCTACTAAGGACCAGAGAATTAGATATCGAAGTTGAAGGAGCACAGGAGGACTTGAAACACCTATCTGTACAAGAAAGAAGAGTGGCTACTCCAGAAAGAGACGAATTGTTACATTCAAACCCTAGGGAAGAATCTCAACAACGCGAAGTCACTATGTCAAAAGAAGATAAGAATCATAATGGGAAAAGGACTACCGAGACAAATCTCACCGGAAAGAAGGCTAGAAAATTGAGTAAGAAGAAAGCTAAGATCGAAAATTGAAAAAGGTTCCAGAGGGAACTTTACAGAAGGAAAATTCGCAGAATTGGAGCTTCGCCATGATACCAAAACAACGACGCATGGAACTTCGCCATGGCGAAGAAATATAGCCATTGGGGATGATATATCCATTCGACTGATGCTCCGAACGACTCGAAAGGAATTTATGGTTCGCCACCAGACCATTAGACTATGCCATAACGAAAATAATAGAGTTAATGAAAGCTTCATACCCATTACAAGTGATCGATCACACAGTTATCTATTTATCCTGTCGCGCCATGCAATGAGAATACTTTTTCCAACTGAGAATTTGAGCTCTCAGACTTGTTGCATTGACCTAGTGTTCATTATGCTATTGCTTTCTATCTTATTACAGTGCCTATGTTGCTTTCCAACCCCGAGATATTCCTCATGAGCGCATATGTTGGAAGAGCTCACCGCCATAGAAGAAGCTGCGCTAGAAGTTTTGATCGACTTGATGACTGAAAGAGTCATGTCGGAGAGAGGATTGTCTACAGGTGTACAAGCATCATCGACGAGAGGAGTGCAATCCTCCTCGTCGACTGGTCGATCCGGGCCATCCCGACCAGTAGATGAAAAGCGAACCAAGCACAAAGACGACCTAGCGAATGAAAAGGTCATTCCATCCATATTACCTACCTATCTACCACCTCTGCGCGGCACAATAAATTGAGACAGTGTGCCTAGAGACTTTGAGTATGCCTTAGTCACTACGTACCTACCGAAATGGATACGCGTAGTCCGCGCAGACCAAGATAAGATTACAGTGTTGAAGTTTAGCGACTTCAACCTCGGCGATAGGAAGGTCTATAACATGCTCACCCCATACAAGTACCTGACCAAAATGAAGGGAAAGAATTCAAAGATCGTCCCTCAGTCATGGACCCATAACCTCACGCAATCCAAACTACTCAATGTCATGAAGATCCCGCACTTCGAAAGACACCAAGAGGTGAATGCATAAAATGTAGTCCTACTACAAGCTGACGGAGGAGGACTTGGAGCAGATCACTAAGGAATGGTCGACCGACCTCCTTGTTCCAGCAGATCCTGTGGAGATATCCAACATCGACAGTCCAGAAACAACGCATAAGAAACCTGGGACTAGCCGAAAAAAGAAGACTGAAGAAGTACATGATCTAAGCAGTACCTTAGTGAAGACTACTTCCATATCACCAGAGCAAGGGGGTGATGGAGAAGAGATAGATGACACAAAATTCAAGCAAAAGAAAGTCGAGGTTACACCACCAAGAGTCGAAGTGGAGCCCCTGAAGAAAAGGAAGGTTTCCCCTTTGAAACCTTCCTCTCAGAAGAAATCGAAAGCTCCTGTAACCAAGTTCCAGACTGTCCTCACTCCAGATGACTTCAATTTTATCATAGAAGCCCTAAATGATGCTTCGCTAGAGATAGCAGAGAAACAGGAAGCTAACCAAGAGGATATGTATGATCGAATCGAGACCGAACTCTGAGGGGTACAACGAGCTCTTCAATCTAGTCGTGTAGTCTCTACTACGCCCCTACCATTAGGAGAACTAGAATCGGGAGATGAACCAGCTCAACTCCACCGCCTAGCTGACACAGTCGAAGCTCATCTTCAAAGAGCGCAAGAAGAAACAACGCAAGCCACTCAGTCTTTGACACAAGTACAGGGAGTTCTTATAGAGAAACGCAATGGCCAATAGCAGATCCATGCGATTCAAAGCAAGGTTATGGAAGTAATTCAACGGATCCAATCGGTACAAGATAAGGCATGTCAACTGTTCACAGAGGTTGAGAGCCAAGGAACAGAGCTAGAATAGGTTGTGAATGTAGTAGAACAATGCCTAGAAGGGTCGGTGAATGATGCAGTGATCCAAGAGTTTTCCGAGCAAGAGGTCGTAGCATAGTAGTAGTTCAAAGCAGCTTTAGCCAATCTCGAGGCAGTCGAGGCAGAACTAGTCAGACCAGAGTGACTCGGGACGAGTCATAGATGAGTGTTGGGGCCCTGTTGGCCCTTGACCAAGTTTTGGGAGATACTTGGTCATATTTGACCTATTTTGGGACTTCGATAACCTTTCTAAGGAGGAGCGCAAGACGAAGCGGATATCGTGGGATCTCCGCCCCTTTTTGGGTTTTTGGGATTATGTAATGGGAATGGGATGTCGGCCCATGGGTTTACCCATGTTTAGGCCCATTTTGAAATGTATAAATAGAATGCTAGGCGATGTAGGAAGTGGTGGTAGCGGTATGATCTATGTGATTATAGTTGATGGCTTAGTGCTCGAAGTTCAATCAATGTGATTGATAGAGGCATCTGTGTGATTAAAGGCTTGTAAGTTATTGTAAGAGACCGTGTTCTTAGATCTACTCGGGGAAGGAGGATCTAGCGAGCTGCGTAGATCTCCTATCCTAGGCAGAGTAGGATTTTGGTGTCTCTATGCTTGTAACCTATTGAAGAAGTTAATAAAGAAGAAGAGTTGGTGGATGTAGCCCCAGGGTGGGGGTGAACCACGTAAACGCTGTGTTGTCTTGCTTTGTGCTTGTCTTAATGTGTTTATATCCTCTTTTTCCTTGATTAGGGATGATGATAGGGATGAACATTGGGAGGAAGGATTCTGTGGACAAAGGGAATGGAATGATCATGAACACCACGGGAAGGGGGAAGTCTCTGGGGAGTGGAAAAAAGATCTTGATGTTTGGAGAGTATGGATTGGAGTTCAAGATGCACAGAGGGTGTCTTAGTGGCTTGAATGGAATGGAGTTGTGCAATAATTTTATAATGACCTTTTTTTAGGAGCTTTTCCATGCGCTAGGAACTGATGATCTCAGGGGAACCCACTGTGATGCCTTGGAACTAATATTGTTGGCCCTCTTGGTTGAATTGCATGGTTAGTTCCTTAAAATCCTTGAGGATGGGGCCAAGAGTCATTAACCATTCAACACCGAGCACAATGTCACAACCACCCATGTCTATAGAAAACATATGAGATTTCATGTTTTACTGACCAATTTGGAGACACACATTTTCACAACGCCCCCCAAATTTTATG
>ML783489.1:913209-934163 GCA_009831015.1 Picea engelmannii | reverse complement strand
ACTCAAATAGTGCATTAATTCATCCATCCAATGCAAATTCCACTCCTTTAAGTTATGGGAATTTACATTTGTGATATTGTTAATAGTTACTAACACCTAGGTCTATCCAATTTTATTCCAATTTTTAAAAACATAAAATAACTTTTTTCACTTTTCTTTTTCTTTTAAACTATACACAAGTAATATATTAAGTATTTCATAATTTCTTTACCTTTTAATTTTGGATTATATACAACTATTACATTAAAACATTTTAAATTTAATTTATAACTTTCCATGTATACAAAATCTTTTATTTAATTTTTTTTTTGAATAATTTTTCATTTGTAAATTCTTTATATCAAAATATCAAAATTATTTACCATTCAAACTTTCAAACTGGTTCCTAAAGGCTTTAATAATTTTTCATTTATAAATTCTTTATATCAAAATTACTTACCTCTCAAACTGGTTCCTAATTATTTTTATCTAGATATTCATATTCGATTCCAGAGTACCCAATATGAATATTAGAAAAGATAGTAACATCCATTTCAATATAGAGAGTATTAACACAACCACATGAATATAATTAATATATATTAATCATTACTATTAAAATATCAAAGACCGTAGGAAGTGAGATTTGATATACACTCCATATACCTAGCTGTTCGTCCCAATAACTGCACGTTCTCCTCTGATACATTACGTTTCATAGAATCGGATTTTGGGTTGCTCGTCGGTCGATTTCAATCCTTTTCATCTGGACGTTATCTTATTTTTTATTTTATCTTTTTCTCAACCCTTACTTTCCCACGTCCTATATTATTCCTAGTTCCCCTCTCCCCGCGTTAGGTTTTTCCTAGTTCAATGGATGGATGGGTTCCTACTATACGTTCTCAACTTGCACATTGCATTGCCTTTAATAAAATATGTTTTGGGTTGCTTGTCTAGCTCTGGTTATAGTCAATAGCCAGGGTATAAATTTGACGGGGATTCTTATCCCTCGATCAATTTTTTTATGATGGTTTTTATTTTTAAACTATTTTTAATTAAGTTTTATATTTATGTTTGTCATCATTTAAATATTATATATTATAAGTATTTTTGTTTAGAAATGATAATTAATAAAAATAAACATTAATTGTTTAATAATGTTTTTCTAGTAATTAATGGCTAAATTTAGTTTGTTTTGGGGGTTTTTATAAATTTGTTGGCAAGGAAGGGGAGGGACACTTAGGGCTATGGAGTCAAAATTCGAACTCTCCATAGGATAAAGGCTAAGTGATGCGATGATTATGAGTTATAAATTGTAGTTTGCACAGTGTAAGAAGGAAAATGAAACAAGTAATTGCCTCATAGCATTAATGAAATGAATTATGAATTAGTTATGAAGAATTTCACAAAGTTTAAATTGCTTAAGCCGAGAGCATCACAAGATGAATTTTGAGATTTTAACTATCCAATTTAAATAGAAGAAAGCGAAAATGGAATTAAAGAGCACATGAAATACATACAAGGAGAGAAGACAAAACTCATATCACTACCATTAGAATCTTTTCATAGAGACTTCAAAAACTTCTGCATATGTATTCAATTCAGCTCCAGAAAATTACAATTGAGTTCATAAACAACTAAAAGGTGCCCTTGCACTTCTGCCAACATTAATACATTCAAAACTTCTAGCATTGATACAATTCAAGTTCCTTTCAATCAAAAACTAATTACAATAGCTGAACTAAAATGTTTCAACTTCTAAACTGATTTTAATAATTACAACTGACAATTTCGGTATGGGAACCGATTACAATGATTAATTAAAATATTTCATGAACTAACGACCGATTCCTCTGACTCTTCAACTTCGTTCTTCGCCATTTGTCCTGTTTTGGTCCTCTGTCGGATCTTCCATTCTGGTGACACCTGGGCATTATTTGTTAGTTCCTGGAAGACTGCACTTTGTTTTCCCAACCACACTATCTCCTTCCACTGAAAGTCAAAAGGGATGTCGTAGTCCATCATTTCCTTGATTAGGATCTCCCGGTCAATGCAAGAGGCATACATCATGATTGGAAGTCTGATCTTCACTGTTTTGAACTGATTCAAGATCTCAAAATCTGTGATCAAATATTCTAATAGGGTGGCCCCTTTCAAGTTTTCCTCCAGGCTTTCAAACTTGGAGTGATCCATTTTGCATTGGGCGAGGTGAGAGTAGTATTCCTCCTGATCATAAAATTTCCCTTTGCCATCCCAAAATGGTGGGAGGCCTTTGATGAACACCTCTTCAAACAAATCCTTGAATCCCTGTATACTCTGCTCCATTTATATGGCCTTGGTTTGGACTGACTTTAGCAGGTTATGCTTGGCAATGACCCTCCTAGCCCAGATGATCAATGCAGTCTTCTATTTGACCCCAATGATCTGAAGCTTTGCAGTGGGGATGGAATTTAGTAGGTTTATAGCATTTTGGGCCCACTCTGATGGTTTCTTAGCCAAGGTCTCATTTACCACAATGCATCTGCTTCTGGCTGTGATGGCCATGCTGTCTTTGTCATTGATGAAGTTCAAGTACACCCTGAACTTGGCAGCTTCAACAACAATAGAATCCCAGATGATGTGTTTGGCTCCCTGCAACAGTCCTTTGCCACTCAACCCTGTCTTCATCTTGTTTACTCTTTCTTGCAAAGCTTGATTCTCGTTCTGGAACTGAGCCACCCTCTCATCTTTTGTCTTCATTTCTTTCTTTAATTTCTCTATATATTCTTTAAACCTTTGATTTCTCCCACCTTTAGGCTAACTTGGGACATAGCCTGGACAAGTCCTTCAGTGCTTGGCCCAACTTCTGTAGTAGAAGGTACAACAAAAACCATGCTTGGTACTTCCATTTGCCCTTGTGACCAATTCACTTTTTCTTTCTCCAGTTGTAATACTTTGGCCATGTAATTCAATGCCTCTTGTCGAAATGCCTCATTCTCCCATTCTAGAGTAACCAGTTCTATTGTTTATGGATGCTCTGTGGTAGACATTTTTGGTTTCTTCTTCAAGCTTTGAATCAGCTTGTATTTTTCTTTTAAGGAGGATTTCACTCCTTGAGGGCCTTCAGATTCTAGTCTCTTAACCTGAGTCTTCCAAGCTCTGTTGGATGCCTTTTCTTGTCTTAGTTTCCCTTCCAACTTAAGTGCATAAGTTGTCAGCCTTGAATTCCTTAGGCTTAGACCCAAGTAATATGAATATAGCATGTCACTGGTATTCCTGTGGAATTTCACTTTGTCAGGAGCAAATATTCTCGTATTTCATCTTGATCTCAGATACTTTATCCTCATCTGCAACTGCTATATTGAAGGTCTTCTTTTCTACATCTCTCACTATGAACATATAATACTTATGCTGAGATATCTTTTCTACTTCAGGGATTAAATCCCTCATTTCATTCGTAGCCAAGTTTCCTTTCTCGGCATATTTCTTTGCCAAATCGTTTTTAGATTGGTAGGCTGCTCTAGCTGCCGTATCAAAGATGTGCTTTTTGTTGCTGAAATTTCTTGAGCTGCCTTCACTTTGGAGCTTTCTCCCTTTCCCAAATTCTACATTGTTGATACCACTCTCCACCATATTCATATTTACATGATCTGTAGTCTCTTCCTCTTCTAGATCCACTATCTGTGGGGATTGTGTGATCTTCATCTTTTTAGGGGTAGTCTGCTGACTGTTGGTGCCCAAGGCCTATGAACTGCTCCTTTTGCTATAAACACTTATCTTGGAAACTTTAACTATCAAATTTTGAGAAGTTTTTTGTGTTTGAATTTGTTGTAGGGTTCCCTCCACTTGTTGTGTTTGAGATGGTTACAAGACTACTTCCATATCAACACATATGTCTAAATTAGCTAATTTATCAAAACCCTCAACATGGTCATGCTCATAGGGGGCCCGTTTGTTCATTAGTATTCTCTTGGATATGATATGATGTGGATCATATCTTCTCCCCTATAGTTGTGCAAATACAAAATCCTCGATCTTGGCCTGGATCTGAGATAAACATGATCTTGTCTTGACAATTAAAGGTCCAATGATGAAAGGAAATTTGAGGTTGGATGCCTTGTGTAATTTCATGAAGTGTTCTGTTTCTGATATAATTATTTGCCTGATGAATTCAAGGGAAAAGACTCTGGGTGTCATAAATATAGGAAACATATATGGGGATTCATGACAACCATATACCCATATCACTGTTGAATGCATGAACATCACCCGGTCCCCCACTTTGTTTTATGGTTTTAGCTGTAAATAACTCTTCATGTCATCCAGGACTCTTGGCAGGATGGTGTTGAAAATCAAGTTGTAAACTCTGGACATGACCTTGTTGATAAAGATAAGCATTGTGATTCTTTTTCATTCAATTGATATGAATGCATCTTTAGGGAACTCTCTCTTGTTCATCTCTAGGAAAGTCTTTAGCAGGTATGTATAATATCTGAAATGTCTTAGTGACTGGAAATTCACTAGTTTATTTTGTATATTATCAACTATGAATCTATCAAAGAGGATGCAAGCTGACTGAATGGACTTTGACTAGAAAAATGCTAACAAAAAACCTAACATGACCTCAACCACATACTTTTCATTATCTAAACCTAAAATCTGATTGAGTATGGAACAGACCCATTGGACTTCAATAACCATGATATTTACACTTATTGGCAGGGGCAAACTATCAGAAATATGCTCTGGTTTGACAATCGTTTGCAAAAATAGTCTTTTGACTTTGGAGGGACATTACCTATAAACCATGATTAACTTTTCTTCTTCAAATGGTTTAGACACTAGGGAGGGAGACTCTGGTATGCCGAGGGCGTATCGAATTGATAGGCTATCTACTCTACATAGGACATCAGACCCTAGCTTATTTAAGATGACTTTCTCTTCCTGTGGGCATTGCTCTGCGCACCAACCTATGAATTATGGGAAAGTGTTAGCGATAATTCTTGTACATGGGGTTAGAATGCAAAAGAACAGGTTAAAAAATAAGTTGTCCTAAGTTTTGGGTGATAATGCGTCCGTGGTAAGTAACGAGCAAGTCTGAGCGGCAGCGATTCGTGCGCCCGGATCAACGGCGATAAAGACAATTCTGGACCCCCCCTGCCTTTCTACCTTTAAGCAGAGGGGGGGGGGGGNATTGCGGACGCAGCTTTTCGACGGTCGAGATCGATGCGCTCGAATCAACGGTGCTCACGCAGTCTCATCCTTTCAAGCTTCCCTATGCATAGCCAGCATGGGCCCTCCACCCGTCATGTCATCCTTCATAACCGCCTTTCCCCCGCTGCCGTGTGTCATCTGTCCTCCTCCACTCTTTTGTCTAGGTGGCCCTTTTCCCCGTTTCATCATCCACTCACCACCCGCCGCGTGTCCCATTCCCTCCATGTCAACCTTCCATTGAAATGCGTCTGTTATGTCTACCTTCTTGTCGCCTACGCTTATTCCTTTTGCCATGTGTCATCCCCTGCCACCTCTCTCGCCCCCTCATCTTTCCAGGCCTCGCCCTTATAGTCCGACCCCATCACTCCGTCACCGAGCCCCACCTTCCACGTTGGCCTCCATACCCGTCCTGCAAGCTATTCAGTTAGTACAGGTGGCAGCGCGGGAGGCCGTCCACATCCCAATGGCACCGAGTTGGTCAGGCCATTCTCAGTCCCGATGAAAGCAGTTATTGAAGTGGTTGATGGTGGTTAGACATCGTCTCTGTCATAATGGGGAAGTCCTACAATGAATTAAAGGCACGTCGTTTTTCCGATTAAACTGTCAGGAGATCGATCGCGTCTGCCATAAGTTGCACGACCATTCAAAGCTTGCGGCTACAGATTGTCAGAAGCCATGCAGACGCAAAACCTTTAATGCTACGTCTCGATTTTGTTGATGTTGCTATTTTGAGTATATGTAGGCATTTTTTCCATTTTTGTATCTATCGATGGTAGAGCTAAGCTCCCGACTGTAAAGTTTCAGCAAACATTCTGGTTTCTCGGTCATATATTTGTGTTTGAGACTTCTTGGTTTATAACAAACAGTTCTCCTTTTTCCATCTATGTTTCATCTCATGCCAGAGAGTTCACAGTCGAAGGATTTGCGTGGATTGTCACAGTTTTGTTATGATAAAGGATTTGTTGTGACATTATTGTTTTCTCTGGTCTTTTGTGTCTGAATGTAAAAGGATTTTGCGTTCGGATGCTGTCTTCTCCAGTTTGTTATGAACCAGATGTTTATGATAGACCTTCACACCCTTCTCATGCAAGTCTTCCTCCTACTCACCCTTTATTGCAACTCACTATTTGAATTTTATCAAGACCTCACTCGTTCATGCATGCCTGGCACAGTTTCTGAGTTGATACAATATTGTTCTGAGTTTTCCTCCATTTGATCGCCCCTTTAAAAAAATCGTGAAATTAAACTGATGGGCGTCGGGCTCGGCTCCTGATAGCAATCCAGGAGTGACTTCCGATTGCCAACATTTCTGGCGCCGTTGCCGGGGACGAAGTTGAATATTTTCCCTGAGATTGAACGACAAAGATTAAGCTGATTCTGAAGGTGCATCAGACATCAGAACTTGAAGATTTCTACTGTTCACCTGGGGAATCCATTGTGACGAATCCACTGTGACGAACCCGTTGGATCAGTTGTGGCTTCTGGTGGCAGACACATGCGGTCACATCCACAACTGCCTCTGGCTACAACTGAAGAGAATCCAGAAGCGATTCTCAGAAAAGGAAAGGCTCCTCAAGCAGAAGCTTCGCTTCTGAATCAGGTATTTCTCCACCTCCCTCCATAAGAACTCCATTTTCTTATTCTCAGCTTCCTAGTCACCCTCCCTCTGAGGTTTCCCGTTTTTTGAATTTTGGGAGTGTTCCTGCTGAGTTTTCTCCTCCTGGTCTAGTATCAGAGGGAGAGATCCTTGTCACTCCCCCCTCCCTAGAAGTTGTTCCTCAGTAAAGACCTCAGGCCTCAGAAGGTTTCACTACTCCTCCTTTTATTGCTACTACTGCGCAGAGAGAAGCATCTACACGTTCAGGTCCCTTAGACCTCTCTCTGTTTTCCCCGTCGTCTCCTGTGGGAACCTTTTCTCCTACATCTCCCGTTCACACTCCTTCTCCTCCGAGTTCTCCTCTACCTAATATCCCTATTTCTGGTGCTAATCCCCCTCCGAATAGAATGGATGCTATAGTCGCTGCTAGATATGCTCCTTTAATCCTACCCCATCCTATGAATCCTCTCCCTGCTAGAGACTACTTGAAGTACATGCCCAAGTTCACTGGGGAAGGAGACATAACTGCAGAGGAGCACCTAGCTTCTTTCTACAGTTATGCAGATAACCTCAATATTGAGAATGAAGATATCTGGATGAGAGTCTTTGTCCAGATCTTGGATGGTGAGGTTAGGAAATGGTTCAGGGGACTGGCCCCTAGATCTATTGCTAGAATTGAAGCCCTGGATAATGTTTTCCTGAGGCAATGGGGAGATAGGAAAGACTACATATATTACATGACAGAGTTTGGGTCCCTGAAGAAAATGGAAGGAGAGTCGGTTTCTGACTTCTCCAAAAGATTCAATAAGATATATAACAAGATTCCTGCAGAGGTAAAGCCCTCTGAAGCCTTTGCTCAGATTTCCTATGCGGGTGCATTTGACCCTGATTTCTGTCTTCTATTGAGAGAAAGAAGAGCCACCTCCTTAGCTTAGATGCAAGATGCAGCTATAGAAGTGGAATCCAACATATTAGCATCTAACAGACTGAGGAACAAGGCTGACACAGACCAAAGAAAGGGAAAATCAGAAGCCTCAACTTCCGGCCCATCACTGCCCCACCCTCAAGTAAATGAGCTGACCCAGGTGATGACCTTTCTGAAAGAAGAGATGGAGAGATTGAAAGTGGAAAGGAAACAAATGAATAAAGGGCCTCAGAGCACCGAGAACAGGGCAGGTTTCAGAAGGCCAAATAATTTTGCTCCTCCAACTATGCACAGAGAGAAGGAAAGAGACAGAGATGACCAAAGAATTCAGGCTCCCTTTCAGAAAAATTTTGTGGCTGATGAAGAAGAAGAGGAAACAGACGAGCCTGAGCCTAAAATCCACTTTTTAGAAGTCACTCCCCCTTTCCCTCATTTGACCCAATCAGCATACGAGGAGTCTCTCATGAACAGTCAGCTAAACGAATTGAGCAAGGGAGACAATGTTAGCGGTGGTCGAGGCAGGTATAACCTGAGATCCGACAAGAAGGCAGTTGTACCCGATGTTCCGGAGCAGTCCACTAGAGCAGAGAAGCCTGCTGATGAGGCAGTAAACAACCACAGAGGTAAGAAGGCCCAACCCCTCTCTCCCATTGTTCAGAATCATGTTCCTGAAATAAGAGAAATTCCAAAGCTTACATCCTCTTTTAATTTTGAGCATGAGATTCAAAAGATTAGAATCCCTGTGCCCCTCACCGAGCTAATCAAACATGGAGAATTCAAAAAACGCTTCTCTGACCTTTTGAAATATGAAGCCTCAGGCCTTTCCACAGACTTCATAAACCTCCAAGATGAAAAGCCGACAGTTGTCCTAGGCCCCATGGTGGAAGATAGAGATGACTCATCCCCTCCCTTCTACACCTCCCTAAACATACATGATAAAGTACTGCACAATTGTTTGATGGATTCGAGGGCCTCTCACAACCTCATGCCCAAAGCTGTCATGGAAGAATTAGGACTGGAAGTCACACGAGCCTATCATGACCTCTATTCTTTTGACTCCAGGAGAGTGCAATGTTTGGGAGTCATCAAGGACCTGGTAGTCTCTTTGTTTCAGCTGCCCATGAAGAGCATGGTCATGGATATTGTGGTAGCCGACGTTCCCCCCAAGTTTGGCATGCTGTTGTCAAGGTCTTGGATTAAGAGACTCGGAGGGATGTTACAGATGGACCTCACATATGCCACCATTCCAGTCTTTGGAGGGGAACATAGGAGATTGTACAGAGAAGCTCAGTTGGCCTACATTGTCAGTGATGAAGCAGACCCCACTAATCACCCCATCTTTGCACTTGACACTAGCTTAGGGTCTAGCTTGTTACAGGTCACTGAGACTCCTGAGGCCCCTTTACAAATCAGAAAACAACACATTATCAATCAAGGGATGCCTCCTCCAACCACCTCTATTTGGAAGATGTTCTTTGACGGAGATTCTTCCAATATAGGTGTAGGCGCCGGGGTAGTACTCGTGTCCCCTTGTCAGGAAACCATATCTCTGTCATACAAGCTGGAATTTGAAGTCACCAACAACGTGGCAGAGTATGAAGCGTTGGTTCTGGGATTAAAGGCTGCACAGAAAATGGGGATTAAGGAGATGGCTGTGTTTGGGGATGCAGAACCGATTGTCCAGCAAGTCAAAAATGTTTATCAAGCCAAGCATCCTCGTCTCAGGAATTACAGGAACGAGGTATGGGACCTTGTGAATGATTCCTTCCTAGCTTTTAACATCTCTTTCATTCCAAGGGAAGAAAATGCCCCATCCGACTTTTTAGCTTTCACAGCTAGTCTTCTCAAAGTTCCTGCGCTGCCCACTGTCAGGTCCGATGTTGAAATAAAATACAGACCCTCTATGCCAGACAATGTCAAGCATTGGAAGGTATTTGAGGATGATCAGGAGATCGAAAAGTTTCTTCAATCAGTTGATGACTTTTCTGCATTGCACATAGATGAGGACCCTGACACGGAAGATGACCATCACCCTGAGGAGTTTTTGAATAAAATTGTTGATCACCAGATTATACAGCTACCAAGCAACCACATACCGAGAGGACTAATCCCATTAGAAAGGTTGTTTGATGGGAATGATGTGGCGATAAAGGGCAGAGTTTCAGGTGATGATGCTGACACAGCTGAGTGCAACATAGGCACACCAGAGGAACCCAAGTTTGTCAAGCTGTCAAGGAGTTTGACCGAGGAGCAGAGGACCGAATATACTAAGTTGTTGAGGGAGTTTGCTGATGTGTTTGCATGGACCTACGAAGACCTCAAGACATATGACACATCAGTTATTGAGCACAAGATCCCATTGAAAGAAGAGGCTAAGCCATTCAAGCAGAAGTTGAGACAGATAAATCCCATGCTATTACCTGTCATGGAGAGAGAGGTGAAGAAGCTGCTGGATGCCCAAATCATTGTCCCCTTGAGATACTCTGACTGGGTGGCCAATTTGGTCCCAGTGAGGAAGAAGAATGGAGAAATCAGACTCTGTGTCGATTTCAGGAACCTGAACAGAAGTTCAAGGAAGGACAATTATCCCCTGCCCAACATGGAACATATATTGCAGAAGGTCACTGGCGCATCCAGGATATCCATGATCGATGGTTTCTCAGGTTACAATCATATATTGGTCATGCTTGAAGACAGAGAAAAGACAACCTTCACCACTCCATGGGGGACATTCATGCATGCCAAGATGCCTTTTGGACTGATGAATGCGGGAGCGACATTTCAGCGAGCTATGGACATAGCCTTCATTGGGGAAAAGGATAAGTTTGTGGTGATTTACCTAGATGACATAACAGTCTTTTCCAAGACTGATAAAGAGCACCGCTACCACTTGAAGAAGGTTTTCCAGAAGTGTTGGAGGTATGGCCTATCTTTAAACCCTAAGAAATCATTGTTTTCTATGCAAGAGGGAAAACTATTAGGCCATATAGTATCAATAGAGAGAGTGAGAATTGATCCTGACAGGGTAGAAGCAATTCAGGCTCTGTCACTTCCTAGATCCAAGAAAGAGGTTCAGGCATTTTTGGGAAGAATCAATTTTCTGAGAAGGTTTGTCTCAAATTTTGCTGAGTTGGTGAAACACATCACGGCCATGCTCAGGAAGGGAAATGAAGTGAAATGGACTGCGAAACCCAGGGAATCCTTTGTCCAAATAAAGAAGGTGGTAACTGAGGCTCCTGTGCTAATCAGTCCTGATTATTCTAAAGATTCCATGATATTTTCTTTTGCTTCTTGTGATACAGTAGCAGCAGTCTTATTGCAGAAAAACGATCAAGGACAAGAGCAGCCTATTTCTTTCTTTAGCAAAGCATTGAGAGATGCAGAGCTCAGGTACGAGATCATGGAGAAGCAGGCCTATGCCCTGGTGAAAGCCCTCAAAGCTTTCAGAGTTTATGTCTTGCACTCAATGATCATTGCATATGTCCCTTCAACCTCTGTGAAGGACATTCTTATACAGCTTGACATAGACAGGAAGAGAGGTAAATGGATCGCCAAGATCCTAGAATTTGATCTGGAGATTAAGCCCACCAAACTGATAAAGGGGCAGGGTTTAGCCAAGCTGTTGGCTGAATCCAATTGCAAAGACTTGGGAATTAACTTCATCAATGAGCAAGCTGAGTCATCCAACAAGAGTTCCCAAAGCACTGTACCACTAACAACATGCCCCTGGTACAAGGATATCTTGTATTTTCTGCAAGAATTGCGGTTGCCTGATGGGATGGAAAAAAGGAAAGTAAGAGCTTTAAAGCTCAAAGCTGTCAGGTATTGCCTCATTGACCAAGCCTTGTATTGGAAAGACCCCCTGGGGGTATTACTAAGGTGTCTGGACCCACAGCAGGCCCAAAAGGTTATATTCGACTTCCATAGCGGTCTCTGTGGAGGTCATTATTTTTGGAAGACCACAGCTCACAAGATCCTCCGAGATGGGTATTACTGGCCCACCTTATTTCCTAATGTCTGCAGGGAGATCAGAGCTTGCATTAAATGCCAGAAATTCTCAAGGAAGCAGCAACTCAAATCCCTGCCATTAAAACCTGTGGTAGTTTGAGCACCCTTTCAACAGTGGGGATTGGACTTCATCGGGGAAATTCATCCTCCCTCCAGTGGCCAGCACAGGTGGATTCTGACTGCGACCGACTACTTCACCAAATGGATAGAAGCTGTCCCTACAAGAAGCACTTCTCACAAAGTGATTATCAACTTTCTGGAAGATATCATATCCATATTTGGTTGCCCTAGCAGAATCGTCACTGATAATGCCTCTCCTTTTCGGTCTGAGCCTCTGGTCAAATTTTGTGAACAGTTCCAGATTGCACTGATTCACTCCACTCCCTACTATCCTCAAGGAAACGAACTGGCAGAGTCCTCCAATAAAAGCCTAATCAAGCTTATCAAGAAGCTACTGGAGGACAATAAAAGGGCCTGGGACTCAAAGCTCAAATTTTCTCTTTGGGCCGATCGGGTAACAACAATGAAATCGCTGGGCATATCGCCTTTCCAACTGGTTTATGGGATAGAGGCTGTTTTTCCCACTCAGCTCGCCTTACCTGTGGCAAATATCCTCTAGGACTTTGAGGGAGAACCTAACCATGTGCTCAAAAGAATTCATCAGATGGTGGAAGTACAACAGATCAGAGAGCAGGTCATGGACAGAGCCTACAATCATCAGCAGAATATCAAGCAGCCTTTTGACAGGAAGAGCAAAAAGAAGGAATTCGAGCAGGGTGATCTGGTGCTCAAATGGGATGCACCCAGGCAGGAAAAAGGCAATCACAGTAAATTTGATGCCCTCTGGTTCGGACCTTTCAAGATCCTTGAAGTATTTTCAAACAACACTTACAGGTTGCAGGATCTGGAAGGCAAAGAAGTTTTCAGTAGCCCAGTAAATGGGCATTTCCTACCACAGTCAGCTCTTTTTGGTTTCGTTTTGTAAATATTTTTTCTGTTTTGTTTTTCGTACTAATAAATAACTCCATAGCCCAACAACAAAGGCACTGAATCTGCAAACATGTTCTTAGAGCATCACAGGGACAACTCTATCCCCCATGGAGCCAAATGTTAGCAATAATTCTTGTACATGGGGTTAGAATGCAAAAGAACAGGTTAAAACCCCACTTGTCCTAAGTTTTAGGTGATAATGCATCCGTGGTAAGTAACGAGCAAGTCTGAGTGGCAACGATTCGTGCACCCGGATCAATGGCGATAAAGACAATTCCGTACCCCCCTGCCTTTCTACCTTTAAGAGGAGGGAGGGGGGTCTAGAATCACGGACGTAGCTTTCCGACGGCCGAGATCGACGTGCCCGGATCAACGGTGCTCACACAGTCCCGTCCTTTCAAGCTGCCCTATGCATAGCCAGCGTGGGCCCTCCTCCCGTCATGTCATCCTTCATAACCGCCTTTCCCCCGCTGCCGTGTGTCATTTGTCCTCCTCCACTCTTTCGTCTAGGTGACCCTTTTCCCTGTTTCATAGTCCACTCACCACCCGCTATGTGTCCCATTCTCTCCACGTCAACCTTCCATTGAAATGCGTCTGTTACGTCTATCTTCTTGTTGCCTACACTTATTCCTTTTGCCATGTGTCATCCCCTGCCACCTCTCTCGCCCCCTCATCTTTCCAGGCCTCGCCCTTATAGTCCAACCCCATCACTCCGTCGTCGAGCCCCACCTTCCGCGTTGGCCTCCATACCCGTCCTGCAAGCTATTCAGTTAGTACAGGTGGCAATGCGAGAGGCCGTCCACATCCCAATGGCACCGAGTTGGCTGGGCCGTTCTCAGTCCCGATGAAAGTAGTTATTGAAGCGGTTGATGGTGGTTAGACATCGTCTCCATCATAATGGGGAAGTCCTACAATGAATTAAAGGCACGTCGTTTCGCCGATTAAACTGTCAGGAGATCGATTGCGTCTGCCATAAGTTGCACGACCATTCAAAGATTGCAGCTACAGATTGTCAGAAGCCATGCAGACGCAAAACCTTTAATGCTATGTCTCGATTTTGTTGTTGTTGCTAGTTTGAGTATATGTAGGCATTTTTTCCATTTTTGTATCTATCGATGGTAGAGCTAAGCTCCCGACTGTAAAGTTTCAGCAAACATTCTGGTTTCCCGGTCATATATTTGTGTTTGAGACTTCTTGGTTTATAACAAACAATTCTCCTTTTTCCATCTATGTTTCATCTCATGCCAGAGAGTTCACAGTCGAAGGATTCGCGCGGATTGTTACAATTTTGTTATGATAAAGGATTTGTTGTGACATTATTGTTTTCTCTGGTCTTTTGTGTCTGAATGTAAAAGGATATTGCATTCGGATGCTGTCTTCTCCAGTCTGTTATGAACCGGATGTTTATGATAGACCTTCACACCCTTCTCATGCAAGTATTCCTCCTACTCACCCTTTATTGCAACTCACAGTTTGAAGTTTATCAAGACCTCACTCGTTCATGCATGCCTGGCCCAGTTTCTGAGTTGATACGATATTTTTCTGAGTTTTCCTCCATTTGATCACCCCTTTAAACAAATCGTGACATTAAACTGATGGGCGTCGGGCTCGGTACCTGATAGCAATCCAGGAGTGACTTCCGATTGCCAACAGAAAGGGAACGCAACCTCAACATCGTAAGGGACTATGGAGGCCTAGATTGCTTCGAGGAAGGGTATCTATTTCCCTACATAATCTGACAGGTTAGCTCTGGACACAGAGATGGGGGAGATGGTTATTTCAGTGTTGAAGAAATTTGAATCTCTGTCAATTAGGGCTTCTTCGTTTGATGCGGGATCTTGCTCTGTTACTGACGTAATGACAGGGTCCATGGTGGCGATCAAAAATACCTGTAAATGAGAGAAAAATGCATGAGTTTGGCATACTGTTGAGCTTCAGTTCGAATAGGTGGTCACACCAATATTCCAACGTTCCAGTAATTTGAAAAACAATAAAATAACAACTAGCACACTCCTTTATATACTTTCTGATTTCGGGGGGGAGGGGAAACGGTTTGGGATAATCTGCTTATCACCTCGAAATGCACCCAGTGGCGCCACATGGTCTTGAGCCAAAACCAAGGTTTTCTTTTCGGCCCCACTTTTAGGAATTATCCTTTGTGCAAGTTCTTTGCCTGAAATGATCCCTGACCGTTGATCTATAACATCCGCCATTTGTGACCCACCGAGTCCCATCAACTCCGCATTGCGGCTAGCTTTAGCCTCCTCCCACTACATTTGGCCCCGTCCTCCAGTTTATCATGCTTCCACATTATTTTAGTGCCTCACTAAGTCCCGGAAACTGTATTTCTTACATAAATTGTTATAGTGATAACATGGGCTCCAACTGGGGATGCTATATTCCCTGTGAGGTAGCAAAGAACGAAAGACCGAGTGCCTACCCATTGGGCTGTGATTTATTCCTGCAACTGAATTTAGCAACATTTATTCAGAAAACTCAAAATCTACTCAACATAACTCAGGGCCTTCACCTCGGGCTTAAGTTTTGCTACTTTTATTTCAATTTATTCATGCTAAAAAATGAAAAATGATTATGTACAATGAATGGAAGCGTGATGATTTCTTTAAATGATATAAGGTTTGAGGAAACTGCCATTCACAAGCCCTACTCCAACGATGTCTTCATTACTTTCCTATATCAGATAGGCATTATTTCTATGGTAAGCTACAATTCTGAAAGGTCCCAACCATAAATGATCAAATTTTCGATGCTTTCCCTTATCTTCATTTCTAGCATCCCATCTCAATGCCAAGTCTCCCACATTGAAATTATCTTCTTTGGTATGTTTGTCAAAATCCCTTTTAATCTTGTCTTGGTGCAACTGAGCATTATTGAAGGCTTTTTCTCTTGTTTGTCGTACATTGATCAATTCATCTTTTCTTCTTCGAGTGGCATTTGTCTCAGCATCTTGTTCCTGTAACAACCTCATCACTCGCAACCCCAATGTAGTAGGAAAGATTTCCTCTGTGACATAAACAATATGAAAAGGTGAAGTGGCAATAGATCTTTTTGGAGTGATTCTGTCAGCCCATAGTGCATGGATGAGCTTTTTGTGCCAAGCCTTTTTGTTATCTTGCAACAACTTTTTAATAATTCTGGTTAAGCTCTTATTGGATGACTCAACCAACTCATTGCTATGAGGGTAATAAGAAGTGGAGTGGCCAAGAATTATATTGTAGTCATTGCAAAATTTCTCCATCTTTTTGGACTTAAATACCGCTGCATTGTTTGTAATGATTTTGATCAGACACCCAAACCTGGACAAAATATTGTCTTCCAAAAAATGGATGATAACAACATCTGTGGCCTTCCTGGTGGGAACTGCCTCAATCCATTTAGTAAAAAAATATGTGGTTGTTAGAATCCACTTGTGTTGAGCTGAGGACTGTGGATGGATTTATCCTATGAAATCAAGGCCCCATTGTCTAAAGGGCGCTTCAACAGAGATGGGTTTCAATGGTAAAGTCTGCAATTTTATTTTCCCATAAAAAAATTGACATTCATGACATCTTGAAACCTCTTTATAGGCATCAGAAAAGATGCTTGGCCAATAGAACCCAACCCTCAATATCTTGTGCAACATAGTTTTCTAATAATTATGTCCTCTACAGTCACCCTTATAGAGTTCTCTGATGGTCCTCTATGCTTCCTAATCTAGAGAACAACTTAAAACGATGCCCCTTGGATCCTTCCAATATAGAGATTGATTTAGCATACAAAACTTTGTTTCTTTCATCTTTAAGAATCTGGCCTTAATTTTACTCAATTCAGGAGGGACCTGCAAATCTCTCAACACATAAATGATATATGCATACCATGGGGAGTCAAGGAATCTTTGGGATATCTGGGGGAATATTTCTTTTCCTGAATCTGTAGACAAGTCATCAATGAAATTTATTCATAAGAGTTTACAATTTGTCTGTGTCATCAGCCTTGCAAGCCCCTGCCCCTTGATCAACTTTGTATTTTTGATCTCAAGGTCATATTCCAACACATAGCTATCCACTTTCCTCTTTTTCCCTTAGGATCAGGCTGAGTTAAAATATCTTTCACATAACTGCTGAGCACATAAGCAATTGTATGAGAATGCAAGATATAGACTCTGAACTCCTTCATGGATTTGACCAGTTCATATGCCTGCTTCTCCATGATATCATACTTCAATGGGGCATCTCACAATGTCCTGCTATAGTATGCTATAGGTTTCTCAAAATTCTATTCATCCTTCTGTAGTAAAACACCGGCAATGGTGTGCTCTGAGGAAAAAGAGAACAATATAAAGTATTTTTCAAAATTAGGGCTGTCTAGTACTGGGGCTTTGGTCAATGCCACTTTGATGTCTTCAAAGGATTTCCTAGCTTCTGGGGTCCACTTTATCTCATTTTCTTTCTTGAGCATTTTAGTGATGTACTTTATGATTTCAACAAGGTTAGGGATGAATCTTCTCAAAAAATTCACTTTCCCTAGGAAAGATTGTACTTCTTTTTTGCTTCTGAGTGTGCAGATTTTCAAGATCCCCTCAACTTTGCTAGGATCTATCTTTATCCCTTCCTTTGAAATAATGTTTCCCAATAGCTTCCCTTCTTCCATGCCAAAATTTGTCTTCTTGGGATTAAGTGAAATGCCAAACTTTCTGCACTTATGAAAATCCCTTCTTATATGCTTGAGATGTTCTTCATCAGAAAAAGAGTACACATTGATGTCATCTAGGTAGATAACAATGAATTTGTCTTTCTCATCAGCAAAATCTATGTCCATATCTCTTTGAAATGTTTCCACTGCATTCATGAGCCCAAAAGGCATCTTGGCATACATGAATGTACCCCATGGTGTTGTTAATGTTGTCTTTTCCTGATCATTAGGGTGTACCATGATCTGATTGTACCTAGAGAAACCATCTAACATTGACATTTTCTGGGAACCTAACAATTTTTGTAGGATGCGGTCCATCTTAGGTAGTGGATAGTTGTCCTTGAGAGACACCCTGTTCAGATTTCTGAAGTCCACACACAATCTGATCTCCCCACTCTTCTTTCTGACTGGCACCAGATTTTCCACCCATTTGAAAAACCTCAAGGATACCATGATCTTGGCTTCAAACAACTTCTTTTTCTCTTTATCAATCAGGGGTAGCAGTAGAAGATTTATCGTTCTTAATTTTTGTTTGAAAGGTTTATGGTCTTCTTTAATTGGGATTACATGCTGAATTACCTTGGTGTCATAAAATTTCAGATCTTCATAGCTCCAGGCAAAAGCATCAGGGAATTATTTCATCAAATTTATGTATCTCTTCTTGACTTCTAGGATGAGTATTTTGGACAGCTTAATGATCTTGGGATCCTCCTGAGTCCCAATGTTGCAATCTTCAACATCCCCTTCATTTAATGTAATCTT
Organism: Picea engelmannii; assembly: GCA_009831015.1. Classification (NCBI taxonomy): domain Eukaryota; kingdom Viridiplantae; phylum Streptophyta; class Pinopsida; order Pinales; family Pinaceae; genus Picea; species Picea engelmannii. The sequence goes on along the minus strand of ML783489.1, from coordinate 916,017 downwards.
TGGACTCCTGGACACATCATTGTTATCAAAGAGTTTCTCCAATGGGACCAGGCCCTTGGGAATGATGTTACTCTTCAGCTACACTATATCTCTACCAACAATCTGATTTTTGAAGTAGCCATCCTTTGTGAAAACAACTGCATCCACCTCTTCATCACAATATTCTTCATCGATGTTCAAATTTTCAAACCATCTTCCATTTTGAGGAAACTTTCTATTTGTTTATCATCTTCAAAAAACTTCCAGTACTTAATATTATTAGGCATTGTTGGTCTGTGCTTGATCTCAACCTCATATCCCCTACTAGGAAAGATTGGAATTTTAAAAACTGAAGCTGAAGTGGCAAGTGAATCAACAATATGATTTTGACCCCTTGGAATTGTTGAGAGGCTATATTCTGAAAATTCTTCAAGCAAGTCAAGCATTGTATTCCTGTATGTTCTTAATTTGGGGTGCTTGGCTTGATATATTCCCTTCACCTGATTTATGATCAACTTAGAATCCCCATGAAAAACTATCTTCTTAGCACCCATTTCTTTTAAAACTTTCAATCCTAATACCAATGCCTCATATTCAACCATATTTTTTTGTGCAATCAAAATCCAACTTATAAGAGCACAATTTTGTAGCCAATCTAGGGGGGTTAATCCACACACCCGCTCCTGCCCCCTCTCTGTTGACAACTCCATCAAAGCTCATGCTCCACATCTCATTTTTTGCACTGTCCTAATGCTCTAAAAACTTCTCAATCTGCTGATTAGATCTATATTTGGCAACCATATCAATCTCTGGCCCTTTCTCTTCAAAACACAGATCATTGAAGAAAATAGAAGACCCCAACTCAGTTTCCATAGAGTAGATGGGATGGTTATTCGGATGTGACTTGTTGCTGACCATATATTTGAGAAAAACCTCTATGTATAATCTTCTATCTTGACTGAAGACAGGGATTGTTGGTTAACTATTTGTCTATCTGAGTCTATAATGCACTTGATTGACCTAGGGTTCATGTCTGTCCAGGTTTCCAGCAAAGCCTCTAAAACTATCGGCCCTCCTCGTAAACAAGAAGGCAACGCAACACATAGAGTGCACTGTGCCGTCTCACTTGATATAGTCTTAATGGGTGTCTTCAATACTCATGTGTTTGCAGCCTAGGATTAAGTGACGATCTGAGAACATGTGCAAATAATTCTATTTTAACTTATTAATACAATAAATTGTCATTCCTAATTATGCATGCAATATAACAACTTATTCATTAAACATATCAATAACTATTGAAGACAGTAAAGACATCACATGCATTCAATCCCATAACACAGATATTACCGTGGTTCACCCCTTCTTGGGCTACGTCCACAAAGATCTGGCTCTAAGCTATTTATTATGGAAGTTACAAAACTACAGCGCTGCGCGCTTACAGTTCCCCTTGTTAGCACTAGAAGTCACGTTCATATTGCATTGAAGGTAAGCTCAGTACCCATCAGTTTGTATGTCACAGTAAATGATTTTAAAGAGGTCAAATGGGTGTAGACTCAAGATAATATCGTTTTAACTCAGAAAACTGGACCAACATACACAAGCAGGTGAGGTATTGATTCAACTTCAGTCAGTAAGTTATAGTAAGGGTGAGCAGGAGGAAGAACTGGCGACGAAAATGTAGAGGTCTGCTATGGACATCAGGTCTTCTAGCAGCCTAAGGAAGAAAAGTTTCAAATACAAGATCCTCTTGGATTTAAAACTTTAGAAAACTAGAGAACGTTAATAACAACACTGCAATCAAACATACATCACAATACATTCAAAACAATCCATGTGAATCCTTCAATCATGGACACTTCAGTATCAGGGGAAAATAGGATGAAAGGAAAGATGACTTTCATTAAACAAGAAGTCTCAAATCAAATTGCATAACCAGATAACCAAAGTGCTTCATTAAAACTTTACAATGTGGAAGCCTAGCTCAACCATCGACCATAACAAAATATCAAAATGACTCCTATATACTCAGAACAATTTTCCACTAACAACAGAGGTGTGCTCGAGTCTCTGCATTTTCTCTGGCAGACTGTGCATGCAGTCTTCTGTTAGACGCGAGATTTTGTTAGATGCAATCATGTTTCAGTAGGAACCTACAGAAGAACCGACTTGCTGACAATCCGACCTGGATTTCCATTTAAGTGGTGAGACAAGGTTTCACCAACCTTCCTCACCTTCATTGACTATCTTCATCGAGATCTGGATGGGCTCGAGTCAACTCAGCACTTGGAAAATGTGGCGGCCTCTCCCTGCTCTTTTGCCATTTGTTCTTTGCTGGATGCTTGTAGGGGGTAACGATAGGCAAACACGGATGCTGGCGAGGCGATTAGCACAAACCAACAGGCTACAAAGAATGATCGATGACCATGTGGAATGATGCAGTGGGCGGAGCGGTGACTGAGGGTGCGTGGGAGCCAATACGCGAGAGCTGAGGTGTAAAGGAGAGGAGGGAGGACGTGGGGGCAGAGGACTGTGAGTGGTCAAGGGGTACACGAAAACCTCGGTGGAGGTGACATGGAGTGGGAGTGGGAGACACATGTCAGGAGGTGATAGGAGACATAGTAAAAGGGAGTTGTGATAGGCGGGGAGACGGATGAGTGGAGGACAGGTGTGAGCGGGAGCGGGCGATGGTATTGGCTGCGATTAGCGATTAGCTCGGAGGGGGGGGAGTTGGTAAGTGGTAAAAGTTTGGGGGGTGTCCGAGTTGATGAGGAGATGCCATGTTAGTGGGGTCCCCACACCAGAAAACCAGTAACTTATACCCCCCCC
>ML783489.1:878057-904710 GCA_009831015.1 Picea engelmannii | reverse complement strand
AGAAGGTGTTGGAGAGGTTTAGAATGCAGAATGCAAAACCAGTTAGTACACCTTTGGCCATCCATTTCAAATTAACTAAGGAAATGTGTCCCAAGACATAGGAGGAGATATAATACATGTCCAGGGTCCCTTATTCACCAACAATTGGAAGCTTGATGTATGCAATGGTTTGCACAAGACCAGATATTGCACATGCAGTGGGAGTTGTGAGCAGGTATATGAACAATCCAGGTAGAGAACATTAGGAGACAATCAAGTGGATTCTCAGGTATTTGAGAGGTACTTCTACTCATGCATTATGTTTTGGAGGTTCAGACACTTTTCTATAGGGATATGTTAATTCAGATATGGTAGGTGATAAAGATAGCAGGAGGAGCACCACAGGGTATGTTTTTACTATAGGTGGAACAAAAGTAAGTTGGATTTCGAAACTGCAAAATATTGTTGCACTTTCAACAACAAAGGCAGAGTATGTTGCTGCTACAGAGACTAGTAAAGAGATGATTTGGTTACAAAGTTTTATGGAGGAATTGGGAAAGAAGCAGGATAATAGAAGGTTGTACTGTGACAGTGAGAGTGAAATTCATCTTGCAAAGAACTCAGCCTTCCATTCGAAGACTAAGCATATACAGTTGAGGTACCACTTCATTCGATCCACCTTGGAATATGGACATTTGAAGTTGGAAAAGATACACACTAGCCAGAGTCCTGCAGACATGTTAACAAAGGGAGTAACCAGGGAGAAACTGAGTTCTTGCTCAGTTTTAGTTGGTCTTCAAGAATGAAGATGAAGATGAGAAATTTTCCAGGTCCAAGAAGGTTCAGAGTCTAGCATATACAACAGTGGTGGAGTTGTTGAGATCAGTCTCCAAGTGGGAGATTGTTGGTTGTGGAGCCTGATTATCTTCTTGATTCAGAGTTCTTTTACTTTTAGTCGTTTTTATACCCCATGAAGTATTTACACCCCAAAAGTATGTACACTCTTCCACGCGGGGGGAGTGCATATGGGGAGTACCCCCTCTATAGGGTTCGGGGGGGCTATACCACCGGCTGGGGGGTCTTGGGGCAAGCGGGCCCACAGCGGGGGTTCAGGGGTGAAGCCCTCGAAGGAAAAAATTCCTTGTAAATGTATATTGTAATTTCATTGTAAATCTGGACCATTCATTATAAGGTCGTAGATCTAACGATAGAGATTATGTTAGGGTTTTTTTCCCTAGAAGGCAACCTTGTTTTATGAGGGAAATGTATTGCGATGATGGTTGATGGCGAATATTGTATTTTGAGATAGGAGATTGTGAGAGAAAGAAGAGGAAGTTACAACAGGTTTGTTATAGGTTGTATTCCTTCATATGCTAGATAATAATAAAGGAAGGACCTGGCAATTTCTCTGGTGGACGTAGCCCACACTAGGTGAACCACGTAAATCTGTGTCTCTATTGTATTGTGTATCATCTGTGTTTTGTTTCCAAATTTGTTTTATTTTATTGCTCCACGGTCCTGTTTTTCTAACATTAGTTGGTTGTCCATGAGAGACTCCTCGTATGCAGATTGAGTCAAGTGAGGAAATGAGGAGGTGTCTCCAAGAAAGTGGATTTTAGGATCAATCTCTTCTTCCTCTCCTTAGTCATTAGTAACAAGGTTATTTTGGAGAGGGGTTGGAATTATCTGATCATCTCTATATCTGCTTCTCTGATCTCTTTGGATAATCTGGGGGGTGTTATTTGCTCTTTTGAAGTTACCCCTGTTATCAGCATTCCAGGGATTTCTGTAGCTCTGCTTTCCTTCCAATTCCAATCTTTCCATTCTGGCAGAAAGTGATTTTAATAACTTGGTTACTTCATCCATCTGAGGGGGGGAAGCAGAGGAACCAGAGGTTGAAGCTTCAGACCTCCCCTTTCCTATGTCTCTATCAACCTTACTTCTAAGCTTGTCAACTGCCAATATATTGGATTCCACTTCCAGGGATGCATCTTGCATATGAGATAAAGAAGTATCTCTTATTTCTATTAACATGAGTCAGAAATCAGGGTCGAAGGCGCTAGAGTAAGTGATTTTGGCAGAGGTTTCTATAGGTTTAATCTCAGCAGGAATATTATTATACATTTTATTAAACCTCTTTGAAAAGTCAGAAACAAATTTCCCTTCTTTTTTCCTAAGTGATCCAAACTCTGTAATATAGTAAAGGAAATATTTTTTATCCCCCCAATGTCTTAAGAATACATCGTCTAGGGCTTCAATCCCATCGATAGATCTAGGAGATAAGGCCTTAAACCATTTCCTAGCCTCTCCATCAAGGCTATGGACAAAAATCCTCATCCATACATCTTCATTTACAATGACATAATTATATGCATAACTATAAAAGGATACAAGGTGCTCTTCTGCAATTATGTCTCCCTCACCCGTGAACTTAGGAAACTGCTTAAGGTAGCCACTAGCTGGAAGAGCATTCAGAGGTTGAGGAAGGACAAGAGGGGCATATCTAGCAGCCACTATGGAATCCATTTTGTTTTTGGGAGGGTTAGCACCTGCCACTGGGATGTGAACGGGAGGAGAACCATGAGGAGATGGAGTTTGAACAAGGGAGACTGGAACTGTGTTTCTAGGAGAAAGGGGAAACAACTGAGTATTTGGAGAAAAGGATATAGGGCTCGAGGGAATATAGGTTTCCCTTCCTTCTAATGCAACAACTCTAATAGGGGGAGGAGTGGTAAAGCTCGGAGTAAGAAAATTTTCTAAGGTTTTGGGTTTAAACCACAGTACAACTTCAGGGGAAACATAAGTGAAAAAGGTTTCTCCTTCCAAACCAAGACTAGGAGGGGAGAAATCAACATGAACACTCCCAAAATTTAAACTTCTGGAAACTCCAACAGATGGTATAACAGGAGGATGAGAATCAGATATTGGAGTTTCTAAAGAAGGATTATGAAAATTACCATAAATGCCTTCTAGAGCAGTTGAAGTACCTTCCTGAGGTCTTTCCTTTTCTGATAATTTTCTCTGGGTCAGATTTAGGTTTTGCTAGAGGAAATTGTGGATTGGTCTGCATGTGTCTTCCTCTAGAAGACACAAATGAAATAGTGGAGTCGCCAAGTGCAAGTTGCAATCTTCAATGGTTCTGATATCTGATGCACCTTTAGAATCAAAAGCTCTTTGTCGTTCTATTCCAGGGAAAAAATTTCAATTCATTCCCCAACAATGGCACCAGAAATGTTAGCACTAGAAGTCACCTTCAGATTGCGTTGAAGGTAAGCCCAGTACACATCAGTTTGTATGTCACAGTAAATGATTTTAAGGAGGTCAATTGGGCGCAAACTCAAGATAGTATCATTTTAACTTAGAAAACTAGACCAACATGCACAAGCAGGTGAGGTCTTGATTCAACTTTATTTAGTAAGTTGTAGTAAGGGTGAGCAGGAGGAAGAATTGGTGAGGAGAATGTAGAGGTCTGCTATGGACATCAGGTCTTGTAGCTTCTTAAGGAAGAAAAGATTCAAATACAAGATCCTCTTGGATTCAAAACTTCAGGAAACTGGAGAACGTTAATAACAACATTGCAATCAAACATACATCACAATACAGTCAAAAAAATCCATGTGAATCCTTCAATCATGGAAACTTCAGTATCAGGGGAAAATAGGATGAAAGGAAAGCTGATTTTCATTAAACAAGAAGTCTCAAATCAAATTACATAACCAGATAACCATAGTTCTTCATTAAAACTTTACAATGCAGGAGCCTAGCTCAACCAACGACCATAACAAAATATCAAAATGACTCCTATATACTCAGAAAAATTTTCCACTAACAGCAGAGGCATGCTCAAGTATTTGCATTCAAGGCTTTACTTCTGCATGTTCTCTGGAAGACTGTGCATGTAGTCTTCTGTCAGATGCAATCATGTTTCAGTAGGAACCTGCAGAAGAACCGACTTGCTGACAGTCTGGCCTAGATTTCCATTTAAGTGGTGAGACGAGGTTTCACCAACCTTCCTCACCTTCATTAATTGTCTTCATCATGATCTGGACGGGCTCAAGTCAACTCGGCACCTGGAAAATGTGGCAGCCTCTCCTTGCTCTTTTTCCATCTATTCTTTGTTGGATGCTTGCAGGGGGGAATGACAGGTGGACACAGATGCTGGCGAGGATTTGGCGAGGCGATTGGCACAAACCGACAGGCTACAATGAATGATTGGTGACCATGTGGAATGATGCAGTGGGAAAAGTGGTGACTGAGGGTGCATGGGAGCCAATGCACAAGAGCTAAGGTGTAGAGGCGAGGAGGGAGGATGTGGGGGTAGAGCAGTGTGAGTGGTTAGGGGGTACACGACAACCTCGACAGAGGTGACATGGAGCGGGAGTGGGAGACACATGTTGGGAGGTGAGAGGTGGCATAGGAAAAGGGAGATGTGATGGGTGGGGAGACGGGTGAGTGGAGGACAGGTGTGAGCGAGAGAGGGCGACAGTATTGGTTACAGTTAGCGGCTATCTCTGAGAGGGGGGCGGAAGTGGTAAGTGGTAAAGGTCCGGGGGGTGTTCGAGTTGATGAGGAGATGGAACGTTAGTGGGGGGCCTGCTCTAGAAAACTAGTAACTCAAAACCCCCCCTACTGTTAAAAGAAAAATGTAGGGGGGGGGTGGTTTGAGTTGACGAGGAGATGGCACGTTAGTGGGGGGCCTGCTCTAGAAAACCACTAACTCAGACCCCCCCCCCCTACTGTTAAATAAAAAATGTCAGGGGGGGTCTGATATGGACCGTGCGTCGTAGATTTGAGTGCACCAAGATCAACTGCTCAGATCTACGCGCCCCTTACAAAATGTGCCAAAAGGTTAAATCAACGCCCCGACTTTGGATAAAACATATTTTGTGGGTTTTTAGTCCCCATTCCTCATTTTTTTGCCAAGAGACCAGTTCTCAAGGGAAAAAACCCCTTTACAAACATATGTGCTAACACCTCTCAGTCGGGTCGAGATCTATTATGAGGCGGACTAGATCACACCAGGCTCCTCAGCCTATGATCTAATCCTCAAAATCTACCCTCCTTATCCTTCTCCATCTCAACAAATTACAAAATTAGGTCATATATCAAACTATTACATCTCATCCTTCCTACAGAAACATGTCTTTCACTCTTACAAAAAGACGACCCTTCTTACAAAACCAACAACAACCCTTCTCTGAGACCTGGTTATCTATATTTATATGTCTAGTGGCTCACCAACCATTACAATACATTGCAAAAACCCTAACCCTAACATCATTAGGTCTTCCATGCATGCGCGTGTGTTTCTCTTCCTTCCAACTGTCGCTTTCCTCGTGCATACCTTATTTCCTAAAATCACCTTTCTTTCCACTTTGGCCTGCTTCCAATAGGCCCCCAACATTGACACGTGGCTCGTCCCAAGACACCTAACCTTTGTAAGCTTCGTCGATCTACCTGGTGATCGTCTTGAACTTGTCCTTGAGATCTGCTGCTTGCATCTGAGCCTGTGTAGTCTTCTCCTTGAGTGTGTCTACTATCTGCACCACAATATCGTCACTAATCAAACCTGCACACTCTACCTGGGTCTATGCCATTTATGTCTTGGCTTCCTCTACCTAGGTCTGTGCCATTTATGTCTTGGCTTCTTCTACCTAGGTCTGTGCTATTTATGTCTTGGCTTCCTCTACCTGTGCAATGAATTTTGATACTCTCTCTAGAAGTGGTTCCATTTGAGCCTGATGCTACCGTTTCTACATCTGTGGAGTGGTGAGTTCTGCCTGTATTTTCTTCATATCTTGCACCCCTTTGATGTGATCCGTGATGGACATTGTCCTCTTCCTGTGCTTGAGGTCCTGGATAGCTGTGCTTATCCTTTCTTCTTCCTTGTCCCACTACTGGACCTGCTGATCCTCTTCCATCTTTGTTGAGAGCTGTGCTACTTTGTTGAACAAGTCGACTGTTGTGATGACCTATCTATCTATCTCCTATAGCTTCTCTGTTGCCTCCTACTTCCTTTGCTCCCTTACCTTCACTGGAGTGGTAGGTGTGAGATGCTCACAAAGATTCTTGATCTCCTTCTGATATTGTTCGATTGACTGTGCAATCTGATCAATCTTCTTTGTTGCTGTGAGTTTGACCATATGAGTAGTCTTGGGAATCTTCTCATAAGTTTCAACCACATTTTTCTCTAATCCGGTCACGCATTCCCTCTCCTCTTTGGTCTCGAGCTTGGCCTCCTCATATATCAATTCTAGCGCATCCTGTTTATCCTTTACCTACTGTAATTCAGTTGTGTCTATGCGTGCATGAGACTGTACCTCTTGGGTAACACTAACCTATAATTTATGTAGAGCCTTGGATGGTATCCGCAACTATACCAATTGTGATTGAGCTAAGTCCTTTAAGGGTGTCTGCCCCATGATCTCGTCCATGCGCAACATGCTGGGTGTAATGTGAAATGTTGCACTCAGCTGCAGTATTGTGTAGACTATATGCCTCTGACTTGCTTCTGGTTCTCCTCCTGTCTGTGACATTGATGGCACTGTTTCTATGCTGCTGCCAACTATCTGTGCTTCCCCGATCTGCTTGATGAGCTATCACATGTCTACCAACTCTTCTTAAATCCTATCCCTAATGTGCACAACAATCTCAAAATCCTCGGATGTACGATCCTGAACCATTTGGGATATCATATTTTCATCGTCTTCTGTAATCATGTACTCTGGAGGTGTGCTATGTGCCTTCATATTATTGCACGTACCCCCCGTATGAGTAGCTGGTCACTTTGTCGGGCTTGGATATTGTGGATTAGGACTTGGGGTAGTCCCCTGCACTGCCTCGGCATATTTCTGCTGTACTTGTGGCAGATGCATATTATTATTCTTCCCCTTCTGAGTTACTATCTTAGACATCTCTGTTTTCATCTTCTTTGGTTTGGTCTAGCCTGTCCTTGGTTTCTTGGGCACTAGGACTTCCTGAGGTTTTGTCTCTCCCTACCTTGTCTCCTCTTCCTATGTCCTGGAAGGTATGTCTTGAGTGAGGACTGGAATCCTCCAATTGTCTTCCCAGTCCCTGATGGCCATTTCTATATTCCCTTCTGTGACATAATCCTCCAGTTGTATCCATTGCTTGCTGGGGTCCTTCCGTGCCTGGATCCACATTGCATGTCGAGTGGCCTTGAAATTTTCTATGCCCTGATAGTAGGAAACAACCTATGGTGTTATTCTCCAAAGGTTGGCGATAGCCTCTCGTAGATCGTGGAGGTATCCATCGAATACAGATGCATTCATATTCTTGTGCTTGGCGTCTGATGCAGTGCCCAGTGATAAATATCTCGCTCCATGATTAGGTTTAGGTCTGGTGAAAAAAATGCATATCCCGGTTCCTTCCATCCCATAATGGCTATCAGCATGAGAAACCATGAATAATGGAATTCTATTCCCAGATCCTACACATCCTTGTAGTCATTCAGAAACAGATTTAAAAGGTAAGGGGCCCAACTGACTTTGGTGCCCTCAGCACATTGCGCTGCAACTGCGACAACCCCGATTGAGACTTCCTCCTTGCGGCATTTTGTTAGTAGCTTGCAGGCCATGATTTTGGTGCCCATTCTTGTCGCCGCGTCACTGATTCGGTTGACGATGATTCCTCGCATCCCCCTGTCAGTGCCGTATTTATTTTTCATCTCTTCCACGAGTGCTTTCTCCTTTGTTTTATCATCTAGAAATTGCGTAGGGTCCATTCCCTGTGATGGAATCCCTGTAATGTGTGCAATAAGATCTACATCTATTGAGATGATATTTTCCAGCCATATATCTCCACCATGTGTTACTTCCATCAACTGTTTGATGCAACTATTGGCATCCTGTTCTCTGCCAAAGTGTGGTAGTTCCAATAGACCTAAAATGCCCTTTTTTTCTAACCCTGCTGCCCACTGGAGTGGTTGATTAAGCGGTTCCCCAAATAGATCTAGGCCCACTGTCTGTAGGTAAACTTTCTTCGTGAACTATGGGAACTTGTCCATGTTCATTACATCATGTTCCGAGTATTTTATCTTCTTGACATAACCTAGCAAGTCTGATTTCACCCATACCCCTTCTGGTATGTGTGGAAAAACAATGGATGCGATGGGTTTCTTGCGTGGTGACCTAGGTACCTTCTTCTTGTCCTTTTTCGATGGTGGCTGACTCGAGGTTCCAACTTCCATCAACCGTTCTTCATTCTATTAGCCCTGCCCTTTTTCTGGCATATCTACGTCCATTCTTGCTAGTACTAATTGTTGGTTTTCTTCTACCATGGGTGTGGGGTTTACTGGTGATGTATCTGGTGATGGAATTTCATCGTCATTGACGATATATGGTGGCTATTTTTCGCTTTACTACGATTGTACTTGTCTCTGGTCCTAACTCTAGAAGGTTTGGAAATATGGCTATGTTCTTCTTGCTTTGGTGGTGCCATGGTGGTAAGATTTTGATCATCCACCGAGCTCAATAGCCTTTGCAACATTTGACAACTTTGCTCTGTGCTTCGTATGCTCTGTTGCTCTCTACCTTGTCTAATTTCGCAACAAGCCTTTTGCTCTCGCATCCTTGCTTTGTGTGGGTATTGTGTGAAGATTTTTGAAGACGTTATGTTTATGGCAGATTCAATGAACCTATGGTTCCTTCGTACTTTCCATTACTTCCCTTCATCATCTCCAGTTGGCGCGATTAATGCGACGTCCCGTCAGTCCTTTTCGACATTCAAGTCCACATGCCTTCATCATTTAGTGCTTCTTTTGTCGTCTTTACGTTTATCGCTTGTTTATGTTTTGAACTAACCGTTGGCCTTATCCTCACTAGGCTCGTATTCCTAAGTGTGTGGCTTATTCCTCTTTCAGAGCACTGTTTCTCTGTTGGTGCCATTTGATTTCTTGTTTTTTTTGTTTTTTGTTTTCACTGTGCATTAAATTTTCATGTTGTGGGTGGTTGAATTCCCTTGTACAACTTCAGTGGGCTCCCGTTGATCATCCCTATGAGTTCTGCACCTCCTAAGTCTTTCAACTATATAGTGCCCCATCTATGACATTTTTTATCTCGTATGGTCCTAGCTAGTGCATTCTGAGTTTTCCTGGGTGTTGAATGGATTTACTGTCATACATCAACACTAAGTCTCCCTCCTTGAAGGGTTTCTTCTTGATGTGTCTACCATGCCAAGCTTTGTCCCTTTATTTCTGAAATTTTTGGTGGAACCCTGCTAGGATCCGATCTTCCTCCATGGTCAACAAATGATTCAATATGTCCTGTAGTGCACCTCGTTCTGTCATGTGTGTAATCGTAGCTACACATAGATTGGGTACCAAAAATTATAGTGGCACTATTGCTTCTTGCCTGTATACCAATCTGAATGGCGTGTGTCCTGTCAAATTATTGTAGGTGGTCATGTATGCCCACAATACTATTGGTATTTTGAGGTTCCAATCATCCCTATTGACATTACAGATCTTCGTTAGTGCATTCTCAAGGATTTTGTTAAATGCTTCCACTGTTCCATTCACCCGTGGGTGATATGGAGTGCTCTTTTGATGATGGACTTCAAATTCTTCAGTCATAGCCTTGATAGTGTTGTTAATGAAGTGAGTCCCTTGGTCGCTCATCAAAATTATTAAGCAACCAAATCTCGTGATTACTTGTTCCAATATAAAATGTGCTGTTGTTTTTGTGCTACAATATTTCACTGGTGCTGCTTCTACGCATCTTGTCAGGAATTCTGTCATGGTGATAATGTACCTTGCTCCTGTCCTTTTTTCTGGTGGGTTAATTGGTCCCACAAATTCTATTGCCAATTTTTTGAATACCTGCAATGTTGCCTGTGGTCGTAATGGCATCTCATCCATTCTATTGGGTTTACCAACCCTTTGATAGAGATCGCATCTCTGGCAATATTCCTTTGAGTTCCTATGAATGGTCGGCCAACATAGTCCTACGAGCAATACCTTCTGTGCAATAGCTTTGCCTGTGTAATGTCCTCCTGCCATTCCCTCATGGGATTTTGCTAAAGCTCTTGGTCTTTTGTGTTCTAGCACATATATTTGCAAGATGATATCTATGCCCATTTTGTATAATTGTCCCGCAATCAGTTGATGGTCTGCAGCCTGGACCACCGGGTTTTTCTTTTGTGTGGTGTTATATTCCTATGGTGCAGTACCTGTGCTCAAGTAATGAATGACATCTGTAAAGTATTCGTCAGTGATCTAGATTGAAAATAACTGTGCGTCTGGGAAGTTGTCCTCTAAACTCATAGGTTCTTCTCCATTTTTGACCCTTGATAGGTGGTCAAGCCCTGCATTCAGCTTTCCTAACTTGACTATTACTTCAAAATCAAATTCTAGAAACAGTAATAACCATCGACAGATTCTCCCCCCCGAAAATGGATTTTTGACTAGGTATTTAAGGGCTGAGTGATCTGTGAACATCTTAAAATGTTTTCCCAATAAGTAATTTCTGAATTTCTGCTGTGCATAAACCATAGCTAGGCCTTCCCTTTCTGTTGTGTTGTAGTTCTGCTCCGATTCTGACAGTTTTCTGCTAGCAAATGCTATAGGATGATCCAAATATCCTTCTCCTGGATGCACCAAAATAGCTCCAAGTGCCATGGATGATGCATCTACATGTACGTGGAATGTCTTCTCCTAGTCTGGAAATACTAGTATCAATGTTGTTACCATCTTTTCTTTTAGTGTATCTAGATCGTGTTGAAAATCATTGTTCCACTGGAATTTTGTATCTTTCCTTAACAATTTCTCCATTGGCGCGATAATATGCGCATATCGTTTAATAAACTTTCTGTAGTATCTTGTGTGTCCCAATGTCACTCTTAGTTGACAGACTATCTTTGGTTGTGGCAAGTTAACAATTACTGCAATATTTGTAGGATCTACTAGTAAACCTTGTTTGCATACTATATGGCCCAATAATATCCCAAACGATGTTTCGAAGATACATTTCTTGATGTTTAACGATATCTACCATTGCCTGCATCTTTCTAACATCAGCTGTAATACCTCTACATGGTATTTCAACAAACTATAGACTGTCCAATTGTCCAAATATACTTCTAGAAACTGGTGGATGAATTCTTTGAATGCAATGATGAATACTCTGGAAAATATTGCTGGTGCATTATTCAATCCAAACGACATGACTGTCTACTGGTAGGATCCCCATTCTATAACAAACGTGGTATTTTATCTGTCTTCCTGTGCTATCTTGATCTGGTGGTAGCCTAAGAATCCATCAGTGAATGAGTAAATTTCATGGCCTCCTACGTCCTCCAACACTTCATCCGTGAATGGTGTAGGGAACGGGTCATGTAGGCATGCATCATTCAACTTCCTCAAGTCGATGCATATTCTTATCTTGCCTTGTTTTTTCTCCTGAACTACCATTGGGATTATCCATTTTGATTCTTCCACATGTTCTATGATTCTTCCTTCGAGCATTCTATCGATCTCAGCTTTAACTTTATGCTTATATGGGGTTTAGTCTATATGGTCATTGTCTTATCGACCTTGCTTCAACTCTGAGTGGTATCTTCATTTCTCCTAGCTCTCCCGCTATGCCCTTTATTTCTGTAAATGTTGTGGGGAATAGGTCATTGTACTCATGCAGTAACTCTATTATGCTTTCTACTATTTTCTCATCCCAATAGTCTCCAATGCTAGCCATTTTGGGATTCTCAACTGTCCCAATGTTCACTTTCTTCACCTTGATCAACGCAATAATGAATTATGATTCTATAGGTGGACCCTTCACTTCTCTTTCTCCTTCTACTTCCTCAATCTGAATATCGCGCAGATTGTCTTCATCTAGTGCTTCTTCCTACAAATGGTAACATGACAACAATTCCTTGAATGTCTAGTTGTTCCTATGTTGTTCTTCTGTTATGAGTTCAACTTATGGTTCCTTAATAAATATCACCCCTCTTATCTTCTTAAGAGCTGCATCTATGTTGGGGTTCTCATGATTGAATGAGAAAGTGACTGCAAAATTCTATTGCAATACCGTCCAACTCGCAGTTCCTTTGCGCAGTTCTTGGTCTGTATACTATTTCACTCGTATGCCCTTTAGAGTGTGTATGAAATGGTGAGGCCATTCCTCTAGGGGTGTCATATTCCATAGTGTTCTGCACTTCTCCAAGTGTTCTGCTGGTGCCCCCTGTCCATCATACTTATGCTTCTTTTTGTTTTTCTGTTCTACGTAGAACCTTATGTGCAAAAACTGCTTACATTGGTACCAATCCATGATTGTTTCTTTGTGTGTGCCCCACCATCTTGTAGGTGTGGCCTTGAGTGCTATATTGAGTGATAATAGTCTCTGATTTTCTATCACTTCATCTTCATACTGTGCCAATAATACTTATAGATCATTCACTCCGTGGACACTGGGCAGTTCTCTTATCTCCGTACCTACCCATCTTACTACGTAGTCTATTCTTATGCATCTTCTTATGGAGACTTTGTGTAGCCTTTGTTTCTAGTTCTCTAAAGTGACAACTGAGTCTTTCAAACACGAAGTAATGCTCCGCCAACTGAGTATCCCATCTGTAGTTGGGTTTATGTAGTCCTCATTATGCACAGTTGTTCTGTACAACTAGCTGATTTCCTCTAAGTCTAAGCAAGTAGGTTCTACAAACCTTTCCCCTTCTGATGGGTCTAATGGCGCAATGAGCATGTATTCTCCTGAATCAAATGTCATTTTTTCGTGTATTTAAATTGATTATGGCCTGGTTATCAAATGCCCAATCCAAGCCAAGCAATGCTGGGCATGGTGTTGTGCCATCCACTATTTCAATTACTTCAAAGTCTGATTTGGTGTGCACTCCATCCAGGTCTACTGTTGCTCCATTCAATCTACGAATTGGTAGAACTCTGTGTTGGTTTTCCAGTTTCAGTTGAATGGGTGAATAGCCTAATGTGGGATCTCCCATACATTGCCATGTTTTCTTTGGTAGTACATTAACTTCAGATCCTAGAACCAGTATGATATCTCCCATGTTGAAATCTCCGATGTTAGCATTCATCCTGAACTCTCTACTTGTTCTTCTCCTTGTATGTAGGTAATTGATTGTTTTCTGATCTTGTTTTCCTTATGTCTCTATGCTACATTTTTCTAATATATTTTGCAATATTTTGACAGATGATGGATCATTCAATACTTTCACACATGATTGCAAAAATCCTTTGATTGTACTTACTTGTCCCAAGAGATGCATTTATTTAGTGTGATCGAACACTAGAGGCATCTTATACTCTGGAGCCTCTTTAGTCTGTTGCACAGTTGAAGTCGACGCAATGTCGTCCTTTTGAAATTCTTGTCGGGCTTGCTTAAATATCTCCTTCCTTGGTTCAACGTTCTTCTTCACCCACTGGTGTTGTACTGGTTCTTGTCGAACTTCTTCATTCCCTGTTTTAGTGCCTTCACGTGTCAGTATGTTGATGTTCCGTCCTTCATCCCTCACTTCTACTGAATTCCATTGAACATTCTGGTTTTCCTGGTTCCTCTTTTCCCGGATCTTTACTAATAGTGTCGGACATTCTTCCGTATCATAGTCCGATGCTTGACAATACATGCAAGTTGCTGGTGGAAGTGGACATTCTCTTGCATAATGTCCTAGTTGTTGATAGTTGCGACATACCACTGGTCCTCTACCTCTTCCAAATCCTCCTCTTGCTCGTCCTCCACCTCTGTAGCCAGCTCGATCTCCTCTCAACGTGTTATACTAAGGCGCCTAATTGTACTGTGCGATATTGTACTAAGGTTGTTCTATGTTGTACCGTGGCTGCATGGTATTATATGGTTGTTGCACAGTATTATACTGCTGTTGCACAATATTGTATGGAGATGGAACTTGATTAAAATGTGGTGTGGCTTTTCCAATCATCATTTCTTCCTGCACCCTATATGCATATGATGTCCTTTCTCGCATTAAATCCATAGTTCTACAATATTTGTCATCGTGGCCCACTGGCTTGCAAAATTTGCAATATGAACTCTTTGGGATTGTCTAGTATTTATGCATCATTGGACAATGATATGGATCGTGGCCTGGTTTCTTGCAAATTTTATACTATGATCCTCCTATCGGTAACGGATTTGGCATTCCTGCTGCCATATACTATGCTAATGTTGGACATTCATTCTTTTGGTGTCCTTCAGTTTTGCATGTGGTACACCAAATGACTTCTCGTTTGTCCTTACTTTTGTTCTGGTTCAACTAGAATGTTAATTTCTTCAGATCCTCCTTCAACTCTTCGATATCTGGATATGTTTTCCGCTACTAGTTTTCTTCCAGTTGCAGGGTTGCCTGTAGGGCCTCTATCTGTGTCTGAAACTTCTATTGTCACAATGGATATTTTAGGTGTGGTAGCAGTGAATTGACAAATAGGTTCATGTGCTGCATATCGGTCATGAGATATTTCAACTTCCCCTTCAACTTCTTGAATCTATGGTCAATATCCCATACATATTCTCCTGGTTTCTTTCTAATTTCATTCATCTCATTCATGTACTAATCCTCTGAACTTGGCTTCTAAAATTCATTTATCAACATTTTTTTGATATCTGTAATCGTTTTGGTTGTCCCTAGTGGATTGTTTGTATCTAAGCTCATATACCAATCTAGAGTGCAATGTAAGGTAGCTAGAGAGGTAGTGGGGAGGCCCAGAGGGCCCATAGTGATAATAGTGGAGGCCATTCAATGTAAGGTGGACTAGGTCCACTATATTATTAAATAAGGCCCACTATGGTAGTTAGATATAATAAATGGGTAGTTAGATATAATAAATGTAATAGGACTTCTTAGAAGGTTCTACTTCTAGAAGATTACTCATCTAGATTGTTCTTAGGTTATGGTAGCACTATATAAATGGGTTCAAGCAATGTAATGGGAGATGAAGAGAATTATTGTGTTTGGAGCGGTAGCTCAATAGGAGGATGCCCCCTCGAAGAGGCAAGTGAATAGATGAGGATCCCTTCCATAATAGGATCCATTGTACAGTGTTGTCATACCTCAAGGGTTTGATAGTAATAAAAGAGATTTTGCGTATTGTTTTTGTATATATGTTGTGGTGCTTTTGTATTCAGTATTTGGTTCTTAACAAGTGGTATCAGAGAACTTTCCTTGGTAGACATTGTGGGCAAATATTTTTTATTTTTGCAGATTTTTTTTCGGAGAAGAAAAAAGAGGGCCGCGACATTTCAAAAAGTTTTGGTATATTTCTGTGAAAAATTTGTAGAAACAAGCTGTAGATCTGAGTTACTCTCATAAAAACACCCAATTTGAAAAAACAAAATCATCAGAAACGGAGTACGGGAAGTCAAGATATTGAAGTTTTAAAATCTGCAATTTTTCAAGGTTTTTTTCACGGACGGCGACGAATTTTTTATTTTTATTTATTATTATTTATATAGAATATGGAGGCTGGATTTTCCCCAAAAAATTACATATTTAATTTCCTCTCACAATTTCACCCAATTTCAAAAAAAAAAATCAGTCGAAACAGAGTCTGGGAAGTAAAGTTATGAGCATTTTAAATTCAACTGTTTTTCAGGGTTTTTCCGGAAAAACCCGCGATTTTCTGTTGTAACTTATTGTTCTATTTTTTGGGTTTTTTCGTGAGGACGGAGGGACTATAAAGGTAATAAATTTTTATAGGGTTTTCATATGGCTATTTCCTCTCAATCCCTCAAAGAATTTCTTGAAGCATTCAAATCCCAATTGTATGACACATTGGATGCCAAATTGGATGACTTTGCAGATGGCCTCACAAACAACCTCAATGATAGTTTTCATAGTATTCAAGATTCATTAGATAGAATGCATGGGATATTTCTTATGACAGACATCAGGGATGAATATAATCAAGAAATATATGCTTGGTATGATTTGGAGGCCGATTGCGATGATTGGTATATGGATAGTTGTTATTTCTGGGATGACAACCACTTTCATATTTTATTTGATGACTCTAATCCACCTTCTATAGAGAGAATTGATGTGACAAAGTGGGAGAAAATGATTATGACCAGTATCCATCCTGCATATTCTATAGTGGTATTATTCCTTCCAGATTCTGCTACGAACCTTTTCCACTATGTGGAAGGATCATCTTATTTGAATCCACATGACAGGTTCTGAAATCTTCCACGGGGAGGTCACATTAGCACTTGGACATGGGACCCGGGCTTACAATGGTGGTGGGACTACTTCAGCATGGTGGATTTCCTTTCTACATGGGACCCTGGTTCTCCAATCTTCTTTAGCATTATGGTCCATAATTATCCATGGGACCCTCGTATATGGTTGTACATCAAGCGTTGAGGACAACGCTTTCATAAGGGGGATGGAATGTAAGGTAGCTAGAGAGGTAGTGGGTAGGCCCAGAGGGCCCATAGTGACAATAGTGGAGGCCATTCAATGTAAGGTGGACTAGGTCCACTATATTATTAAATAAGGCCCACTATGGTAGTTAGATATAATAAATTTAAGAGGACTTCTTAGAAGGTTCTACTTCTAGAAGATTACTCATCTAGAATGTTCTTAGGTAATGGTAGCACTATATAAAGGGGTTCAAGAAATGTAATGGGACATGAAGAGAATTATTGTATTTGGAGTGGTAGTTCAATAGGAGGATGCCCCCTCGAAGAGGCAAGTGAACATGAGAGGATCCCTTCCATAATAGGATCCATTGTACAGTGTTTCCCTACCTCAAGGGTTTGATAGTAATAAAGGAGATTTTTCATATTGTTCTTGTATATCTATTGTGGTGCCTTTGTATTCAGTCTTTGGTT
Organism: Picea engelmannii; assembly: GCA_009831015.1. NCBI lineage: Eukaryota > Viridiplantae > Streptophyta > Pinopsida > Pinales > Pinaceae > Picea > Picea engelmannii. The sequence goes on along the minus strand of ML783489.1, from coordinate 887,899 downwards.
CTTAACATGCAATCCCTTAGTGTAATCACTAGATGTGCAAGTTTAGTATCTTCATATGTGATCTATTTTTCTTCCCAGATCTTTTCACAAATAAACAAATTTTTTTCTGCGTCCTCCGATGCTTCTCCTTTGAATTCTAGTAACCTGATGGTGGGATCGTGTCCTGCCATCCTGAATGCTGAACTACTACCTCTATGTAGTGTATATACTTGACTAGTCCTTCTTGAATTGTCTCCTCAAGTTGTAGTTCCTTGTGTCAATGTACTTCCTATTGTCTTTCTTCTCCCAAAATTCGGTTGTCTAAACGATGGTGTTCTCTATGGTGTATTAGTCACACATGGGTTGATGGGTTCCACATTGAAATTAATATATATTGGATAGTTGCCTTCTTTGCCCGTTCTTGGACCTCTCATATTCCTCTCATATTTTTCTCGCAGGATTTCCTCAATTTGCTCCATAGCCCGAAGATCCTCTACCTCTTCCTCATCACTCGCCAAGCCTTCCCCCATAGCTACGACTCTCTTCTTGGTATTCACCTTGTATTGGTAGGGTACTCTGCTACGTGTCTTTCTAGCTATCACCATGATCCTCTTGATTTGGTCATCATCCATTATGCTTGGGTCCAAGGGTTCCTCCTTATTTCCATTATCCTTTCCTCCCATTTCTCCTTTTTCTGTCAGTGTTTCCCCCCTTCCCCCATGCACGTAGAAAAGTTTAACTGTCTAAATCCATTGTCATTACACCTTTGTTATATAAAATTATCTTAATAGAAGTATATTGGGACCTAATATACCTTCCTCGAGGCCCACGTAGAAACTCTTCCTTCGTTGTGCTATATGACTTCGTTGTATCTACGACAAACTCTGTTATAAAGCCTGCTACAATACTTTCGAGACAAAAATCTACCATGCGGGTGAATTTGTTGTTCACCTATTGTAACTACTCAATATGTACTGGGGTCCACTCTAAATGTCAGATCTGGTTCATTACGTGGTTATCCTTCAACCTCCATATCCATTCCTGCAATAAGTGTGGAAAATCACAGAAAAAGACTTCATGAAAATAAGTAAAGACGTATTTCTCAAGATATTTGTGGGGTGTTACTCTAGGGTTTTTGTTATCTTTTTGCGCAAACTCCAACTCCTTTGTCTTCAGCCAGATTTAGATCTCTACTTTTGTGGGATTCCACGGTCTCAACATTCCCTTCTAGTGGTTCATTCTTTTATTCTCCTCCTCATCTGCTTCTGTATTCTCTTGACCCGCCGATCTTACGTATATTTTAACAGATCTTCAACAGATCCCATCTCCTCAATCCTTTACTATTCAAACCAATGGAAACATAACCATTTTTTGGTTAACTATTTGTCTATCTAAGTCTATAGTGTGCTTGATTGACCCAGGGTTCATGTCTGTTCGGGTTTCCAACAAAGCCTCTAAAACTATTGGCCCTCCTAGTAAACCAGAAGGAAACACAATGCATAGAGTGCACTGCGTTGTCTCACCCGAGATAGTCTTAATGGGTGGCTGCAATAATCATGTGTTTGCAGCCTAGGATAAAGTGATGATCTGAGAACATGCACAAAGAATTCTATTTTAACTTATTAACACATAAACTGTCATTCCCGATTATGCATGCAATATTACAACTTATTCATTAAACATATCAATAACTATTGAAGACGGTAAAGAAAACACATGCATTCAATCCCATAATATAGATATTACCATGGTTCATCCCCTCTTGGGATACATCCACAAAGATCTAGCTCTAATATATTTATTATGGCAGTTCAAAAACTACAGCGCCGCTCGCGTATAGTTCCTGTTAGTCGGGTCAAGATCTATTATGAGGCGGACTAGATTACACAAGGCTCCTCAGCCTGTGATCTAACCCTCAAGATCTACCCTCCTTATCCTTCTCCAACTCAACAGATTACAAAAGTAGGTCGTATATCAAACTATTACATCTCATCTTCCCTATAGAAACGTGTATTGCACTCTTACGAAAAGACGGTCCTTCTTACAAATCCAACAACAACCCCTCTATGAGACCTATTTATCTATATTTATACATCTATTGGTTGACCAACCATTACAATACATTGCAAAAACCATAACCCTAACGTCATTAGGTCTTCCATGCATGTGCGCATGTTGCTCTTCCTTTCAGCTGTCGCTTTCCTCGTGCATGCCTTCTTTCCCAAAATCACCTTTCTTTCCGCTTTGGCCTTCTTCCAACATGGATGGTGGCGTATGACATATCCATCTGAAGATTTCCCTTCAAATTTTCATCCCATGATCTAGATAGCATCATTCCAAACTTGTGATGGATATCATCAACCACTACATCCATTACCATATTCTTCGTTGGAATTTGAGACAAAGACACCACCAGATATTTAATTAGTCCTAAGCATTTCACCTTTCTTGAATCAAAGGAGAAAATATCTTTGTAAGGCCTTGTGATGTCAAGGCCCAATTGGTCCATGACCACCTTGGGAATCAAGTTATGGTATGCTCCTGAATCCAACATGGCATTGTGCAGAGTCATATCATGGATCTTCAGGTTGACATAGAAAGGGGGCACCTCTTTAGCATCACTATTTTCATCTACACATGGGCCAAATAAGATGGCAAGGTGATCATCTTGTATGTTCAAAGTGTCAGAAGTTTGTTCCATATTAAGCATCTTGATGATCTGATTTTTGTATTCATTGTTCTTGATCAATTCATTGAATGGTATAGAAATCTTAATCTTGGCCATCTCACTTTAAAAATTAAAGGAGAATGAGGTTTTCTCTACCTCTTTGGTGATTGTCTCCTTTCTTGTTTAAGATACCTTTTTATGGGATTCTTCCTTCTGCTTTCCCTTGTCCACAACATATTTTGTAGCAGAGTCCTTTTTGGGCTGACTTGAAGAGGGTATGTTATTCTGAGCTTCTTTGGTGGGGTTTCCCTTTGGAGGATTTCCCTTTGGGGGGTTTGCTCGTACTTTCTGATTTCAAATATTATATTGTTGTTTGCACCCAATTAGTCACTTGGTGAGAAAATAAAGGGTGCTTACATGCCTAGTTGGGTCTTTCTAGGCATGACAGCTGTAGAGGAAAGAGTTAGAAAAAGAACAACAAAGCTATAAGCAAGAAATAAATTAAAACAAACTAAAACTATGAGCATATGGAAAAAGAAATAACAAAGACAACAAGACCAATATCACCAATGTTTTTGAGCTGGTCTATTGATGAAATCCAAAGCACAATGAAGAAAGGGAACTGTGGTTCCTTCTTCCTCCAAAGGAAGGCTCTTGAGGCCCTCACAAACTTGCTCTCCTTACAATAAGAAAATGCAAATGATGGTGAAAGAACTCCAAGCATACCCACTCAAGAGAGAGGTGGATAGCTCAATGAAATGATGCTAGTGTGTTATTGTCAAGGAGTGAGTCCTTAAAACAATCTAAGCAGCATAACCTTACATGAAATTCCTTGAGAAAATGATGTTTCTTCATGGCTTTTTATAGCGTAGCATTGGGTGATTATGTAACTCCTTTGAGGTGTGAAAAGGGGCTCTTTAGGGCTCAATTAGGTCTTTGACCAACCTACCATGCGGATTCATCTCAGATTTGATGTCAAATCGGTTTGGGAGCTGATCCATTAGTGGTTGGGAGGCCGACCAATTTCAATAAATGCGTCGTTTAGCAGGTGCGCGGGTTTTTGCGCCAACAGCCACGCGTCGTGCATGCATGCGCTCATTGTACATTTCTATTACGTGCATATGTGCGCGCACCCGTCTTCTGTAAAGCACCCTTCAATTTTTGGTTACTTTGTATAGTTTTTGACCCTTTTGCAATGCTGTGAATGTGATTCAGTGTCATGAATAGCTTCATTCCTGTTTTGATGATGCTGAGTTCTTGTCGCCATGTGCGGACGAAATTTCAGTGATAACAGATGCCCCCTGATGGATGAGGTTAGGAGCATACATATAGCCGAAATCCATCAATGTTTCTTTTACTGAGAATGTTTTGGTAAGAGAGAGCAAGAGTGGGACCGTGTAGAGAAATCCTTTGGAGAAAAAAGGAACTAGTAGAACCCGACCTTCCAGAAGGTGCGTAACAATATACAACTGTGTACAAATGAGGCGGGCATGCCCCATGCTCATGTTATGTAACTCTGAAAAAAGATGACTGAAGTGTTGGTGTAGACAACTGCAGCGCCCGCGGGGGCGGTAATGATAACGGCAGAAGACAATTCTGCAAAGGAACATACTCTGAACAATAGGCAATGATCGCGGTAATAAGCAGCGACGATGATGTGGGCATTGATGGCCCGACCGAGTTCATAGGTCTTCGACAAATGATAATAATAACTGCAATAGTCACAAAGTAAGACCCACCGTAACATGAGAAAGTGTTGGCGTCGAATGTTATGGGGGTCAACGACATCAGGGAGAAATGGTGTTTCCCCCTGTGTCGTCCGAGATCTCTCATTGAATGGAAATGAGAATCAAGATACTGTCTCCCTTCTGGAAAATTGTGCTGATGTCGACAAAAGGGGGACGCGACTCCCAGAAGAAAAGGGCTCCATGGAACCTACTGAGGTGAGGAAGTGGCAGAGGTACATGGACGAAGTCAAGAAGTGGGAAGACTCAAGACTTCCCTTGGCTGGAGGATGTATGAGATAAACAGTGGCCGCAACCGTGTGACAAGGTCGAGTGTTAGGGGGATGCCAAGACCGAGGATAAGTTGTGCCAGAGGCGGGACAGGGTGAACAAATTCAGAGGGTAGAGGTAAGTGACCTGTGGAGTACTCTGAAGATATGGACGATGCCGGCAAGGGTAGATGATAAGTAATGCTCCAACCAAGGGTGACATGGGTTGCGTGTGGCCAAAAGAAAGCAAGTTGCCTACGGTGACGAAAAAAGAAAATGTAATGACAGAAAATAAAGGCGTTTGTACAATAAATAATGAATAATTTTGGGAAAAATGTACAAATACAGAAACGGGTGCCCTAGTGTGAAATGAGTGCCCTAGGGAGGGCAGAAATTTCTTGGAAAAGTGATGAAGTGTGGGGGCCCCTTTGGTGAGTTTCTTATGAGGTAGGTGAAATGAAGATAGGTTCGCAGATGGGCAAACGGATGGTGGATGAAATGGAGGGTTCATGAGCCTGCGGGGGTGCAGGTAAAAAGAATAGAACCATAAAGTGACGATCTGGGAGTCCATATGGGAAAGCTAGCAAAATGAGGAGAAGGAGTATGTGGTTGATCTGCAACATGATGAAATACTATCGGGACTCCCATCCCTAAAGGGTAATGAATAACAGCATGAGTGTCAAAAGTGCCAAAAGGTGCTATGAATGGGACAACTCATGTGGGTGAGAACGCTGCCGGGTTACAGTACTGAAGATGGAAATGAAGGTGTGAGTACTGCAGAGCCGAGAATGGGTATCCTAAAGGTGAATATCAGAGGGTGTGACTGGAAATGTAAATGCAATATAGCAGGAGAGACTACATGCCAGTGCTGAGTATATACCTGAAGGAATGATGTTGAGAGATGATGATCACGTACCTGCACACAAAACAACCAAATACCCAAAGTGAACAATATCTGAAGAGAATCTAAGATATGAGCATGTATTAGATAAATGTGACAATGCACGTGCGTACCTGACCATGATATGAAAAAAAGGTGCCCCAGGGGCTCAGGATGAAAAGTGGCCCAGGGACAGCTGTGATGTAGGTGGCGGGATGGTGATCCCGTGGCTAAAGACGGTTTGAAAAATGGACACCTTGGGCTCCCGGAATGGTGAGTGGAAGTTTGGCAAAAGGCCTATATATAGCTGTAGGGCCCATATTGCCACCTCATTTGTACCTGCTGCTACAGTGACTGGACGAGCAGATTCAGAGGAGATTGGGTGATTCAGGGAGTATGAGGTATCCGATTGACAATGTGCGAGTATCAGATTAGTGGTCTAATCATCCTGCATAGAAATAGGTTTCTAATTTTTGGGCAGGGTAGGTACGGGGGGGCGTACCAGGGGTTTTAGGGGATTTTGACTAGGGTGCGGGAATGGGATTGTTGAACCAATCGATAGGCCCGGAGGGGATAAAATCTTTGGTTTCGACCGCATAAATGGGATTGTGGCTAGGAGGCATGAGGGCTTCCTGCGGAAGGAAGAGAGCACAATGATGTAGTGCGTCCCAGGGAGATTCCGGGCGTTGTAGCTATTCCAGTATTTCTTCATCACATTGGAAACGACGAGAATATAATGGATCGTGAGGGGTGATCTCAGTGACAGTGTGGTTGCCTCCTGCTGAAGAAACAGAGGGGGTAATGCTAGGAGAGGGGGAGGGATTACTTGACATAAACCATATATTGAGGTACTGAGGGGTACCCGTGGTGGTGGGGTGGAGAGTCTCCGTAGAGGAATGGGCAGGAGAGTTGGGTGGGTTACGGGGTAAATCCTCAGATACATCATCTAAGAACCATGGAGGCATTGGGAGTGCCTCGAGCTCGGGAGAAATGATGTGAAGATTCGCCGGTGGCGAAGTAAGGTCAATTACCTCTGCGGTGGGTGGGTAACGCAGGGCCAACTGACGTTGCCGATATTCTAGGATCATAGGACACTGGTATGTGAAATGAGCCAATGAATCACAAAGAGAGCATGGGCATCTCATGCGTTCATTGACTGAAGTGGTGACATAGAAAATGTCCGTGATATTTGTTGTAGAGGACGTAGCAGGGCATGGGTCGTTCTGAAAGTTCTGGCATACAACAGATAATGTCTGCCGGAAACGTGGCAGTGCTGGGCAATGATGAGTGTAATGGCCATACTCGGAACAGATAGCACACGCGAATTTAGTCCTCAACCCTTTACTACTGGAAGGTTGGGTGGTAGCAGTAGGACTAACAGTAGTGAGGGGTGCGGTGGGGGTTGGATTGAGTGGAATCAAATTCCGTAATTTCGGTAGTGATGGGCAGTTGTTGGTTTGGTGACCCTCTTTCTCACATAATGCGCAAGGTGGTGGAATGCACGGAGGAAGTGGAGCTATGGGCTCTTTCTTCTTTCGCCTGCCCCCAACTGTAGCAGGGGGGGTAGGGAGTAATGGGGGGAGTGGGGGTGAGGACAGGAATCGTCATGGGGAGGCCTTCCTGTGGGCGAGGGACCATCTCAGGTGGATGTAAATACCACACTGGGATTGCTAACACCATATTGGGTAGTGTGAGCATTGCGGCTACCTGGAAAGCTTCTATACCGGGTGGAGGGTAAAAGAAGGGAATTTGAGTGAGGGGTTGGGGAACTGTCTCCCAAATGGGACTAGGCCCTTGAGGGGGTGTGGATTCGTGGACTATGGGGGTCGATGAGTTTGCAGGAGGCTCCTATGGGAGTGATGCTGCGACTGTTGAGACGTCAGGAATGACTGAAGCCTCCTGAGGAGGATGAGCATCCTCCGTGTGATTTCCGTTAGTAGATACGACACATACATGATTAGGGGGAAGGAGTGGTGGTTCTCCAAGGTATGTCCCTAACAAGGATGGATCTTTGAAAATACTAGGACCCATCTCGACGAGTGGATATACGTCTTTGTTGGTGTGAACGAGAGGAAGAATGTTATCGAGATTGGCAGATGAGTTAGGCTCATAATGCGAGACTTGGCCAATGGTCACAATATTTCCGTTGTGTGGAAACATGATTTTCCTAAAGACGGATGATGCTACTGCCTTCATATCATACATGTAGCTATGTCCAAACAAGATATTGTAATCGAGTTGGGCATCGATAACTTCAATGTCAATGAGAATCGTTTTGCCCCCGAGTTCTACAGGGACATTTTGGAAGAGCCCTTCAGGAGATGATGGTCGTCCATCATAGGCTCGTAGTGTGATGGCGGAGGGTATGAGTTCCAGGGAACCAAGTTTCTGCCATACGGTTTTGGACATGATGCATGTAGATGCTCCTTCATCGATGATACACCGATGGATGGTGATGTTCTGTATTTTTACTGGTACTTGAATAGCGACTGTGGCCGGAAGACAAGGTTCGCAGCTATCAAGGTCAAAAGTGATGAGTCGAGTATCGACAGGGTCGACTGCCCCCAAGGCGGTAAGTAGTGATTTCCATTGAGTAGGACAAGTTTGGAGGACTTCCAAAACTGACATGGCAGCCAGGGATTGTGCTAAGTCATCTACTAAGCTATAGTTATGTGCTTCCCTAGCCTGTGGATTGTGAACATTCCTGTGCAAGGGGATGCGAGGAATGCGTAATGGTGGCAGTATGGTTGCCAATCTGTTTGCACCTAATTAGTCACTTGGTGAGAAAATAAAGGGTGCTTACATGCCCAGTTGGGTCTTTCTAGGCATGACAGCTGTAGAGGAAAGAGTTAGAAAAAGAACAACAAAGCTATAAGCAAGAAATAAATTAAAACAAACTAAAACTATGAGCATATGGAAAAAGAAATAAAAAAGACAACAATACCAATATCACCAATGTTTTTGAGCTGGTCTATTGATGAAATCCAAATCACAATGAAGAAAGGGAACCGTGGTTCCTTCTTCCTCCAAAGGAAGGCTCTTGAGGCCCTCACAAACTTACTCTCCTTACAATAAGAAAATGCGAATGATGGTGAAAGAACTCCAAGCATACCCACTCAAGAGAGAGGTGGATAGCTCAATGAAATGATGCTAGTGTGTTATTGTCAAGGAGTGAGTCCTTAAAACAATCTAAGCAGCATAACCTTACATGAAATTCCTTGAGAAAATGATGTTTCTTCATGGCTTTTTATAGCATAGCATTGGGTGATTATGTAACTCCTTTGAGGTGTGAAAAGGGGCTCTTTAGGGCTCAATTAGGTCTTTGACCAGCCTACCATGCAAATTCAGCTCAGATTTGATGTCAAATCGGCTTGGGAGCTGATCCATTAGTGGTTGGGAGGCCGACCAATTTCAATAAATGCATCGTTTAGCAGGTGCGCGGGTTTTTGCGCCAACAGTCGCGTGTCGTGTGCGCATGCGCTCATTGTATGTTTCTGTTACGCGCATATGCACGCGCACCCGTCTTCTATAAAGTGCCCTTCAATTTTTGGTTACTTTGTATAGTTTTTGACCCTTTTGCAATGCTGTGAATGTGATTCAGTGTCATGAATAGCTTCATTCCTATTTTGATGATGCTGAGTTCTTGTCGCCATGTGTGGACGAAATTTCAGTGATAACAATTGTCTTTGGAATTGCATGATGGCATTCTACAACCCTGTTTGGTAATCTTCTGTCTCTACTGACAACCTTTCATCATTTTCCTGCATGAATATTTCATTAGCATCCATGAACTAGTCATGTTCCTCTTTGGTAAAAAACACCTTTGTCTCATCGCCATCACAACAATGCATGTTGTCTTCAAAGTTGTCATCATAATTCTCATTTACATAGTTGTTTTGAAGAGGTATTATTTGATGATCCTCCTGATTTCCTTGATTCCCCTGATTCCCTTGATTTCTCTGATCTCTTTGTCTAATTTGTGGGATTGCTAGTCTTTTCTAATTTCTGGTTGGAACATCAGCCTAATCTTTGGTAATAGGATTATTATATATAATCCATTCTCTCCATCATTTTTTCCATGGTTTTCATCATCATTTCAAATATTTCTTCTAATGTTTGTGAGGTTGAAGGTTGTGCCTTATCTTGGATTTTGTTCATGTCTCTGTCAGAGTCAACTTTGATCTTCCCTGAGGCCATTAGATTCACTTCCACTTCTATTGCATCGTTCATCATATCATCTAATGAAGTAGATCTTCTTTCCTTCCACAAAAAATTGAAATCACTTTCAAAGGAGTCAACATATCTGAGTTGAGCAACTTTAG
>ML783489.1:861834-878007 GCA_009831015.1 Picea engelmannii | reverse complement strand
AGATTATAGAAATTTACAAATATGGATGAAAACTCCTGCACTGTTTCATTAGGTGACCTCCTCATGTTGTTATACTGAGCCAACAACTGAAGGGAGTTTTTCTTGTCACCCCACTTTGCAAGAAAACTAGTTTCAAAGGCCTCAAAATCTATGATACTAGCTGCTAGGAGAGCTCTGAACCACTTTCTAACTTCTCCTACAAGACTTTGTGCAAACAACCTCATTTTTGCATCTTCAAAATATACTTCTTCTAAGTCTATAAAACCATTAAACCAATCTAGATGCTTCTGGGCTGACACACTGCCTTCAACATCATACAACTTAATCCTTAGATTATACTGTTGGACAACTGAGNGGGGAGGGTGAACCAATTGTTACCATGCTTAAACAATTATGCTTCTTTTAAAAAACTTTACAAGGCACTCAATGATGATGACAATAATGCAGGGAAATAAACAAAGGCACTTTCAGCATCAGTCACATATATGAGAAACACAGAGATAGATATTTCCCGAGGAAACCCTTACAGGGTAAAAACCTCTTTTTATTTATATGATAAGTAATAGTTACATTCTTTACATTATCATACATATGAGCACCAACTCATAATGAGGATACACCCTCAGTTTTGCAAGCTGCTACTTGCTGAGAGCACCAACTCTCTGTTTTCTCTAGCACCTACTAGAAGGAAGCACCAGCTGCCTGATTTTTCTAGAACCAACTAGAAGGAAGAAACAAATCCCTATGTTCAAGCACCCACTTGAACCTCTGAGGAAACTAGTCCTCCCTAGCACCTCCCAACCACCCTGAATTATAAATTCTTTGTTACTAAAATTTATTACAGTGATATAAAGTTATTCAATGACTTACCAACCTTGTCGTTGTTCTGTTACACTGCTCTGCCCTGTCTCCATCGATGTCTTCTGCACACCCCTTGCACTTTTTGTTCTTCTTCCTTTTATGCTCTATGTGCCATATCCCTTCAATGCACCATTCCTCGACTGTGCATTTATTCTCTTGCTCTCTGCCTCCTTGCACTCCCCTGAATTCTCCTGCATAGCAACAACACCTGTCTCTTCATAGTTTCACATTCTTATAGTCTCTGTGCTCTTTGTGCATGCAATATTAGAAATGCCTCTGCATGCTCACTCCGCCCCAAATTCCTCCACATCTCGAGTGCTCTGCCTCATCATCATCATGACTCTTCAACTTCTTCGACATTTTTTCCCACACCTTCAACATCACTGGGTGTTCTGTCTCAGCTTCTCTGGCAGTTAAGGCTCTTCATCCTCCCTATCTTCGACGAGCTTATTCTTTCTATTTTTAGCTAAAGACTTCAATGCTCATCCACCTGTCAATCCCTCTAAGAGTTGTCTTCCTTCACTGGATGAATCTTGAAGACTCTTCATCTCCTCTGGTGATCAAATAGAGTCTCTTCGAATCCTTTGGTAGAGATCATCAATGGTTTCCAGCAGTTAGTCTGCGAGGGGCAACATTAGCCCTCCGATCGTGATCAGATTTACCAACACCGTTGGATTAACTCTATCATTATTTATTTGTTTCGCATTTCATCATTTCGGGGTTTTGTGATCTAGATGGATATCGGTGGCCACCCACCTTTTCCAACTGGCTCAAAACAGTTTTCTGACATTTTTGGCAATTTACTATTTTTAGCAGTTTTTACTTCCAGGGCCAATTTGAGGGCCTAAATGAAGGTTTTTCGGCATTGATCTCCTCAATGATAGTTAAAGGAATTATTTATCCCCCAAAATTAATCTCCTCGGTGATACCTTTCCAACGGGCTATCACACGCCTAAAACGGAGATCGTATGCAAAAGTTACGACCCCGGGAAGTTGATGTACTAGCTTACCCAAACGGGGCCCACGTGACTTTTGGTGTTTCATCTACTAGGGTTAGGTTTTTGGCATTCTTGCTTATTGTAAAAAGGCCTTCATATCCTCATTGTAACCTTCTTCTTGTGAATGCGTGCTGCCGTCACATCTCTTCTCAGAGATAAGCCACCACCATTCCAGCAAGCTTGTTTCCGCTGCATTTTACAATTTCAGCTTATTTCGTTATTGAATAGAAAACCAGTTTTACTGTATCTATGTTATTTTGTGTTAAGCACCTGCTAATAATCTATATTCATTTCATTCTACTCATAAAATCTAGATCAGTGGTATCAGAGCGGTCTGCTCCTTGTCGTCTTAATGCATGTCCCCAATGAGGTCGGAGTATAAAGAGTTGGGTCTCGAGCTTGTTTCTCTTGAGGACAGAAGCTCTCGCATGCCCAAGCGAACTCCCATGGTAGGAGAAAAGAAAGACGATGGGACAGGAGATCCTTTCAAACTGTTGATTGAGGAATCCCTCATGCAACCGAGGAACGAGATGATGGATAGTTTCACGCAAATCCTTCGGCGACTACCAACAGGCGATGCATCTTCTTCGAATGGAGGTGTCGCCCCCTTCAAGGTACAAATAAACTTTGATATTCCTATATTTGAAGGTCAAATAAATGCAGATGCTGTAGACAAGTGGTTGAATTTACTAGAAGGGTATTTTTCTGTTCATAAATTTTTGAATAGAGAAAAGATTACTTTTGCGCTCCTCAAAGCCGTTCCCCATGTCAAAGATTGGTGGGAAACTTTCTGTGAGCAAAAGGAAACAGAGGAAACCTCATTATTTTCAGTCATGGCCACCTGGGAATCCTTCAAGGATGCTATTAAGGAACAGTACTACTCTGTCGGAAGTTATGATGACCTGTATACCAAATGGACCACACTGCGGCAAGAAAGAGACCAAGCAGTGCCAGATTTCACAATTATCTTCCATACCTTGCACACCAAGTTGGGTATCAAAGATTCGGAGCGACATCTGGTGCTCAAGTATTGCGGTGCTCTGCATAGATACATCCAGACTGAAATGGAATTTCTAGACATCTCATCCTTGGGCACGGCCTACCGATATGCCGTCAATATCGAGCAGAAGCTCAAAACAAAAGACGCGTCAATTTGAGCCTGGGAACCCCTCACAACAAAAGCCAGGAAAGGGCGGCCCCAACCCACCGAACAAAGGATAGAGAAAATATGGACAGTATCAAGACAACCAGTACAAGATGCAAGCAAAGAAGGACACCAGAAAGACAAAAAAAGATATCGAGAAGTGGTGCGACTTCCATAAGAGCCCTTGGCATAACACTGCTGACTGTTGCTCAAAGTAGTCGTCGGTGGCCAAAGTGAAAGCCTCTGAATCAGATGGAGATTCTGACTCTGAGACAGAACCAGAAAGGGGAAGACGGATCATTGATGTGGAACCCAATGCCACCGTTGCTACCACCAAGATCCATCCTAGTGAACCAGATGAGCTAGAAGAAGGAGAGCGCCTCTTCCATTCACAGATGTGGATAAAAGGCACCCCGCTGCACTTCATCGTTGAGAGCGGTAGCTAGAAGAACCTCATCTTAGTAGAATTTGTCAAGCGACTGGCCCTGCCAACAACGCCACACCCACAACCCTACACCATTGGATGGCTTCACCAAGGAAGCGATCTCTGTGTTGGCCAACAGTGTCGAATTTCGTATGGCATCAAGCCCTTCAAAGACGAGGTATTGTGTGATGTTGCTCCTCTTGAAGTTTGTGATTTTCTTTTGGGCCAACCTTATTTATGGAAACGTCATGTTGTATATGAGTCTAGGCCTCATAGTGTTATTATTACTTTGAACAGGAAATTGTACAGGATACCCGAGGAAGTCCCACCTAGTGCTATTTCCTTGATCTCTGCTAAGCAATGCAGGAAGGTCATCTCTCAAATGAGGAAGTTTGTCTTCTTCGTGATTCGCTCTCAGAATAAGCGAAAGATTGTGGCCACATCCAGGTTCTCTGCGGCCGACCTCTCCACACAGAAGAAGCAAGTAGATAAGGTCATGGAAGAATACTCGGATATCTTCTCCTCACCTACAGGGGTACCTCTGCACTGCCAGGTCAAGCACCCCATCGATCTGACCCCTGGTGCACTGTTGCCCAATGAGCTAGTCTATCCTCACTCTTTGTTAGAGAATGAGGAGATCAAGAGACAGATCCAAGAACTTCTCCACAAGGGGCATATACGCCCTATCTCATCACCTTGCGGGAGCCCAATCGTGTTGGTACAGAAGAAAGATGGAACCTGGTGACTCTGTATTGATTACCGGGCTTTGAATAAAATCACTGTCAGAAACCGGTACCCAATTCCCCGAATCGATGACCTCCTTGATCAACTCACAGGGGCCAAATACTTCAGTAAGATTGATCTGAAGTCTGGCTACCACCAGGTCCTGATAGAACAGGCAGATGTATGGAAGACCGCCTTCAAGTCAAAGGAAGGAATTTTTGAATGGTTGGTCATGCCCTTTGGTTTGACAAATGCTCCAGCCACTTTCATGAGGATGATGGATGATATCCTGCGACCATTCACCAATACTTTTGTAGTGGTGTATCTGGATGACATTCTAATTTACAACAAGACTTGGGACGAACACTTGCAACATATTCAACAGGTTCTGCACACCCTGCGACAACACAAGATATACGCCAACCTGGAAAAATGCTCCTTCGGCATGGACATGGTCCATTACCTGGGCTACATCATTGATCAACATGGCGTACATGTGAATCTAGCCAAGATCCAAGTCATCCGTGACTGGCCAGCCCCAACAACACTCACTGAGCTTCAGAGCTTCTTGGGACTTGCTAATTTCTACCACAGGTTTGTGTTGGGTTTCTCCCATATTGCATGGGCCCTCAACCAAATAAATAGGGGTGGTCGTAAGGCGAAATTTGCGTGGGGACGGTCCCAACAACAAGCGTTCGACGATTTGAAGCAGTGCTTGTGCTCAGCCCCAGTACTTTCACTACCAGACTTGCAACATCCCTTTGAGATCGAGACAGATGCTTCAGACTATGCCGTGGGCACCGTTCTCACTCAGCACGGCCACCCCGTGGCCTATCATAGTGAGACACTATCAGACACTGTCCATAAGTACCATACTTATGACAAAGAAATGTACTCCATTGTGCAAGCATGTCGCCAGTGGAGACATTACATTCTTGGGAAGGAGATAGTCATCCACACTGATCATAAGCCACTACAGTTCATGTAGACACAGGGAAAACTGCAAAATGACCGCCATCAAAAGTGGTCCACATACTTGCAGCAGTTCCACCTCAACATCAAGTATAAAACAGGAAGCACCAATCACATCACTTATTGCCTCAGTAGACCACCAGTCGCGACCCTCACCACGGTGCTAGACTCTTGCGGCCACGAGACATCTGGATGGCCCCAACTTTATGAGACAGACCCTGACTTTGCCACCACCTACCAAATGTTGGGTGCAAATGCAGTGGTCGATAATTTCCATCTTCAGGATGGGTTGTTGTGTCGTCTGGGTCATATCTGTGTTCCATCAAGCGAGCTAGTGAAGCTGATCTGGGAAGCCCACTACAGTCGGTTGGCAGGACACTTTGGCATTGAAAAGACAGTGGCGATGCTACAGAAACATTTATACTGGCCGAAACTTCAACAGGAGGTCGGAAAGTATATCAGGTCCTGCACTGTCTGCGCTATTGCCAAACTGACCACTAAGAAACAAGGCTTGTACACCCCTCTTCCTACTCCTGATAGGCCATGGGAATCCATCTCAATGGACTACATGTCGGGACTCCCATCCACCAAGCGGGGAAATGACTGTGTTTTTGTGGTTGTGTATCTCTTTTCTAAGATGGCGATTCTGGTTTCCTGCAAGAAGAGCATCACAGCAGAGGCCATTGCCAAGATCTTATTTGAACGAGTCTGGGTACATTTTGGAATCCCACAAACCATTGTCTCAGATCGAGATAGTCGATTTCTCAACACATTTTGGTCGAGCCTCTGGTCACTGTTGGACACCAAGCTCACCAAATCCATGACCTTCCACCCCCACACAGATGGCCAAACTGAGGTTGTAAATCGAATGATTGTGCATATCCTTTGCATGTATAATTCAAAGAACCCTAACACATGGGATGAGAGCCTTCCTTATGTCTAGCATAGCTACAACTGAGCCTTACATAGCTCAACCGGCCACAACCCCTTTCAAGTGGGGTTGGGATTCCAACCATTGGGTCCCATAGATGTTGCACTTCCCCTTGCGGTCACCTCGATTGACTCATCTCTTGCTCCAAATGAAGCTGACAAAGCCACCCGGTTCATTGATCGGATCCAGCACATCCGCCAATAGGTTCAGGATATCCTACAGAAGTCCAATGACTAGTACAAATAGTGCCATGATCAACATCGGGTGCCGCATAAGTTTCAAGTGGGCAACAAAGTTTGGTTGCACTTGCAGAAAGAATGCCTTATAGGACCCCATCGGAAGCTTTTCCCACTCCATTATGGACCATACACTATCACCAAGGCTGTGGGGGATAATGCTTTTGAGCTCAACATTCCTCCTTTCCTTGGCCTGCACCCAGTGTTCAACATGGATCTCCTTCGCCCTTATTTCCCACCATTATTGGACACCTCAGAAGTAGCAGAACAACTGACACCAACAGAGCTCAACCCCTACTACATACAACAGGCATCCAATGATCAGATTGTGGACAAACAGATCAAGCACACTCGACAACAAAGGATCCAGCTTTATTGAGTCGTCAAAGCAAGGCAGCTCCTGCACCAAGGCAAGTGGCTCACCCAGGGCCAAATTCAGCAGAAATTTTCTCATCTAATGGGGGACCTGAATGAAATGGATACCATTGCTTCCTAAGGAGGAAGGATTGATCCATATGGATATCGGTGGCCACCCACCTTTTCCAACTAGCTCAAAACAATTTTCAGACATTTTTGGCAATTTACTAATTTTCGCAGTTTTTACTTCCGGGGCCATTTTGAGGGCCTAAATGAAGGTTTTTCGGCATCAAGCTCCTCAATGATATCCAAAGGCATCATTGAGCCCCCAAAATGAATCTCCTCAGCGATACCTTTCCAACAGGCTATCACACGCCTAAAACGGAGATCGTATGCAAAAGTTACAACCCCAGAAATTTGATGTACTAGCTTACCCAAACAGGGCCCACATGACTTTTGGCGTTTCATCTCCTAGGGTTAGGTTTTTGGATGTCTAGGGTTTTTTTCATTCTTGCTTATTGTAAAAAGGCCTTCAGAGCCTCATTGTAACCTTCTTCTTGCGAATGCACGCTTCCGTCACATCTCTTCTCAGAGATAAGCCGCCACCATTCCAGCAAGCTTGTTTCCATGCATTTTACAGTTTCAGCTTATTTCATTATTGAATAGAAAACCAGTTTTACTATATATATGTTATTTTGTGTTAAGCACCTGTTAATAATCTGTATTCATTTCATTCTTCTCATAAAATCTGGATCATTTTGGCACTCCTATGGTAGAGTCTCTTGATGCTCCATGTCCCGATATCCGAAGCTCCGGAATGGAGTTGGATCAATGGTCCACACTCTAAGTGATTCGACAGTCCTGATCTTTTTGTGATTTTGTATATTGTGATATAGGGGTTTGCGACTTTGGGACTCCTATGGTAGGAGTTCTTGCCTCTCCAAATTGCGATTCGTGAAACTCCGAAATGGAGTCGAATTGACGGTCCAGATCGCACCTTGATCTGACGGTTGTGATTAACTTTCGATTTCGCATCTCGTGAGTTCTTCGATGAAGGTTCTTGTCACTTTGAATTGAAATAGGAGATATTATGAAATAAATTTGGATCGACGGTCCAGATCACACCTTGATCTGACGGCTGCGATTAACTCGCAATATCGCATCTCGCAAGTTCTTCGATGGAGGTTCTTGTCACTCCAAGTTGTGATAGCCAAGACTCCGAGATGGAGCTCAGATCAACGGTCCTCATTCTTGGTGATCTAACGTTCCTGATCTTTTCATGATCTGGCATCTCATTGATCCTTAGATGGAGATTCTCGTCACTCCAAGTCACGATACGTGAAACCCCGAAATGGAGTCTTTGACATGCTCTGATCTTTTGCCACATGTCCCTCCTGGATCAATGGTCAATATTTTATCGTGATCTCACATATCGTGAGTTTGAATCTCTTTCCTTTGAATTTCATGACTTGCAAAACTCCGAAGTGGAGTCTTTGTGGTGCTCTGATCTTTCACCACGCGTCCTCTTAATCAATGGTCAAGATCTTGTCGTGATTTCGCATATCGCGATCTCGACATTCCTGTGGTATTTTTTCTTAACTCTCCAAGTTGTGAGTCATGAAACCCTAAAGTAATGTTAGCTTGTTGATGTCACACGTGGATTGACACGTGTCGAATAAATGCCACATGTCACTCTGATTCGTGACTTACATATGCTTGAAATGTCGAATTAGTTTGACACTTGTCATTACCTGGTTGTGCCATGTGTTCTTAGCTAATGTGGTTTGCTTACGTGAGTTGGATCGATGGTCCAGATGTGATATTGATTCAATGGCTCAGATCATATCATGATTTTGACAGTCCTGTGGTATTGTTTCTTGCCTCTCCATGTTGCGATTCATGAAACTCCGATTCACGAACTCGCTTCACCTTGCACTTTTAAAGATCGTACAGATTCTCTTGGATCCTACGATGGTCAGTCCTCATTCTCGGATCTAACACCCAAGATTTGTTCTCCATATCTGCGTGCTCTTCTTGTCTACATTGAGATCTGACAGCCATCGGGAATTCTGAATTGTTGATCCAATGATCACTGTTGCTGCTCCTCCCCGATTATCACTGCACTGCTGATCATCACTACTGTACTTGCCATCAATGACAAGCATATGCTGCCGGTAAAACATGCCAAAAATCTCCCCCTTTGGCATTGATGGCAACAAAGCCACCCAGGTTCTTTTCTCCCCCTTTTACATCAATGTCAAAGAAAACACGCTCCCCCTGAGATGTTTCATTAATTTTAGGAGGTATCAGATACAAAACCAATACAGGACTCCCCCTAACAGGATGGGCTCTCTTATATGTGAGACGAGACGACACGCAACTTCTGTCTGAGATATTCAAATGGTGTCTTGGCTAGGGGTTTAGTAAAGATGTCTACAATTTGTTCTGTGGTGGGAATGTAATGGACCTGAACAATCTGATTGGTGACCTACTCTCTCAGAAAATGATATTTTATGGGAATATGCTTGTTCTTGGAGTGGAGGACAGGATTTTTAGACACACTAATGGCACTAGTGTTATCACAATGAATTGGGATCGGTGCAGTGTATTTTACCTCCAAATTTGCAAGTGTCTGAATTATCCATAATACTTGAGTGCTACAGGTAGCAACAACAATGTACTGTGCCTATGTGGTTGATAAAGAAATGGAACCTTGCTTTTTACTAAGCCAGGAAACTAAGGAGTCACCCAGGAAGAATGCTCCTCAACTGGTTCTTTTTCTGTCATCAACACAGTTTTCCCAATCTGCATCTGAATAAGCAGTCAGCTGAAGATTTTGATTTCAGGGATACCACAGACCATAAGTTATTGTTTCTTTCAAATACCTGAATATCCTTTTGACAGCTTGCAAATGACTCTGTTTAGGTGCAGCCTAATATCTTCCTACCATTCCTACAACATGCATTATGTCTGGGTGAGATGCTGTGATGTACAACAGGCTGCCTATCATTGATTGATATGACCTTTGATCAACATCAGGTGAATCATCATCCTTGCTTAATTTACATCCAGTTACCATAGGTGTACCCACAGGTTTAGAATCTTCCATCTGAAACTTTTTTAGCATTTCTCTTAGATATTTTTCTTGAGAAATGAACATACCTTCAAACCTCTGAGTAATTTGCAGACCAAGTGTTAGCGTCAGAAGTCACTCCAGGATTGCTTGCAGGAGCAGAGCCCGACACCCATCAGTTTTATGTCACGATGGTTTTTTAATGGGTGATCAAATGGACAGAGACTCAGGGAGATATCACTCTAACTCAGAGACTGGGTCTAGCATGTAAGAAACAAAGGAGGTCTTGATCTAACTTCAGTCAGCGGGTTGATTAAAAGGTGAACAGGTGGAAGACTTGATAAGAAGGGTGAACAAACTACTTTGGGCAACAAGCTTTCAGCAATTTGTAGAAGAAAAACCCCGAATGCGAGATCCTCTGGTTCAGGGCTTTGAGATACTGAAAAAGGGACTTGAATGGATCCTCCAATTCGAAGCCGTTTAGTGTTAGGAAAATCACAAGGGCTGATTAGAGACAATGCGACTGTCACAGTGATCAAATTCTACATCATCCTATAACAGTTACAACTCGACTGGATTCTCCAATTCCAAGCAGCTCTAACATAGTTTGAACAAAGACATGGAAGAAATTGACATTCATAAGGCAAGAAGTCTCAAGAGTTCATACATAACCAGAAATAACAGTGCTTCATTAAAGCTTTACAACCGGGAGCTTTTCTCAACCATCGATCATTACAAATGGCAAAAATGCCTACATATACTCTTCCCTTCCTTTCACCCAGTAGAGACATCTCAGAACTTTCAATGGATGGCGTTGCCTCAATCAAATCTGGCCTGCATTGCTCTGTCATATGCTACCTTGATTCGACATGGCCCGCGCCAGAGGTAGCTGAACCCTTTGAATGTTGACTTGGCGTGTGCAGGTTCTTCTGGTGAATTGAAGACTCGTTGTGGCTTCCCTGAGGAGAAATGGTATAGGGGACCCTCCTGGGCAGACTTTCGATCGGGACCTCCATACTCGGCAATAAATGAGCGAGGTGAGGTTTGAGCCACCCTCTCTTTTCTTCATTAATCTCCAGCAGGTACTGGGATTTAGCTCACGTCGAATCGACATCTGGAGCATCACAATGCATTCCTTCTGAGATTTAGCTCGACGCTTCGGGGCCCGAGTGGCCAAATGAAAAACATAAATGCCCCTCCTCCAGGCCTCCTTCTTGATGACCAGGCGCCAAAACCATGGGCCCGACTTTGGTTAGTTTTGAAGCTTCGGGATTCGGGGTTTCGAGAGGTGAAGCGACGAGGAGATCTTACCGCGTGAACTCCCGAATGCCGACATGGCGTAGATAAATGTCGCGCGTCCTTCATATGGACGGCCCAAATATTATTTACTATTAAAAAGAGGCTGTCCCCCTTTCACCCACTTGCTTGATATGACCTGGTGCTGAGACCCCAGGCTCGGTGCCAAAGGCGCTTTTGGAATTTCATTGATTGGCACTTCCAAGTGTAATGAGCTGAGAGCTCCCTACTCCTCGAAACCCTGATCTGCGATATGTCGACAGGCTGCCACTTGTCCCAATTTGATTTGACGACCCAAGTCTACTTTGGACCATTGGAGCTCCCTCCTGCTAAATCCCGGGCAACTTGACAGCCCCAAAAACCCGATGATCATCGATTTGCTTTGTGGCTAGATCTCGACCGCTGACAGCAAAACTTCGCCCGCTCTCTTGACTCATAACCAGAATAGAGTTCCTTTCACGCTATGCTTGGGCGCTTCCTGCGCAACTTGCAAACCTAGATGCTCTTGAGCCCAAGACAAGAATTATCGCTAACATTAGGCTCCATGGGGGATAGAGTCGTCTCTGTGATGCTCTAAGAACTCATTCTGCAGCTTCAGTGCCTTGTGGTTGGGTTATGGGGTCAAGCTTAAAACACCCGCTTCTGAAAATATAGGCCAAAAAGTAAAGCAAAGCAAGCAAAGCTACATGCTCAAAGGAGCTTATTTATATACAGTCCTAAAATAATAAAACACTTTACATGGGGCTAGGTGAAAGCAGACTTCCACAACAGCCAATCAAGTAACTTCCTGAAGGGAAGCTCTTGCCTTCTGTCATTGATCACAAACAGTTGATGTAACTGTGACAGTAGAACAATTACACTCTTCAACTTCTCCTTACAAGATGAAGTTGAGATGGGATATGGTAGCTCCAAAGCATAAGGGAAATGCCACTCCATGTATTTGCTGACAGGGTCATCGAATGAGTGGCCACTTCTAGGAAATGGGCGACAGATAGCCTCCTCTGCTACACAATTGTTCACCTGCGGCCAGATATCTCTGATAAGCATAGGTGGGTGAATAAATGAAGTAGGCTTGCTGATCTCAGGTGGTGGCTGCTCACTAACTGGCTCTGAACAAAGGGCAGACTGCTCCTCTAGTTCCTTTTCCTCTTCTTGGGTCTCCCCTGGGTTAGATTCGTATTCATCATAAACAGCCCCCCCGGGTAAATTATGCACTTCCTCATACTGCTCAGCGTCTCCTGAAAGACTGAGATGGTTGATTTCCTCATGATAATTTTCCCTACTGAGCAGAGGGCAAGGGTTTGCGACCTGCTCTTGGAAATCCAGCATATCGAGCTTAGACTCTGATCCGTAATTGTCATAAGTGGGCTGGCTGCTCTGATCAGCAAAAGGTGATGTGGGGTTCTGCTGCTCCTTTTCCAGATAATCATCAAAGTCAGGGGGAACAGAGCTTATCCAACTTGTAGAAGTGGAACTATCCCCCACTCCTCCGTTTCGACCCCGAATGTAAACACATAATGAGAGATCTTGTGAAGAAAAAGAGAACAATCCTCTTCCACAACTACCACTTCATCATTTTATTTTGAGACAGCAAGCTCATCGGGGATAGATGTTAATGCGCTTATGAGATCTTCAATATTCTCCTCGAGAGAGCCATCTAGAACATCTGCCTTAGAGACTGGAAAATCCTCCCCATTGTCCTCAGATTTTAACCTTGCATGTTGGGCAATGAGAGATATCGCCTGTTCCATTAGTTCACTCAGAGCAACTTCCTCCCCCAGTCTTCTATCCTTACATCCCTCATCATCACAGCCTTCATCAGACATGATCATATCTGGGAGGATTTCTTCTTCTTGGCTCTCCCATGGGTCAGATTCATAATGACCATAAACAGGACCCGTGGGAAAGCTTTTTTCGTAATCTCCCTCAGTAGAGTTGCTAAGGGCCTCTGCTTCAAAGGATGGGAAATCCTCAGTGCATTGTTCAGCTTCCCACCTATCAAGTCTGGCATTGATAGATTTTATCAACTCCATAACTTCGCCCGAAACAGATGGATGGGGAGGAGAAAGGACTGATTCCTGATCTAGGTCATCAGGATCATCCTCATAGTCTTCATAAAAGACAGCTTTATCTTGTATACATTTGCTGTAGTATCCCTCACAACAGTTATGAAAAATCAACTCAAAGGGATACAACTTCTGACAGTAAGCAGTGAAAGCTGCATGGAACTCACTAAGTGAAGAAATGCTAGCAGGGGGTAAAGAATGATACCATCTACGCACATCCCCTTCTAATGAGAATATGAACATCTTCAGTAATACATCCTCATGATGTATCTCCCACTGATGCATAAGTTCATGAAACTCACTGAGGTGCTGAGCAGGGTTGTCCTCTTCACATTTTCCAAATATGGGAAAATAATCGCCCCATTCATTCGGAGAGGGGACAACATTAGGAAAACCAGGAATAGCAGAAAAATTAAAAGGAGAAAACCTATGAGCAAGGATTTTCTCCATACGAACTAGTGGAGTCGCCAATCGATCCTCGAATCATGGAGTCGCCAGGTGAAAGATGTGCAGCTTCAAATATGCCCAGTCCTTGTTCACCATCAAAGGCCAAATCTTAACGTTGTCGTTACCCCAGGAAGATTCTCAGGCTAAGAAAGAAACCGCTGAAACCTTCTCAAGAAAGCTCCTCTGGGTCAACTTTCAGGTGTGCTAACAATAGCTATAGCTGAAACAGTGGAGTGGAAACAATGGAGTCGCCAGGTGCACAGTAGCAATCTTGAAGGGCTCTTATGTCTGATGCACCTTTAGAATCAAAGGCTCAATGTCGTTTTGCCCAGGGAAAATCTTCAACTTCATCCCCAGCAACAACGCCAGAAATGCTAGCATCAGAAGTCACTCCTGGATTGCTTGCAGGAGCAGAACCCGACGCCCATCAGTTTTATGTCACGATGGTTTTTTAATGGGTGATCAAATGGATAGAGACTCAGGGAGATATCACTCTAACTTAGAGACTAGGTCCAGCATGTAAGAAACAAAGGAGGTCTTGATCTAACTTTAGTCAACGGGTTGATTAAAAGGTGAACAGGTGGAAGATTTGATAGGAAGGGTGAACAAACTACTTCGGGCAACAGGCTTTCAACAATCTGTAGAAGAAAAACCCCGAATGCGAGATCCTTTGGTTCAGGGCTTCGAGATACTGAAAAAGGGACTTGACTGGATCCTCCAATTCCAATCTGTTTAGTGTTAGGAAAATCACAAGGGATGATTAGAGACAATGCAACTGTCACAGTGATCAAATTCTACATCATCCTATAACAGTTACAACTCGACTGGATTCTCCAATTCCGAGTAGCTCTAACACAGTTTGAACAAAGACATGGAAGAAACTGACATTCATAAGGCAAGAAATCTCAAGAGTTCATACATAACCAAAAATAACAGTGCTTCATTAAAGCTTTACAACCGGGAGCTCTGCTCAACCATCGATCATTACAAAATGGAAAAAATGCCTACATATACTCTTCCCTTCCTTTCGCCCATCAGAGGCATCTCAGAACTTTCAATGGATGGCGTCGCCTCAATCAAATCTGGCCTGCATTGCTCTGTCATACGCTACCTTAATTCAGCATGGCCCGCGCCAGAGGTAGCTGAACCCTTTGAATGTTGACTTGGCGTGTGCAGGTTCTTCTGGTGAATTGAAGACTCGGCGTGGCTTCCCTGAGGAGAAATGGTACAGGGGACCCTCCCGGGTAGACTTTTGGTCGGGACCTCCATACTCTGCAATAAATGAGCGAGGTGAGGTTTGAGCCACTCTCTCTTTTCTTCATTAATCTCTAGCAGGTACTACGATTTATCTCACGTCGAATCGGCATCTGGAGCATCACAATGCCTTCCTTCTGAGATTTAGCTCGATGCTTCGGGGCCCGAGTGGCCAAATGACAAACATAAACACCCCTCCTCTAGGCCTCCTTCTTGACGACCAGGCGCCAAAACCATGGGCCCGACTCTGGGTGCTTTCGGAGCTTCGGGATTCGGGGTTTCGAGAGGTGAAGCAACGAGGAGATCTTACCGCACGAACTCCCGAACGCCGACATGGAATAGATACGTGCCGCGCGTCCTTCATATGGATGACCCAGATATTATTTACTATTATAAAGAGGCTGTCCCCCTTTCACCCTCTCACTTGATATGACCTGGTGCTGAGACCCTGGGCTCGGCGCCAAAGGCGCTTTCGACGTTTCGCTGATCAACACTTCCAAGTGTAATGAGCTGAGAGCTCCCTGCTCCCCGAAACCTCGATCTGCGATATGTCGACAGGCTGCCACCTGTCCCAATTTGATTTGATGACCCAAGTCTGCTTTGGACCATTGGAGCTCCCTCCTGCTAAATCCCGGGCAACTTGACAACCCCGAAAACCCGATGACCATCGATTTTCTTTGTGGATGGATCTTGGCCGCTGACAGCAAAACTTCGCCCGCTCGCTTGACTCGTAACCGGAACAGAGGCCCTTTCACACTGTGCTTGGGCACTTCCTACGCAACCTGCAGACCTGGATGCTCTTGAGCCCAAGACAAGAATTATCTCTAACACCAAGAAAAAATGACAGTTCTCCTATCATAGACATTTCAAATTCAGACTCCATGGAAGAAGCAAACCATTGTACGAATGACTCCTTATTACATCCAAAGATGATGTCATCTACATAGACCAATGCGATGAGAAGATCATTATCCTCTGTTTTAATATACAGTTTGTTGTCAGATGTTCCTCTCTTGAACCCTTTGTCTTTGAGATACGTATCCAGTCTATGATACCAAGCTCGAGGGGATTGTTTTAAACCATATAAAGATTTCTTCAGCTTGCATACTAAGTCAGGGTTATCAGACAGTTTGAAACCCTTTGGTTGTTCCATATAGACTTCTTCACTTAAATCTCCATTTAGAAAGGCTGAATTGACATCCATTTGGTAGACTTTAAACCTTTTATGACAAACATAGGCAAGAAACATTTTGATAGCTTCTAATCTTGCTACGGGCACAAATGTTTCATAAAAATCCAGTCCTTCTATCTGAGCATAGCCTTTACAGACTAACCTCGCTTTGTTCCTGATAACTTGTCCTTGCTCATTCAACTTATTCTTAAAGATCCAT
>ML783489.1:842284-857753 GCA_009831015.1 Picea engelmannii | reverse complement strand
CCTCATAACTGCTAATGAGTTTGTCCCACATTTCTTTGGCAGTTCCTAGGTGCATAACTTTTATGAATTCTGCTTCTGCAAGCCCACTCAAGATAGCATTCATAGCCTTAGCGTTGAAGCTAAATTCTAGTTTGTCATCCTTAATAGCTAGCACAACTGGCTTTACATAAGCAGTATCTACCACATCCCATACATCTGCACCTAAAGCCATTATGTAGGTTCTCATTCTAACTTTTTAGAAGGCAAAGTTTGTTCCATTGAACAGAGGGGCCTTATTGGTTGAATTTCCTTCATGGCTTGACATGTTTAAGCTTTAAGATCTACCCTTAGATAAAAGGGGCTGGCTCTGATACCAATTGTTGGACAACTGAGAGGGAGGGGGGGGGGTGAATTAGTTGTTACCATGCTTAAACAATTATGCTTCTTTTAAAAAACTTTACAAGGCACTCAATGATGATGACAATAATGCAGGGAAATAAACAAAGGCACATTCAACATCAATCACATATATGAGAAACACAGAGATAGATATTTCCTGAGGAAACCCTTATAGGGTAAAAACCTCATTTTCTTTATATGATAAGTAATAGTTACATTCTTTACATTATCATACATATGAGCACCAACTCATAACGAGGCTACACCCTTAGTTTTGCACGCTGCTACTTGCTGAGAGCACCAACTCTCTGTTTTCTCTAGCACCCACTAGAAGGAAGCACCAACTCCCTGATTTCTCTAGAAACAACTAGAAGGAAGCACCAACTCCCTGTGTTCAAGAACCCACTTGAACCTCTGAGGACACCAATCCTCCCTAGCACCTCCCAACCACCCTGAATTATAAATTCTTTGTTACTAAAACTTATTATAGCGATATAAAGTTATTCAATGGCTTACCATCCTTGTCACTGTTCTGTTACACTGATCTGCCCTATCTGCATCAGTGTATTCTGCACACCCCTTGCACTTTCTGTTCTTTTTCCTTTTATCCTCTATGCACCATATCCCTTCAATGCACCATTCCTCGACTGTGCATTTCTTCTCCTGCTCTCTGCCTCCTTGCACTCCCCTGAATTCTCCTGCACAACAACAACACCTGTCTCTTCTTAGTTTCACATTCTTATAGTCTCTGTTCTCTTTGTGCATGCAATATTCACAATGCCTCTGCATGCTCACTCCACGCCAAATTCCTCCACATCTCGAGTGCTCTACCTCATCATCATCGTGACTCTTCAAATTCTTCGGCATTTTTTCCCACGCGTTCAACATCACTGGGTGTTCTGTCTCAACTTCTCTGGCAGTTGAGGCTCTTCGTCCTCTCTGTCTTCGATGAGCTTATTCTTTCTATTTTCAGCTATAGACTTCAATGCTCATCCACCTGTCAATCCCTCTAAGAGTTTTCTTCCTTCACTGGATGAAGCTTGGAGACTCTTCATATCCTCTGGCGATCACATAGAGTCTCCTCGAATCCTTTGGCAGAGATCATCAATGGTTTCCAGCAGTTAGTTTGCGAGGGGCAACAATAGCCCACCGATCGTGATTAGATTTACCAACACCGTTGGATTAACTCTATCATTATTTATTCATTTCACATTTCGACATTTCAGGGTTTCGACACTCCTACGGTAGAGTCTCTTGATGCTCCATGTCCCGATATTCGAAGCTTCGGAATGGAGTCGGATCAACGGTCCACACTCTAACTGATTCGAGAGTCCTGATCTCTTCGTGATTTTGTATATCGCGATATCGAGGTTTGCGACTTCGGGACTCCTATGGTAGGAGTTCTTGCCTCTCCAAATTGCAATTCACGAAACTCCGAAATGGATTCAGATCGACGGTCCAGATCGCACCTTGATCTGACGGCTGCGATTAACTTGCGATTTCGTATCTCGCAAGTTCTTCGATGAAGGTTCTTGTCACTCCAACTTGTGATAGGCGATATTCTGAAATAAAGTTGGATCGACGATCTAGATCACACCTTGATCTGATGGCTATGATTAACTCATGATATCGCATCTCGTGAGTTCTTTGATGGAGGTTCTTGTCACTCCAAGTTGCGATAGCCAAGACTCCGAGATGGATCTCGGATCAACTGTCCTCGTTCTTGGTGATCTGACGGTCCTGATATTTTGATGATCTCGCATCTCTCTGATCCTTAGATGGATATTCTTGTCACTCCAAGTTGAGATACATGAAACCCTGAAATGGAGTCTTTGACATGCTCTAATCTTCTGCCATGTGTCCCTCTTAGATCAACGGTCAAGATTTTATCGTGATCTCGCATATCGCGAGTTTGAATCTCTTTCCTTTGAATTTCACAACTTGTAAAACTCTAAAGTGGAGTCTTTGTGGTGCTCTGATCTTTCACCACGTGTCCTCTTGATCAATGGTCAAGACCTTGTCGTGATTTCACATATCGTGATCTCGGCATTCCTGTGGTATTGTTTCTTCACTCTCTAAGTTGCGAGTCGTGAAACCTCGAAGTGATGTAAGCCTGCTGACGTCACACGTGGATTGACACGTGTTGAATAACTGCCATGTGTCACTCTGATTCGTGACTTACATGTGCTTGAAATGTTGAATCATTTTGACACTTGTCATTGCCTGGTTGTGCCACGTGTTCTTAGCTGACGTGGTTTGCTGATGTGAGTCGGATTGATGGTCCAGATGTGATTTTGATTCAACAGCTCAGATCATATCATGATTTTGCATATCGTGATTTTGACAGTCCTGTGGTATTGTTTCTTGCCTCTCCATGTCGTGATTCATGAAACTCCAATTCACGAACTCGCTTCACCTTGCACTTTTAAAGATCGTGCAGATTCTCCTGGATCCGATGATGGTCGGTCCTCGCGCTCGGATCTAATGCTTGAGATCCATCCTCCATATCTAAGTGCTCTTCTCGTCTACATTGAGATCTGACAACCATTGGGAATTTTGAATTGTTGATCCAACGATCACTGTTGCTGCTCCTCCCCGATTATCACTGTGTTGCTGATCATCGCTGCTGTATTTGGCATCAATGACAAGCATATTCTAGCGGTAAAACATGCCAACATATACTCCCGGGGAAAATCATGTAACTGAGCAGGGAGTACAAGAGGGGAAAACTTAGCTGCCATGGCTATTGTGAGGACTTGAAGTGGTTGTTGGATTTGAGTATGGATCACAAGAGGTTTGGTAGAGGTGGCCAAAATCAAATCTTGGAAGATCTTCTCATCAAAGATGACCTCATTCAAACAAGATTCAGATTTAGTTATGCACAAAGTATGCTCAAATTACACATCAAACTCAAGGTCTTCGATGTTTATTACTCCATATTTGGGCAAGGATAGATATCTGTCTAAACACAAAGCTGTGCTTATTAGCCTTTATTTTCGTCTGTGTACAAGTTTTCCAGGATCAGACACAGGGATTGCGGCTTCTGGGTCTGGGTTTCTCCCGGTGTGAATTCTCTTGGGAGCTAGGATTTCTACCTAAAACTTCTTGCTGCAACTGATCTCTTGGTAATGGAGTCACCAGGGTAAAACTAGTCTCAACCAATAAGGTTTTTGATTCACCGTCACCCTCAGGAATCAAATATGAAGCTCTACGTCATTATTTTCCTAGGGAAGATTTCACTTTCAATCCCTGGCAACGATGCCAGAATGTTAGCACTCTGTAAATTTGTTCGGATGATAAAAAAATGACAGAGGTAACCTACAACCAAATTTAGAGCCGGGTACTAGCCTTCTCAGCTCAGATAGGGCTCTCTCATGTCACTTGATGTTTCTTTGGAAATTAATGGCTAGATTTAGTTTGTTTTGGGGGTTTTTATAAATTTGCTGGCAAGGAACGGGAGGGACACTTCGGGCCATGGAGTCAAAATTCTGAAATTGAATGAAAAAAATGACTGTCCAGTAGAACTCTCTAGAGGATAAAGGCTAAGTGATGGGATGAATCTAAGTTATAAATTGTAGTTTGTAGAGTGTAAGAAGGAAAATGAAACAAGTAGTTGCCTCAGAGAATTAATGAAATGAATTCTGAATTAGTTATGAAGAATTTCACACAGTTTAAATTGCTTAAGCCGAGAGCATCACAAGATGAATTCTGAGCTTTCAACTATCCAATTTAAATAGAGGAAAGTGAAAATGGAATTAAAGAACATAGGAACTATATACAAGGAGAGAAGACAAAACTTATATCACCACCATTAGAATCTTTTCATAGAGACTTCAAAAGTTTCTGCATATGTATTCAATTCAGCTCCAGAAAATTACAATAGAGTTCAGAAACAACTAAAAGGTGCCATTGCACTTATGCCAACATTAATACATTCAGAACTTCTAGCATTTATACAATTCAAGTTCCTTTCAATTAGAAACTGATTACAATAACTGAACATAAACGTTTCAACTTCTAAACTTGTTTTAATAATTACAACTAATAGTTTTGGTATGGGAACCGATTACAATGATTAATAAAAAACATTTCATGAACCAATGACTGATCCCTATGACTCTTCAGCTTCAGTCTTCACCATCTGTCCTGTTTTGGTCCTCTGTCAGATCTTTCATTTTGGTAACACCTGGGCATTATTTGTTGGTTCCTGGAAGACTGGACTTTGTTTTGCCCAGCTGCACTATCTTCTTCCACTGCAAGTCAGAAGGGATGTCATAGTCCATAATTTCCTTGATTAAGATTTTGATGTATGCAAGAGTCATACATCATGATTGGCATTCCAATCTTCACTGTCTTGAACTGACTCAAGATCTCAAAATATGTGATCGTATATTCTACCAGGGTGGCCCCTTTCAAGTTTTCCTCTAGGCTTTCAAACTTGGAGTGATCCATTCTGCATTGGGCGAGGCGAGAGTTGTATTCCTCATGATCATACAATTTACCTTTGCCATCTCAAAATGTCGGGATGACTTTGATGAGCAACTCTTCAAATAGATCCTTGAATTCCTGTATACTGTGCTTCATCTGTATGGCCTTGTTTTGGACTGACTTTAGTAGGTTATGCTTGAAAATGACCTTCCTGGCCCAAATGATCAATGTAGTCATGTGTTTGACCCCAATGGTCTGAAGCTCTACAGTGGGGATGGAATTCAATAGGTTTATAGCATTTTGGGCCCACTCTGATGGTTTCTTAGCCAATGTCTCATTTACCACAGTGCATTTGCTTCTGGCTGTGATGGCCATGCTGTCTTTGTCATTGATGAAATTCAAGTACACCCTAAACTTGGCATCTTTAGCAGCAATAGAATCCCAGATGATGTGTTTGGATCCCTACAATAGTCCTTTGCCTCTCAACCATGTCTTCAACATGTTTACTCTTTCCTGCAAATCTTGATTCTCCTTTTGGAACCGAGCCACCCTCTCATCTTTTGTCTTCATTTCTTGCTTTAATTTCTCTATATCTTCCTTTAAACCTTTGATTTCTCCCACCTTTAAGATAACTTGGGACATATCTTGGACAAGTCCTTCAATGATTGGCCCAACTTCTATAGTAGAAGGTACAACAACATCCATGCCTGGTACTTCCATTTTCCCTTGTGACCAGTTCACTTTTTATTGCTCCATCTGTAATACTTTTTCCTTGTAATTCAATGCCTCTTGTTGAAATGCCTCCTTCTCCTCCCGTTATAGAGAAACCAGTTTTGTTTTTTGTGGATGCTCTGTGGTAGACATTTTGAGTGTCTTCTTCAAGATTTGAATCAGTTTGTCTTTTTCTTCTGAGGAGGATTTCACTCCCTGAGGCCTTAAAATTCTAGTCTCTTAACCTAAGTTTTCCAAGCTCTGTTGGATGCCTTTTCTTGTCTTAGTTTCCCTTCCAACTTAAATGCATAAGTTGACATCCTTGAATTATTCATGCTTAGACCCAAGTAATCTGAATACAACATGTCACTAGTATTCCTATTGAATTTCACTTTTTCAGGAGCACTGATGTTCTCATATTTCGTCTTGATCTCAGATACTTTATCCTCATCTGCAACTGGTATATTGAAGGTCTTCTTTTCTATATATCTCACTGTGAAAAGAGAAGACTTATGCTGAAATATAGTTTCTACTTCAGGGATTAACTCCCTCATTTCATTCATAGCCAAGTTTCCTTTCTCAACATATTTCTTTTCTAAATCTTCTTTAGATTGGTAGGCTGCTCCAACCGCCTTATCAAAGATGTGCTTTTTGCTGCTGAAATTTCTTGAGATGCCTTCACTTTGGAGCTTGATCCCTTTCCCAACTTATTCATTGATGATGACACTCTCCATCATCTCCATATTTACTTGATCTTTAGGCTCTTCCTCTTCTAGATCCACTATTTTTGGGGATTGTGTGATCTTCATATTTTTAGGGGAAGTCTACTGACTGCTGGTGCCCAGGGCCTATGAACTACTCCTTTTTCTATAAACACTTATGTTGGGAACTTTAACTATCATCTTCTGAGGAGTTTGTTGTGTTTGAATCTATTATGGTGTTGCCTCCACTTGTTGTGTTTGAGTTGGTTGTGGGACTGCTTCCATATCAACACAGATGTCTAAATTAGCCAATTTGTCAAAACACTCAACATGCTCATGCTCATAGGGAGCTTGTTTGTTCATCAATCTTCTCTTGGATATGATCTGATGTGGATCATATCTTCTCCCCTGTAGCTGTGAAAATACAAACTCCCTGAGCTTGGCTTGGATCTGAGATAAACATGATCTTGTCTTGATAATAAAAGGTCCAATGATGAAAGGAAATTTGAGGTTGGATGCCTTGTGTAATTTCAGGAAGTGTTATGTTTTTGATATAATTCTTTGCCTGATGAATTCAAGGGAAAATAGTTTGGGTTTCAGAAAGATAGGAAGAAGATAGGGGGATTCATGAAAACCATATACCCATATCACTATTGAATGCATGAATATCACCCAGTCCCCCACTTTGTTTTATAGATTTGGCTGTAAATAACTTCTGTACATGACCTTGTTGATAAAGATAAGCATTGTGATTATTTTGCATTCAATCGATATGAATGTGGCTTCAAGGATCTCTCTCTTTTTCGTCTCCAAGAAAGTATTCAATAGGTATGTATAATATTTGAAATGTCTTAGTGACTGGAAATTCACTAGTTGCTTGTGTATATTATCAACTATGAATCTATCAAAGCGAATGAAAAATGACTGACTGGACTTTGAGTGGAAAAATGATAGCAAAAAGCCTAACATGAAATCAACCACATACTTGTCATTATCTAAACCTAAAATCTGACTGGGTATGGAACAAACCCATTGGACTTCAATAACCATGATATTTACACTTATTGGTAGGGACAGACTCTCAGAAATATGCTCTGGTTTGACAATCTTTTGGAAAAATAGGATTTTGAATTCAGAGGGACATTCCCTGTAAACCATGATTAAATTTTCTTCTTCAAATGGTTTAGACACTATGGAGGGAGACTCTGGTATGCCGAGGGCATATCAAATTGACGAGATATCTACTCTACACAGGACATTAGACCCTAGCTTATTTAAGACAACTTTCTCTTCCTGTGAGTATTTCCCTGCGCACCAACCTGTGAATTCCAAGAAAGGGAATGCGACCTCGACAGCGTAAGGGACTATGGAGGCCTGGACTACTTCAAGGAAGGGTATCTATTTCCCTACATTGGCTGGCAGGTTAGCTTTGGACATAGATATGGGCGAGATGGTTATTTCAGTGTCGAACACATCTGAATCTCTGTCAATTAGGGCTTCTTCGTTTGACACGGGATCTTGCTTTGCTACTGACGTAATGACAAGGTCCATGGTGGCGGTGAAAAATACCTGTAAATGAGCGGAAAATGCATGAGTTTGGTGTATTGTTGAGCTTTAGTTCGAATAGGGTGGTTGCGCCAATCTTACAACATTCCAATAATTTGAAAAACAATAAATTAACGACTAGCCCACCCCTTTATATACTTTCTGATTTTGGGGGGGAGGGGAAATGGTTTGGGACAATCCGCTTATCGACCCGAAATGGACCCAGTGGTGCCACGTGGTCCTGAGCCGAAACCATAGTTTTATTTTCAGCCCGCTTTTAGGAATTATCCTTTGTGCAAGTTCTCCGCCTGAAACGATCCCTGATCATTGATCTATAACGCCCGCGATCTGTGACCCATCGGGTCCCATCAACTCCACATTGCTGCTAGCTTTAGCCTCCTCCTACAACATTTGGCCCTGTCCTCCAGTTTATCATGCTTCCACATTAGTTTAGCACCTCGCTAAGTCCTGGAAACTGTATTTCATACATAAATTGTTATAGTAATAACATAATGTATAAGACACACAAGCCATATATAAATTTTTAAGTTATATATAATGTATAAAACATACACATGGGGGATACATGTGAATTTTTAACCCACGTGTCAATTTGATGACTTTAAAAATGAAGCAAATATCATCATTGAAATGTAAATTTTAAAGTTTCCAATATATATGACAATTAAATAAACCAGAAACAAATAAATACCCATCAAATTTAATTGGTAGACACCACATTTAATAAAATATATTGTTTTTATTAAAACATAATTTTTTATTGGTTTTAACCCCAATCTCTTTTCATCACCACGTTCTTCACTTATACATTACATTACCTTCAACAAAATACGAACTTGGGTTGCGCATTCTCTCAAGTCTTTTTCATGAATTTAAAGAGAGCTGAGGGAGAGCCGAGGGACCTGCTACAAGAAATAATGGTGGAAAGGGAAAATCCTACTACTATTTACGATGGAGGTTTCTATCTCTGGAGGTCATAGCGTACTAATCAGTTCTTATAATTTGAGAGAGCGTCTTTAGTCATCTCCGGTATTTTTCCTTGGTAGTTTCGATGTTTTTAACAACTGGTTTAGCTAAGAGCGGGTATTCTTCCTTGTAGTTTAAGGCTAATGGCTTTCGATTCTTTAGGGGTTAGTCTCAGCAGGGGTTTAATAGCATAGTTACATGTCCCATCAAGAAGTAAAGGATTTTTGGTTTATATGCCTTCTATCCCTCTCGTTATTAGAGTCAATATTTTAAGCAGCAGTGGAGTTATCAGGTGTCAAGTTGAGGGATGAGGTTTTATTGTCATTTATTTACTACAAATATTGGGTCAGAAAATAGGTGATTGAGCATTTTAGTGGAGGTTTAGGCGGTGTTGTCCTATTATTTTTTGGAAGCTTCTAGATGGAAGCCAAGGTCAACGCACTAATGGGTGCAACTGACGAGGCTATATGGAATAGAGCCAATATTTTTTCCTCGACAGACACGTTCTGTTCTGGTACATGTCCCATCAACTCAAAGATGGAAGAATCAACACTTTTAATGAAAAGTCCTCCAAGTGTAAGAGGTGAGGTTAATTGTGTTTCTCCCTCCACTTCAATTTTCCTTCCCAGTGTTTCTGCCAAAAACTAGAGAGCATGTAAGTTTCAAATAGTGACAGGATTGGATGGTTTAGGGAGGAATAATTATCATTTAAACTTGGAAGGGAAGGAGTATAGGGCGAAGGGTGAAAACAAAGCTAGAAGAAAGTCGTGGAAATAAAATAATTCAAAGAGAAAGATGGTTATGGGTCCAGACATAGGCTTAGAGGAAACCTACAGTTTATTCTTGTGTCCACTGGTGGGAAGGATTTCCTACCGCACTTGGTGCAATAAATCATTACCAGCATGGGTGTCGACTACTTGGAATCCTATGTTAGGCTACACACCTAAAGTTATTTTCCTGCCAAAGGGGTGGTTCAGGTTCCGGTTCAATTCACCTGAAGATACCCTGTTGGTATTGGATAAGCTCTGGGTCAATGATGGAAGCAAGTTGATGATTAAGCGCTGGAGGGTCTCATTCGATCTAGCCACATAATATTTCAGCTTCAAAATTTTTGGGTACTGCTACCTAGACTGTCATTACATGTATAGAACGCAAAGGCTATGGAAGCCATAGGTAACTAGCTCAGACATTTTATCAAAGTCGACGTATTGTCTTTAAAAGCTACAGAAAAAAGAGTGGGTAAAATCTTAGTGGAGATTGACTTACATTCAGATTTGTTAGAAACTTTAGAGATTGTCTGGAGGGGTCAGTGGGTGAGCCAAATACTGGACTACCTTGACATTCCATTTAGATGTAGTCTTTTCTGTAGGACAGGTCACTTGAGAAGGGAATGCAAAAGCCCAGTGGTGGAAGAGGAGTCTAAAGACTCTATGCTCAGAAAAGAGATTCGAGAAGAATCTCCAGAGGTTGATTCTTTTGAGATTGGTGCACAACAAACAGTCCAGGAGGAAAACAAATCGGTGGAGTTCTTAGACTCTTTTATGTGTAAGTTAAAAATGTTCTTCCCTTCCCTTTTTTTTTCATTGATGACGTGGGAGAGTGATACCTTGGACTCCTCCTGTGTGTTGGAAAAGGTAGTCACTAAGGTTCCTTCTGGTGAGATCTTATTGGATCAGGTTGGTCATTATTCCTCTAGAGTGAAACCCTCTCAGCTGGGGGGGGGATACACAATTTACTACTTTGGGGACGGTGGTCTCCAAGGGAGAAGGGGGTTTAATCAGTGTGCTCAAGGGGGACAGTAGCACACATCCAAGTAAAACTCCCATTTCATTTGAGGACTTAGGAGGTGAAATTATTCATTCCAGAGAGCCTTTGGGGGGGTTAACAACCTTCCAGGCTATAGGGAACTTGATTTAGGAGAAACACCTCTCAGAGTTGTGTTGGATACAATAGTTCCTAACTTTAGAGAAATTTTGTCTCTCATTCCTTTACTGACTTATGAAGGGAGACCGTTAGTAGAATGAACAGGGCCTAGTGGTGAGTCTATCTATATTGATCATTTCATAGAGGGTCCAGGGAAGGAATATGCCTGATCTAGGGGTTTGTGAATCAAATTCTCTGCTATTAAAACTAGGAGTGCTCGCAAAAAAGTGGAAGCAGATTCTTCTTCACCTTCTCTGCACACAAATAACTTCCTAGAAAATGGGGTGCTTAGAGTCATAAAATCCCTTGTGAGGGAAAAGTCATAATATTTCTCTCCTTAAATATTAGAGGGGTGGGGGGCACCCTAAAATCTGCTTCCCTTCGTAGATTGCTAGATAGGACAAACCCTGATATTATCTTTCTGCAAGAAACATTCGTTGATGAAAATAAGTCTAGATATTTCATGAATGTGTTACGACCAGCTTGGAAATTCTGGGGGACTCTTGGTGACTTAGGATCCAAATAATTTTGATCTAGCTCCTTATTTAAGTTGTGATGGTATTTTGTGACAGGTAATAGTTTCGATAGAAAAAGGGAGATTTCGCTTTTAAATGTATATGGGCCATGTTCAGATAGAAGAGGATTTTGGGACAAGGTGGTAGAAGGGGTATTCTATCCCATAATAATGTGATAGCAGCAAGGGATTTTAATCTTACAGTTAATGCTGGTGAGGTCTGGGGAGAATATGCACATGTAGATCCTTTGGCTGATTATTTTAAATATTTATTCCAAGGAAACATGCTAATAGATATTCTGTCGGATAAAGTGGTCCCAACTTGGAAAAATAAGAGAACGAGAGTTGAATATATTGATAAAAGATTGGATCATGCTCATGTTGTTTTGCATCTAGAAAACACTTTAATTTTTAAGGCTTATCCTTTCAAATTAAACTCATTGTGGTTAAGAGAAGTTGAATTCGCATATATTTTTCAAGAATTCTGGATGGATCATAAATTTCAACAAGAGGCTGAGGTTCAACGAATATTAGTGTGGAAATTGAAATACTTAAAAAATCGAATCAAATTATGGGCTAATTAACAAAGATTGCATAAATTTTCAAAGTTAGAAAACCTGGAGGAAGACCTTGAAGCTTCATTGCAGGTGATTTCCGGGGGAGCGCAAAGTTTAGTAGAGGAAAGACACAAAATTAATAGAGGAAGATAGAAATAAAATACTAGTGGCAGAAGAGGAACTATGGAGACAACAAAGTAGAGTTCTTTGGATTAAAAGTGGAGATCAAAACACAAAATTCTTTCATCAATTTGATAGTTTTAGAAGGAACCACAAACATATTTGGGAAGTTATAGATGAAATTGGAAAGGTCCATTTTGGACAAGAGGCACTTAAACCAGAGGAAACTAGATATTTCAAAAACTATTTTGAGGAGTTGGGTCACGCATCTATAAATGATCAGGTTTTTTCTGCCAGACGTTTCCCTCGTCTGGTCAATGAGGAGGACATTGTGCTTCTTGAAAGATCCTGTACAAAGGAGGAGTTATGGGAGGTGCTAAAATTATTTGCAAAAGACAAAGTCTGGGACCTGATGGTTGGATGGTTGAGTTATTCATATACTTATTTGACTTGGTAGGGGATGAATTGTTGGAGGCGGTTGAGGATTCCAGGAATAGAGGAGAAGTGGTAAGAGCCTTAAATTTGACTTTTCTAGCGCTCATCAAAATTCAATAAACCTTATTCCTTTGATTATTTTAGACCAATATCCTTATGTAACCTGTGCTATAAGCTTATATAAAAAATTATTTCAAATATGATAAAACCTATTCTCTCTCTATCTCTATCTGAAGAGCAACTGGGGTTTCTAAAAGGAAGACAGATTCAGGATGCCATTGGAATGACCCAGGAATGTCTGCATAGCATAAAGATGAAAAAATTGAAGTCTTTAGTTTTAAAGCTTGATCTAAAGAAGGATTATGATTGTATTAACTGTGATTATCTAAGACTGATATTAATCCAAACAGGTTTTGGTCTATAGGCTACCAATTGGATAATGAGTTGTGTAAGTACTTCAACTTTTGCAGTTCTATTAAATGGGGAGACTACTTGTTTTTTCCAGAGTGGTAGAGGATTGAGACAAGGTTTTCCTTTATCCCCTTTGATTTCATCTTAGTAATGGAGGGTCTTAGTTTGCTGCTAAAGAAAGGCCAGAGTAAAGGAAAGATCACAAGAGTGAAGGTCTCCAGAATAGTAAGAATCCTCCATTTTCTTTTTTTGGATGACCTATTAATTATGACCAGGGTTAACTGCAGGAATGAAAGGAGATTGATAATAGTTTAAAAGTTTTCTGTAGAGCGTCGGGTTTTCTGGTAAATTTGACAAAGTCCACTTTTCATTATGCTGGTATTCAAAGGGAGGAGTTAGACAAATTCAAAGAAGTGTTACCTTACAAATTTGCAAACCTATTCGAAGGCTTCATATATCTTGGTTATTATCTCAAGTCAATAATGTACAAGGCTGAAGATTGGAGGTGGTTACTGGCAAAAATTGAAAGAGAAATTGGCCATTGGTGTAATAGGTGGTTGTCTCTCGGAGGTCACTTTATTATTATAAATATGTTCTTGAAAGTCAACCAGTTTATTGGATGTCCTTGGATGTTATCCCTGTTTCTATCCTCAACAAGATTAGAAAATCAATGTTCAACTTCCTGTGGAAGAGATGTAGTGAAAAACATCATCTCCATCTTTGTATATGGGAGAAAATTGTAAAATCAAAGTATTTCGGAGGGTGGGGAATCTAGAGCATTCATCTTTTTAATAGAGCGCTTGTGGAAAATACTTTATGGCATGTGTTAATGAAGGATGATATCTAGCATAGAGTTATAAAATATAAATATCTCCCCTACTGCTCGGTAGAGACTTGGCTTAGATCGACATATTTTCACTTGACTTCTGCTTCGCACACCTGGAAAAATCTCTTAAAATTTGTTCATTTTATTACTCATTGGTTGAGTTGGAGTTCAAGGTTGGGGAATTCTATTTATATTGGTAGAGATATGATTTTGGTATTGGGGACTACTTCTTTTCTGTAACAAGGACTTTTATATTCATTAAAACAGAAAAAAACATAACTCTTCTTTATCAGGCCAGAGGAATAAATCGACCAGGCTTTATCTCCTCCCAATGGAAAGAGAGTGGCAAAGGAATGGGATTTATTCTGCAGAACATTAATTGGCTCAGGGATTCAAATACATGACATATCATATGAGATAAAGTGGATTGGGGGAGATAAGTTAGGCCTTCTTTATGTCAAAAATGACTATGATGCTTTAGCTTCTACAAATGGCAGCAGTCAATTGGTGGATGGAGGTGTTCTTGTTGGAAATGGGATTTAGCTCTCAAAATAAAACTCTTCATTAGGTTATTAGTGGAAAACAAAATATTAGCTTGGTATAATTTACAATCAAAAGGATGGGAAGGGCCTATCATATGTCATGTTTGTAAAAAGGAACCAAAGACTGTAAATCATCTATTGATCAATTGCATATTTACACAATAGGTCTGGTACAAAACTCGAAGGAGGCTAATCTTAATGAAATATTGGGAGGGAATTAATTTAACCGAATGCTATGGGAAATAGTTAAAGCAGAAGCTCGAGCTCACTAAACTACCCTCCTTAATATGTCATAATGTTTGGTTGGAATGTAAAAAGTTCATATTTGAGAATGGATTTCCTTCTATCTATTCTGTAGTTTTCAAGTCCCTTGGAACTTTTAATAGACTATTAGTTATTCAGAAGGTGCCTTCTATCTGGTCTAATTTTCCACCTCTACAAATTGGGGATACAATGGGATGGTTTGATGGAGAAGCTCAACCTAATGTCCAGCTGAGTGGTGCAGGGGGGACGATTAGGATCTTTGATCAAACCATTTATAATGGACCTTTAATTGTGGTGCGGGCACAAATACCAGGGCAACATTACTAGGGGTCTGGACAACTTTGACATTGACAACTCGACTGGATATAATAGATATGCGGGCATTGGGAGATTCAAGAATAGTAATTGACTGGTTATTATAAAGGAAATTTTCAAGTCTTTGTTTTAGATTGTTGGAAGGACAAAATCATAGACCTCATCGAAACTTACAGAGAAATAAGGTTCTCTCATATATATCGAGAATTAAATAGGGAGGAAGACTTACTATCAAAGAAGGCACTCCAACAACAAGAAAGAAAAATCACTTATAACAAGTGGATAGAAGGAAAAGAGGGTCCTACTCTGTTTCTTAATATATATTAGATCCGATCGAAGCTATTAGTCCTTTCTGGATTAGATTTTACAAATCTCCAGAGATTGTTTTTTGTTTGAAAATAAAAACTTTTTTGTTGTTGTTATAATGTGGAAAGAGGTTGATTTTTTTTTTTTTAATTTCTTTCTCCTTAGGGATGAACCTCCCTCAGTAGCCTGCGTGTTGGCTGTCTTTTTTGGTTACCTTTTCAGTTTCATCCGGGATAGTGGTAGTTATTTAGCATGAATTATGACAACCATGACTATGAAAAACTATGTTTAAATTGATCACAATTATATATCAATATAATGAGTAAATTTTTTGTTGAAAAAAAAGGTCTTTTTAATCACGACGTTCCCAACTTACACATTCTCATTACAATCAACCGCGTGAGGTGGGGCTCAAAATTGCGATTATGGTTCACAACTTTCTCTATGTAGAACATCTTTAGGCTCAAACTTGTTCCTAATTATTTTTATTTGGATATTCATTCTTG
>ML783489.1:807816-822935 GCA_009831015.1 Picea engelmannii | reverse complement strand
TTGATCTTTCCATGGTTTAAAATTTTGATTCCATTGGTTAAAACTGTTGTTTTAAGTGATTTTTTGAACCATATATGCGTGGAGGCATTCTCGCAGGTGGCCCATACGGGACCTGCGAGAATGACTCGTTCTCGTAGGTGGGCCTTAAGCCACCTGCGAGGTGTTCGCACTGTGCATAATAAGGCACCTGCGAGCAGCGCAGAACTCATTTTTTTTTTTAAAGTTTAGCCAATGAAAAAGATTTACATCATGAATAAAATCATTAATCCTCTTTGTATGTTTCTTATGCAGGTAAATAGCCACAAACATGGTGCTTGAGTGGCGAGAACAAGAACATGAGGAGGATAACAAAAATGCTGAGAATCATCCTCCCACCATAGCTGCACTAAGAGATTGTGGTCTCTTAAAATACTTTCGTATCCCGGGCATGAGAGCCCAAGTCCGATTACTAGAATATCTAGTCCATATGTGGGATCCATACCAGCAAGTTTTCAATGTACGAGCTCACACATTAGCTATTGACATCGAGGAAATATATTTCTTGACCGAATTATCCAGGCGTGGGTCCTATGTCAGTCTGACCGGCAGCAGAGGTGGCGGGTTAAAAATGAGTGAATATTGCAATCAATACTGTGTACCTGAGGCCGAAAGAAAGAAAGGGAAAGTGGCAATTTGGGGAGTAACTGACTTGACTCTCCACACTATTCTCTTCACAATTGCTTGGATGGATGGAAGTTCTGCTCCCCATATGGCATTGTAGAGCTACTTCCAGTACGCCATCGAGTGTACTGAGCTCCGAGTTTTTAACTAGGCTGATGCAGTGTTGCGCAGTATCAAAAGGCAAATAACCAAGTGCAGGCGGGGAGAACTGAAACAATTTAGTTATGGATCTTTGTTAGTGTCTTTCTTCCTCGAGAGAGTCCCCGTATTTAGACTACAGGTTGAGTGGAACTTTTCAGGTCCTAGGGATCCGAGGATGTTACGATGGTGTCGACTCATGGCTCGACACGTGGCAGGACCAATCGTCAAATATGACGATATTTTCTTTGATTGGTTGCAAAACCAGATGCTGATGGTCGATGACTACGCGTATGATGGGTTGGATTTCTGAGGAGATCCGGATCTAGCACTACCTGAAGATGCTCAGTGGGGAGACCTCGGTAAGAAGTACACAGATTTTCTCTTTTTAAATGTTTTTGAATTTTTATCATATTTAAATGTTTTTGTTTTATAGATTTATCCGAAGACTAACACAAAATATTTGTTGATAACACATATGTTGGACCGTATAGACCTCCTGGCACCTCTCCTATCTAGCTACGAGGAGAAGTAGCAGCAGTATTACCAAAGTATGCCGAATATTACCAGGTGGTGGAACAAAACTTAGAAGGCCTGACAACAGACATCCCAGATATGACTCTGGAAGAGGTTCCACGATGCGATCAGCATCATACTGTAGGGGTATCAGCAGCTATGGGTCAATTTCTCCGCA
Organism: Picea engelmannii; assembly: GCA_009831015.1. NCBI lineage: Eukaryota > Viridiplantae > Streptophyta > Pinopsida > Pinales > Pinaceae > Picea > Picea engelmannii. The sequence continues at coordinate 821,443 of ML783489.1, read as the reverse complement.
GGGTAGCTAGGGCAGTTGTGTGTTACCATGAACGTCATCCATGACGTCACTATGTAGAAGCTATAAGCTTCAATTTTTGATATTTTGGTCTTCGAACAAACATTTTGTAAAAACAAACTCTTTTGATCATTAAATATATACAGACGACTTCTACCGGTTTACTTTACATTGTGTGAATTGTAATGTGTTTGATTTATAAATGGTTCAAATGTTTGTCCAATACATAATTAGCTAATGCATCTGTTAATGTATTAAGACATCTAGGAATATGCTGATATTCAATGTGATCAAAATATCGTTCCAAGAGGCGAATCCACAAATATACCCTTAACAAAGTAGGACTTCAAATAGAGTAGACTTTACTTAGATGTAGTACTACAAGCTACGAGTCAAGCCACACAACCAAATGATGAATTCCGAGAGAGATAGCATCAACCAATAATTCAATAATGGCACTATACTCTGCAATGTTGTTGGTTGCTCGGCCCAGACATACACCTCGTAAAGAAATAAGCTCGTTTATTGGGACATAAATTGCCCATGCAGCTGAAGCTAAATTTTGAGTACTATGGCTAGCACTATTAGCGAAGCCAATATAAGGTAGTGAATTCTTCGACATCTGGCAATCAAACACAACGTCACGTAAGGGCAGAGACCAAATAACATCAAAAGCAAACTAAAGTAACACACACAAAGTATGATACATAAATACAAGTACTTTTTGCACAAATAACTTATGCATAGTACTTCTTCAAGTACAACCCATTCCTAGGTTCACTCAAAGGTATACCATTGTAATCAACCAGCTCATACGCTCCTTTGTCCAAAACTTTGTGAACAATATAAGGACCATGCCACATTGGTTCGAATTTCCCAGCTCCTAAGACATCTTTATCTTGTTCATACAGAAGAACAAGATCACCTTCAGAGAAAACGCGAGGCTTGACATGCTTGTCATACTGTGCCTTGATGCGTTTCTTTTGGGCTTCTATTACTAGAGTGGCATCACGTCGGGTCTCATCTAAACGCATTAGATACAATAGACGTTCTTCTTCAGCAGAAGTATTGGGTAAAAGTTCGACAGCTAGCTTCAGAGAAGGTATTTCACATTCTATTGGAAGAATGGCTTCCATGCCATAGACCAAACGAAAAGGCGTAAACCCCGTAGCGGATTGAACAAATGTTCGATATGCCCACAATGCCGAAAAAAACATCGTGTGCCAGCTGGTTTTATGAATTCCTATCATCCGTCGAAGTATAGTTATAAGAACCTTATTGATTGCTTCGACCTAGCCATTAGCTTGTGGATAATAGGGTGTTGAGTTATCATGATGAAGACCCAACTTTTCTGTAAGTTCAGACATCATAAAATTCCTAAAATGACTACCGTGATCGATAACGATAGATTGAGGAACACCAAAACGAGCTATGACATGGTTAAAAAGAAATAACACTGCAGTCTTTCCAGTATTATCAAATGTTGGCATCGCCTCGGCCCATTTTGTAAAGTAATCAACAGCTACAATGATGTAACCATGCCTCCCGGCCAAGTGAGGGTGACATGTCATGAAATCAATGCCCCATTTTGCAAAAGGACCAACGGAGACCATAGGATGAAGGGGAGCAGGATGTGACTGAATTTTCTGATTGTAGGTCTGGCAGGCATGACACTTCTAAATAGCCGTAATGCAGTCATTGAACAAGGAAGGCCAAAAATATCCCATGCGTAAGATCTTCTGGGCAGTATCATACCCAGACATATGACCACCACATGCTCTAGAATGGCAATCATTCAGAGCTTTCTCGGCTTCATCAAAATTCAAACAACGTTGAAAAACATAGTCAATTCCTCGACGGTAAAGAGTATCTCCAAGGATAATGTACTGACGAGCTTGATAACGGACACGACGTCGTTCAGTACTAGACAAAGCAGGCCGAAAAGTCTGGGTTTGGAGATATATAATGATATCTCCATACCAAATATCATCAGTGTTGATAAGGAAAAGCGATTCATCAGGTAATGAATCGACTGCTACATTTTCCGTGGCAGAGTGGGGAAAGTCACATATTAACTCAACAAAAACTAAGGATTTCTTAGATGCGGCGCGATCAAATTCCAAGTCAAACTCCTGGAGAATAACAATCCATTTGGAGTATTTTCCCCCTAGCAATTGACGTGTCAAAATATGTTGCATAGGGTTACAATGTGAAATCACTATAGTTTTCCTTGAGAGAATATAATGGCAAAAATGTTGAACTGCTTGAACAGTAGCCAAAGCTAGTTTTTCAACATGTTGGTACTTGATTTCAGTTGATGTGAGACTTCAACTCAAGTAATAAACAACATGTTCATCGTGTGCATCATCCTCTTGCACGAGCACCATGCCGATGGTATACTTCGAGGCAGCAAGATAAAGAAAGTAATCACGACTATAATCAGGAGGGAAAAGAAGTGGAGCTTTCGTGAGGGACAACTTCAAAGCCTCAAACGCATTATTGGCAACAGTATCCCAGACAAAATCTAAACCTTTCTTTAGTAGCTGTGTAAAACCATGAGTAATCTCGACGTAATTAGGGATGAAACAACGAAGAAAGTTTGCTTTCCTCTGCAAACTTTGCAACTGGCGCAGTGAAGAAGGAGGAGGGAGATTAAGAATCACCTCAACCTTAATAGGATCTACCCGGATCCCTTGACGTGAAACAATGAAACCTAGAAGACGACCGGACTCCACGCAAAAGACGCATTTATGAGGACTTAAACGAATGCAATAGAACCGACAACGAACGAAAATTGCTTGGAGATGATTGGGGTGATCGACTCGGCGTAAAGAATGAGCTGGAAAATCGTCCAAATAAGGTTGAACGATATGCTTTATATCGTGAAATACATAAGACATAGCATGTTGAAATGTAGTGCCTGCATTCTTAAGACTGAAGGGAAGTTTCCTATAGGTGAAAGTACCCCAAGGACAAATAAAAGAAGTTTTATGTTGGTCCTAAGGAGCGATGTTAATTTGATTATAGCCGGAGAAACCATCCATGAGGGAAAAGATTTCTCTGCCGGCATAGTCATCGACAATCTAGTCGACGAAAGGGGTTGGAAAGTTGTCTTTTGGACAGGCTTTGTTAATATCCTGATAATCAACACAAACATGTATACTACCACCTTTCTTATCAATCAGTACAGGGTTGGAAACCCATTCTGTCAGAGCCACAGGATAAATAAAACCGGCTTTAAGAAGTTTTTCAACTTCGAGTTTGATAGCTGCCGCTTTACGTGGATGGACCGAACGAAGGCGTTGTTGAACTGGTTTAGCTCCAGGGTATGTTTTTATATCATGCACAAAAATGGCAGGGTCGATACCTGGCATCTCTTCGTAACTCTAGGCAAAGATGTCACAAAATTCTTTAAACAGAGATGTATAGGTGACAATTTCATCTGGAGAACACGAAGCTCCAATGTGAACATTTTCAACTATCCCAGGTTTAGCTAATATATCAACGGGAATCGTGGGAGAGATATTACTGAGGTTCCCTTTGGCAAACACATCATGTGCAAATCCGGGAACGGTCAATATGACAACAACGGTTGACGGAGTCGAAATTCGCTGGTAATTCTCGAGAGTGTGTTGTTCCAGAAATAGTATGGAACGATGATGCCCATCATCCCAAGGGGTGTCCTCCATGATGTACATGATCATCTCGTCAGTGGGAAAGATGACACGGAAAGGATCAGGAGACAACTCATCAAAAGAGGATGTAGAAAGGGTTGCCGATTGAATGGCTTGATAAGCAGACTCAACCGGACTTAATGACATGACGTCGCCGAAACGAATATGATCGCCTAGGTCAAGGACTATCCAAGGGTCAGAAGACACAGGAAGTTCATTAGGTACAGTGGAGATCATATTAATAGAAGCAACGGACGGGCGTGGAATATCGGGTGGTGGTTGTATGGGGAAAGTACCCATTAACGAAGAGTCTTTTAAAAGGCCTACACCGACATTCTCGTAACCCGGTGGGGTTTTAGCTATAAACGACACGTTGCCAGTACGAGTATCAGAATTAAAGAAGGAAAGTTGATCAACCGTAACAACTTTTCCCTGATGAGGAAATCGTACGACATGGAAAAGTGTTGACACAACAACGCGCATAGAATCTATCCAGCGACGACCAAGAAGAAGATTATAATCCAGGGGAGCATCAAAAACTTCCACTTCAACTTGGACTGTCTTACCTTCTAGAGTAATAGGCAACGATGGAAGAACACCATAAGGCTTAAAACTAGAGCCATTGAAGGCTTTCAAAGTATTTTGTGATTCATTTAAAGGAGGAGAGCCAATGGCTTTCCAACAAGCAAAAGACATTACACACGTAGAAGCACCCTCATCGATAACAGTGCGACAAATATTCTTGTCGATGACAACAACTTGTATTTGAAACGCAAGCTGAGGGGGCAACCTTGGAATATGATCTTCCAATTCAAAGACTATTAAATTCATATCTGTAGGATCAATTCCACCTATAGCTTTCAACAGAGCCCTTCGTTGTGCAGGACAAGACTGAAGGACTTCAAGGGCAGACATCGTTGAAGGTGCTTGGGCCAGATCTTCGACAATGCTATAGTTCGGGGCCGCACGAGCATGAGGATTGAAGGTTGATTTCTTAACAAAACCTTTCGGGGGTGGTCGCAGAACTATATCAAGGCTTGGTCGTTCGATATGAAGAGGACCGTTCGTAGGTGGAGCCGGTGGAGAGGGCTATACCAAATCAGGAGGTAAATCGTCAACCTTTTCCTTAGACGGAGTATAGTCTTTGGCTCTAGTCGTGAGTGCAATGTTATTTTTCTTAGAATCACCGGTACACATCAAAACATATGATGTTGTAGAAGTAGAGGGTTGATCATGGATGACCAATGAGGCCTGTTGTTGAGACGGGAAGGGTTGGGACAAGACTGTCGGCGTAGAGGGTTTTGGCGTTCCTTGAAGGAACTTAGTAACCTCGGCACGTCGTGGACAATCCTTTGTGTAGTGATCGTCACCACAGATAAGGCAAGGGTAGCATGGTTTGATCTTATCCCGATCTTCAACAGGAGGAGTTTTAGTTTGCTCAATTTGATTATTATTTTTACTCTCCTTATTCTTGCCTCTTCCTTTCTTTGATTTATTTTTACCGGTCGGTGTAGATTGAACAACGTTCACCTCAGAAGTTTTACCGATGGAAGCGGTAGGAGACGGAGCATTTTGAACATTAGAAGAATTGGATTTAGGGGTTGTAGTGGAAACAGAATGTGAGTGGGTATGAGCAGTACCAATCACACCATCAACTACATGCGAGGCAGCTGGAGCAGTTGAAGTGCTGGAAGTACCAGGACGAGGTAGTTCAGGTAGTAAATCGTAAATTGTTCCCGTTTGGGAATAAATGAGATCAAGATATTGAGCACGACTTATAGCCTATTCCTCTGTAACAACACCACCCATAGCAATGTCTTTACCAATTTCATTCATGAAAGATTTCGTAAACCATTCTACCAGTAACTAATCAGGGAGTTCAAGTTTAATGAGACGTCGTCTCCTTCGCCACTCATGAATATGATTCGATATATGAGTGCCTTTAGTTTGTTTGAAATAAATCAAGATCTCAGTCCCAGTATCATAACGAATCGGTAACTAGTAATGTGTAAGAAAAGCCATAGCTAGGGTGTTGAAATCAGAAAAGAAACCTCGTGGCAATTCAATATACCACTTCACAGTAGAACCGGTGAGGGTTCGTTGAAAAAGACGTAGACGAATGGAGTCATCCATCAGCAAGTTGGATGAACACCATAAGTGAAAAGTCATAACATGATTATTTGGGTCCTCTCCCGCCTTTCCATCGAATTTCAGAATATCCGATGGAAGCTTAGCAGGAATAGCAGGCCATTGGGGAGAGTGACGAATAGGATCATTTAGAATCCTAGACAAATCTGGCAAATCCAAGGTAGCAAGAAAAGGTAATTGTCGGTTTACTTGCGGGTACTGATGGCTTTGGGGTGGAAGCCCTGTCAGCAAACCAGTAGGACCATAAGCAGACTGTCCGTAGAGGGAAGACCCTGGCTGATTCGGTGGTGGTCGGATAGGATAGTATCCCCAAGGATTGTAACCTTGAGTTTGAGTAGGGACTTGAGGTTGAGTAGTTTGACCCGAACCCCAAATAGGATTAGTTATACCTAGATATGGTTGGCCTACAGTAGGGATAGTTTGAGGACCCCCAGCATTTTGAGGAAAGTTTTGTAGAAGTTGATTCCAATATTGGGCCAATTCAAGAGGTATATTTTGTCCAAAAGGTGAGGTTGGTCCCCCCATCGTAGGTATAGTTCCACCCGGAAGTTGTGTGCCAACCGTAGGTTGCATAGTAACTGTGTTTTGTCCGGGAAAAGGAAAAGGAACCGTACCACCCTGTCCACCAACAGGAATCTGCAAGTTTGGTGCAACAGTTGGGATAGTGCTACTAGGATTAGGATTGCCAGAAGAAAATGGTGGAAGTGTCGGGATAAAACCGGGAATGGGATGCCCAGGAAAAGGAGGACCACCTGGAGAACCGGTTGGGGTTTGTGGAGGTGTTGGATTGGAAGCATTCAACAAAGCATTCAAAGCATGGTAACCAGGTGGTAATGTCGGGTTGACATCAGGTATTCGCTGGGTATTGATAGGAGCAAGAGTAGCTGCAGTGATTTCGGTTTGGACACTTGTAGTATTAGCGAGATGGGCCATCTCCGGAGGAAGAACAAATTGATAAGTGGTATTCACTGGTGTAGTTTTAGTCTCATAAAACACTGGAGGGTTGATTTCGTAGATTGTAGGTGACTCAGTACCAAAAAGGATACGTCGAAAATTACCTGACCAAAAAGGATCTTGGCCTACTACATCGGGAGAAGGCCCAACGGTCGATTCAGAAGATGTAACAACTGCGTCTTCAGAGGAAGTTAATCACACAAAAGGTCGTTCACCATGGAGAATACGATAATCCTCTCTAGTATTGGTAATTCGAAAATCTTCTAGAGAATCAGTACGTCCTACCTGTGGTGTGGTGACAACTGGGACGTCACTGGTGTCCACGTGTGGTGGAGTAACAATTGGGACTTCACTCTGATGAGGAGAGCCCTCAGGTGTGCTAGTAGGCAAGGGTTGATAACCGTGCAGATGTTCTGGAGATAAACGTTGCATTCTATGTGAACGTCGTGGGGGAGCAATTGTAAATGAATGACAAGCTCCGCGAAGAAATTCCTATGGTCAACTTCGAGAAACAAACAACACACACTATTAAATAAAAATCTAGGCAGCAATCACCAAGCAAACAATACCTTCTAATTTCGAAGCCACTAGTTGGTGATGAAATCCAACATTGCAACAATGAGACGAGAAGGGGCAGGGCTAAGGTGGAAAATTTATGCTAACGACCTGCTTAACGGACTTACACCCTGGTGCAAGCTCCCACACATAATCATGGGTATACCCTCTAAGGAGCCCGAGTGAGTTTGATCAATGTCAATTCCAGGTACCGTGAAGACTTTCCCCTCCACAGTCACCTTGGGTAAGAACCTAGAGAGATAGGCCACTAAGGTCACCACCAACAACAGTAAATCCTGGGGGAACAGTCATCAGTCCAATCCACACGCAAGGGCAGGGTATCTAGCCCGAAATCAACCCAAAAGGCTTCCACTCATCATTGTGGGTATATGTCTGAGTGATCCCCGTAATGCGTGCAATCTCTACACTGATGTCAACAAAGCAGGGTTAGTAATTCTGCCAACACCAATGCGACCTAGTGCTTGACCCTTGTGTTAGAAGGGCTTCCCAGGACAATATGTTGCAAATGGAATTTAACACTCCCTAAATCAAGATGCTATTGTGTGTTTTGAGCTTTTGGAGAGTGTATCTCTCTTCCTACTCCAAAGCACTAGCCTAGCTAAATGTTGGTGTAAAAGAGCCCTAGAAAAGAGTTACTAGATAAATTTTAAGATTACGCAATGTTTTTAAGAGCTGTTGTTTACTCAAAGGTAACGGAAGTGAAACTCATGTTGTATGACTCTGACCCAAATAATACAAGGATGATAATGAAATATAACACTTTTCATTCCATGAATCCTATTTACTGGAGAGAGAACATTTTCCAAATCAACCCTGTACTACTAAGCAATGCACAATTTCCTTTCAGATGTCAATGCAAATAGTCATTTATCAAAGGACAATATCTATGTGCCTTTTTCAAATACTTCAACAAACTCTAAAATTTGATTTTTCAATGTTTTCTAAAAGACAAAAACAATGTTTTTGAAAGAAAAGCTTATTGTTCACTTTCCAAAAATAATTCTCACTATATCAATGAGAAATCATAAAATCAAATCATAAAGAATCAAGCAATAACAACCCAATCAACTCTTTCAATGAAAGCAAAAACAAAGAGCAAACCAATGAGTCTTCTCAATGCAAATGAAACTGTTCTTTCAAACCAACAAGCAAATGAGAAACACCAAGCACTTAACTCTCAACCAATCACTGGTTCTCAGCCAATCAGACACACTCATCTCTAGAAGTCAGAGAGAATGAAATTGCCAATAAGATCCAAGAAACGAAAGTCAAGCTACAAAGGGAAAGAAAAACCTTGAAACCCTAAAACTGTTCAAGCATGCAAACTAAAGCAAGAGCCAAGTCAATCAATAGTCCAATAAGCTCATAAGAGGTAAATCAACTGATCTGAGTAGTTGGAAAAACCAAAAGTCCATTTCAAAATTTTGAAAATCTTGCTCACAGGCAAGCAGTTTGACATAGTGCGAGAATATATGATTCTCGCAGGCAACCTTTTAGCAAGGTGCAAGGTAATCGCACTGAACCCTATGTGCAGGGTGTGAACCTGACTAATTCTCGCAAGCTGCAGTTAAACACAGTGTGAAAACTCCTGAAGATGACAAAAATTTTGAAAATGAAAGAAAAATTGACAAAGGCTTCTAGACCCAGAAGGTCTATCAGGGTATCTTGAAGACTCAGAGACTGATAAGATAGGAGAAGACTGAAACTAGAGCAAATGGCCACAAAAATGTAAAAGACCATAAAGAAAAAGGGAATGTTCCCCAGTGGATCCGCCAATTTTTTTATTGGATAAATCCATAAGTGTGGACACAAACCGATCTCCCTAGATCCACCTGGATCTAGAACAAAACAAGACAGAATAATACTCTTTCCCTAGATTTTAACTGTTGAATGAACTAGGAGGCAAGAATCATGAACATGCATTATGATCGCTTGCTTGGGTCTTTGTTGTTCTAAGCTTCGCTCCAATGCTCTTTTTTCATCAATACCACAACAAAACAAACCAATCGAAGTGAAGACAACTCAATATATTCAACAGTTAATCCATGTATATGATCAAGGAGTTATACAATAAAGTGACATTAGCTTTATGGGAAAGGGACATATTACTGTATTATATTGATTGAAAGTGAAACTTACAACCTGAGCCTTGATGTTGTAAACCTCCTTTCGATGACCCTTAGCTCTAACACACACACTTGCTCACTTGCATGAAGAAGATCAACCACTTTTGATAACCTTGCTGGAGTTCCTTAGCTGTTGTAGCATCAGTCCTTCACACAATCTTCCACTAATTCTCCAATCAATCTCTTGCTAGTTTGCTTCTATCCTTTTCCATGAGCATTCCCCTCAATATATAAGAGAGAATGAATTAGTTACTTGGATAGGAATGATCCCAAGATATCAGGAAAGCCAATACTTAGATAACCATTCGAATGCCATCTCATCCTTCTAGAAGGTTCGAGAATTTCATCTTTTTCCCTTCTTTAGAAAGTGTTCGCACCCTAGTAGTTAGGTACAGTGCAAACTTCTCGCACCCTGCCTTAAGGCAGCCTGTGAGAATCATGCATTCTCGCAGGTAAATGTATAGACTGCCTGCGAACCTTCCTCAAAACTGTGATTTCTGGAAAGAGATAAAGGTAACCTTTCTTAGGATAAAGTTCTAATGAAGAGCCTGAGTTCACCAACATCATCACATCATCATGACGACCAAAATTATGGATAACACAAGGTTGCATGAAAATATGTCTTGTCAGTTCTTTTTATGCTCTGTTACCAAGGGTTAGGGTTTGCATGGTGCTTACAAAAAAGGATTTTCCCTGTGCTATAACTCTTTGACATATGTGCAGGGTTGAATAGTAGTACTTGACCCAATATCTTAGGGCACCAACTAAGGAGGCTAGACCATACCCTTAACTTTACTACCCGATTACCCAAGTACTAGAGAGTATCTTCCTGAGTGCCAGTCTATATACAAGTGCACTATGATGTGCTACCACTCTAAGGGGTACCAATAGGGATCACAAGGGTGCCCAACAATGTGTTGTTAAGTACCACTTGTAGTTCTTGCTTTTATGCTTCCTCGATCATGGATTTATGCACTGAACGACATATCTTTGTAGCTTTAAGATGCCATAATATGTCTCTACCCCGAAAAAGAATTTACCCACACTTTTTTCCAAGAAAATTGCTCTGATACCATTTGTTAATTACCAAATCTATTATATTATCACAAAAGAGAAATATTGTAGTGAATAATAGTGAAATAGAAACAGAAGACGAAAATACTGCAGAGAATAATAGTGGAACAACAAACTATATGGAACCAAAACATAAAAATAATACCTTTATTGATAGGAAACAATGTTCCCTTGCCTCTTCGAGGGGAAACCTCCAGTAGAGCATAAATCTATTAGAATAATTCTCAAGAAAAAACTTCTCATGCCCTTGACTCCTATTTATACTAAATCCATCTACCATAAGAACAATCTAGAGGAAGATCTTCTAGAAGCAAAAGATTTTATTAGGTCTTCTTACATTTGACTTATTCTTCCTTATTACTAGGCCTTATTAATAGTGGCCTTTATTTCATGGAAAATATATTATTTTACCTGTATGAGGAGTCAGGGAGGTTAGGTCCCTAACAGACAGTGTGTGAGAGTGTGAGAGGGAGAAAGAGAGGGGTGTTGAGGAAAAGGTATGATGAACCTTACTCAAGCATTTTCAGATCTTACTGGGCTAAGGAAAGATAGTTGTGAATGTTACTCGGGATTTATAGCCTAAAACTAAAAGAAACAATCACTTAATACACAAGTATTAAGTACGAGGGACCAAGGTTGGTTTTTTATATATTATATGTAATTGTGCAAAAGAAATAAACTTAAACAGAAATTACATGAGTATGTACATGGAGATATAAACAAGATATGAACCAAATAATCAAAATACATATGTGAGACTGAAGTCAGAAGTATGATTTTTATATTGATTTCATTATGAGATACAAAGCTGAATTCTCTTTACAAACCCCTGTGAGGGTAGGGACCAAAGTCATATTTAAAAGCCTCCAATGGGCACCATACAAAAAGAATCTGACAACAAAAGAAAACTAAAGCTAAAGATATGGATCAACTTTCCACAAAATGCTATCACTTGACTCTCCAAAATATTCTTTATCAGTCATGAAATTTAATTCATAAACAGATAACACATAGACTACCAAAGATACATCATACACCTTTAAAACAAGCTGTTGAAATATATGATTCAGTTTTGAATCCCACTTCCTTCAATAAGACCCTGTTGTCATCAAGATGGTTAAAGCTTCTAGTAAACTCAGAATGAATGAAAAATGAAAGTATCTCACTAGTATAGAGCAAACCTTATGGTTGAAGTTCCCCTTCTATTCTCTCCTTCTCTTGTCTCTTTATTTGATTGAGCTTTTATTCTTTCTCAATAATCTATGGTAGTTCAACTAGCTTTCTTTAGTTAAGCTTAATTAGCTTAACTAATTAGTTGAGATAGATAAATAATTATATATATAAATAAGGGTCTAATTAAATAATAACTAAATAGGTGGGACCCCTTGTGACTCCTATTTTCATTTCATTTAATAATCATCAAACATGAAGTATAAAACCCCAAACATTTGATTCAAACATCCTCCTTGTAACTCCCATTCTCATAATAATGATGAAATAATTGAATATCAGCAAAATAGGACACGACTATATCCAAAAATAACATTATATCCATATTGTCCAAAACATTGTCAAAATATGTCTTTGTTGTCCAAAACATTGTCAAAATAAAAAGACCGTCCTCAATAGAAAATAAAATTAATCAACATTAAAAACCATATTTGTTGTGAGAGGAATTTGGCCTCTTTCTGCTGCTGCCCTCTTTTGATATTTCTAATTTATCATGTGAAACAACCTTCAATTGATGGGAACACTATGGGTGGACTGCACTGATAACATGAGAACAAACATCTTTGAGATGAATATGAGAGGACACAGGTTCATAGGACTCTTTGGATGACTTGGAGGGAGTGGCCACTCTTCCCTTATCTTGCTCATGCTTGGGAACATCAATTTTTAGCCTCTTACTTGCATGAGAATACTTTATGGGTGAGACAACATGATCGACTTGGAAATTTGTATTTTTTGGCGGTGGAGGAGGGGGTAATGGAAAAGACATAGTAGGCCAACCATGGTGATGAGTAGCAGACTGATGGAAAATCTCTTTCCAACCATCATTGGAAGGTGGTTTTGGCTGCATAGAAACATGAGGGGGAACACATATACCATAAAATTTTTGATGTGGTTGGAAGGGAGACCTCTTAGGGCGGGGCTGGAGAATCCCATGGCCAACTAGGTTGAATAACCCGACTTGAAAGAGATGATTTAGTTCCTGTGGATCAACATCAAAATATATCAAAATCCATGGCCTTCTATGGCCTCTTTGCCAATTTCCTTTGCCTCTATTAGCATCTCTATTAGCACCTCTACCATTATTTCCTCTGCTAAAGAAACTTATCCTGAAGAAATATTCCAAACATGTTATGAAAAAATATTAATAATCCACGCATCAATACTCTACCTAAATAAAATCAAAATGTTGGCTCTATTATTCACAACAGAAGAACATGCAATCCATCCATCAATATTATTAAATCCAACAATAAATTGTCATTTGAACATGGATTGATAGGGTTATTGGGAAGATGAGGGGTGTTATAATGAGCGTAAAATGGTAGCATGGATGGGAAGCGACCCACGAATATTGTTCAAGCAAATGTAGAAGTAACAAAAATTGTATCCATATCCAACTTTCAACACCATTCATCATCTAGCCTTTTCTTTTGTTATTAATCCTTCCTTTTTTCAAAAAAATGAAATTCATAATAATAGAATAGGGAATGTTTTAAATGTATTTGGGAAGGCTAGGGGCATATAATGAGAGAAAAGTGAGATAATGAAAGGAAAAAAGACGATTATTGTTCTATCATATGCAATAGTATTAAAAAAATTCCATCACCATCAACTGCCAAAACTTTTCTTTTTTTCATAATTCAAATCCAAGACACAACCGTTTTTATATTATCCAATATAAAATCCCAAGAAAGTCCCAGGACTTTCAAACTGTACAATTTTAATTTCCCCTTTCTTTTCCTTTTATCAACAATTCTCTTATAAAAGACTGTTAATAGAGTCACTCAAAACAATTAAAACCAGAGTACATCAAGCATGCATGGGAGGTTGGAAATACCACATAAA
>ML783489.1:759798-786028 GCA_009831015.1 Picea engelmannii | reverse complement strand
ATGTGTCAAACTTTTGGTACCACATCCTAGGTGATTGCTTTAGACCATATAGTGACTTCTTTAGCTTACAGACTAGCTCTTTCTTTCCCTTCACTACAAAGCCTTCTGGCTGCTTCATGTAGATTTCTTCTTCCAGATCCCCATGTAGGAATGTTGTCTTCACGTCCATTTGTTCCACTTCAAGATCAAAAGCAGCAACAATAGATAAAAGAAATCTAATAGAAATTAACTTAGCAACAGGAGAAAAAATCTCATCAAAGTCAATTCCCTCTACCTAGGAATAACCTTTTGCTACTAACCGAGCTTTGTATTTCTCCACTTTACCTTGTGCATTAAACTTCTTCTTGAACAACCATTTTCTACCAACCAATTTTCTTCTAGCTGGAAGCTCAACTATATCCCATAGCTCCTTGGCTGTAGATTGTCCTGAGACATTCAACAACATCGAATCTACCAAATAGAGTCGAATAGTACTCCTTGCTCTTCTGTCCAACTTGTCCCAATCTTCCTTCAACATACTAGTAGCTGGTGTACTAGTAGTTTGTGTATTGGTAGGTTGTGTACCAGTAGCCTGTGTGCTTGTAGATGGTGTACCAGTAGGCTATGTACCAAGATCCACAATGATCCATTGTTCTTTGTCTAAAAGAAGGTCCTCCATCTTGATCTTCCATAGCTCAAAGTTTTTACCGTTGAACTTCTCTATCTCGATTCTAGATGAGCTCGCCATTCCTCTTTCTTTACTTGAATCTCCACTGCAAAATCTCCCACTAAACCCGAGTTTATCACAGACCCAAGATAAACTTGATCTATCAAGATTGAGCCAAACCCTCAGCAACAAAGGTGTCCCTCTGAAGCCAAAAATGATCTCCGATACCACATGTAAGTTTTAAACCTACGAAGTAAAGAAATTCATATAGATTCTTAAGCAATACATAAATTATTCAATGGCTCATACATAGAGTACACAGAGATTTTATACCGGAAATCCTCAACCGGGAAAACCTTTATCATTTTCATTATATAGAATTTCACCATTCACCATACAATATATACAATGTTTTTAGGTATTCTGTATATACCAAAACCCTAATCCCTTAATCTGGGATTAATTTACAAATCTGCTAAAAATAGCAAAAACCGCCCAAAAATTTTTTTAAAGGTGTTGCCCTGAACCCTGTCGGCCTCGGGCTATCACCTGTTGTTGAACGCTGCACGTAACCAGGGGGTGGCATACCTGCCCCCCCCCTAGGACCCCCCTAGGAAAGCGCCTGGCACACACGGAAGAGCTCTAGGTGAAGGGATAGTTAGACACAGTTGTCGTATCTGACGCACCCACACACACACACATGCAAAGAATATAACACATACCCAACAATGATCTTTGGAGATTCAAATGTCCCAATATTCAAGGAAATGGTATCACCAACTTTCCTTTTTGACTCCTCTTCCTTATTTGTTTCTTTTGTTGCCAACATCACTTGACGAAAATGAACTTTCGAGAGGGGTCAAGCCTTTAGTAAATTTGTCATCTTCAATAGATATGATTTCTTTGGATTAAATGATTCATTTTGTATGAAAGCACAAATTCCTTCATCACTTGGGAAAACCTGCCATGATTCTACGTTATTAGGCATGTGAGGATGATATAGAGATCGAAATGTACAATCAGGTCTTTGAGGAAAAAGTTGTTGGGTAGGGGATCCTACAAACACAACTAACCTATCATCCATTGAATTAAGTTCCCTCTTAACATGAGTGATGTTAAACGATAACATATTTGAAATGAGCATCCAAACAACTTGAGCATAACGTTTAAACAACTTATTTCTTGTTGAATAAATATTACGTACAAGATTCACAGCAAGTTCAAAATCACCAAAAACTGTATGGTGGCCACAACCAAGGTTATATGCATTTTCAATGCCTAACAATAAGGCTTCAAACATGGTGACATTGTTTGTGCAAGTAAATTCCAACCTATAAGAAAATTTGTAAATTTTACCTATAGGAGAATATAGAATGATGCTGGCTCCATTACCTTCGTTTGAACATGAGCCATCGAAATGCATGTGCCACATGCCATCATCTAAATTAATTGGTTAAAGCATAGTGTCACCCTCATCGGAAAAGATATAGTACACTCCCAAATCTTCTTCGAGATAGTTTACATTAGGTTGGGGAACACTTTCTATATATAGTGAAATTATTCCTTCCCTAAGGACTATAATGTTCTTTCCATTCCAAGGGATGGACATATCTATTCCATCAAGTGAAAGGTATCCACCAGTTAAAGATTTCCAATCTCTTCCTAAAATAATTGAATATTTACTCACTGACATATCAATTACTTGTATGTTGAAGGTCATTCTTATCTCAGGATGTGTGCAAAAAACTAAGGTTACATCCTTGATTTCTCCTATAGTTGATTGCTGCAAACTGTTATAAGAGAGCATGCAAATAGAATTGTCGTTAGTGCATGATAAGCCAAGATCTTCCATGATAGTTTTTGACATTACCCTTGGGCCAATCCCACCATCAATTAGGAAACAATGAGCTATTTTTTCCATGATTTTTACAAAGATATAGAAAGGGGCTTTTTTTACAGGGTTCCCAAAATTATTTACACCTATCTTATTTATAGTTGAGTCCTCTTCCATTGACTCTTAAAATAGATTGGCTATGGTAGAAATTTTACCTTCCATGAAGTGTTTGAGATGTTTTTGTTTTTCTGGGATGAAAACCATTTCCAAAAGAGTAGCATCAATTTTTATATTATCCAATTGATTAAGGATGTTATACTTAGAAGAGGGAAGATGTGAAGACACTCCTTGATTATCTAAAATCCTGACATCTTGTGTATCAACACTTTGAGAAGATGAGCTTGGGGTGGAAGAAGTATGCGGAAGGTCATATTTCCCCTTGGCAGCGTAAGATTTATTCCTGGTATTGATTACCATAACATCTTCTAGGTCAACCCAATATAAAAAAATGATCGTGGTATTAGGAATTTTTTCAAAGATATTATCTCTATCATTTTTCTTAACTTCACAAGTACCTTCTTCATGATTTTCTTCACAGAAGTTAAACCAACTACAAGCCATTATGACCTTTGGCTGAAAAGTGTTTTCA
The DNA here is from genome assembly GCA_009831015.1 of Picea engelmannii. Classification (NCBI taxonomy): domain Eukaryota; kingdom Viridiplantae; phylum Streptophyta; class Pinopsida; order Pinales; family Pinaceae; genus Picea; species Picea engelmannii. The sequence goes on along the minus strand of ML783489.1, from coordinate 782,899 downwards.
TTAGTATTCCTAAAAGGTGCTAAGGAAGAAGAAATTTCCCCAAGGGCAGAGGAAGATGCATTTCCTTTTCACTCGTAGGCTATCATCCTATTATTCATATCTTGCATGAGTTGTAGGAGGGAATACATATCTGTTTTCTTGATCAAGTCTCCCTTAGGGAGATCCGTTCTTTCGAGTTGCTCCTCATATTCTAGGCAAGTATGAAGACTGGAACCAAGATTTCCAATAGCCTTCTCTTAAATTCTATGATGATAAGGAGAAGGTAATGCATTATAATAATGCATGAAAGAAACATGATTTTGAGGATGAATTAGTTCAGGGATTTGATTGTATAATTTGGTGAAGTGAAGGTTAAAATATTTAATGGTCTCACCATCCTTATAGGCAATATTGTTTTATTACCTTAACTGCTCAGTTGGACTCTTGGGCTCTCCATAAGTGGAATTGAACCAATAAGCCGATTCTTCCCAAGTGGAAAGGATTTTGGGAGGGAGGTCAAAAAAATATGTTGCATCTTTCCCTTCAAGAGAATTGACAAGAAACACATGCAAGTGTCATTATCTTTAGCCCCTATGTTATGACAAGCATTAGAAAATGATACTAGGTGTTCATTTGTAGTAACGATGCCATTTCCCGAAAACCTAGGAAAATGATCTTTGAATTTTTGTAATGGGTGAGTGGCTAGTGCAAGATTCAATGGAGAAGATATGTGTCAGAATGTGGTCATAGCATCTTCTTCAAATTGGAAAAGTCCATATTTCTTTATGAATTTAGCAAGATTGGTAGTAGATTGAACAAGTATTTGATGATTGTAGATACTACCAATTACTGATGAAGCATAAGGTTGTGTGGAGGAGGCACCTTCGGTGACACTACCACTACCCACAGATGTCATGTTGAAAGTGATAGGTATGGGCGATAAAGGTGAACTGGCAGAATTAGATAAATTTTTCTTAAGAACACTTTCTTGTGTTGATAAGACCACTTTCCTCTTTCCTATTTCAAAAATAGGGGTATCTTCAGGGGACAACCCTCTTCTCCTTCAAGCTATGCGAGGATTAGTGGACATTAAATGAAATACCAAAGAGGTAGGAAAAGGGAGGCTACTCTTGATTTCTGGGTTGCCTTTTCCTGGCTCCCCAACATTTACAAATATTTATGTCCCTTTCAATTACTTCCCAAGAACGCTCAAGTTCAACACAAGTACTAGAAGTTTCTAAAATAGTGTTGAATAAGGTCAATGCAATGTTAGTTGGTCATCAAGACCATTTCCAATATTGGGTTGTCTTGTAATAGGTATTGTCATGGAAAAATCGGTCAAAGAGTAATCCGATAAAACAGAAAAATTAAATACAATTGTGATACAATCAACCAGAGAGATATGGAAGATCTCCCTAGTATGGTCGTGTTGACGGGAAAAATTGACCGCTCAACAACTGGAGGAGTGAATCTGGTCTGAGGTTGTCTACTTAACCCAATCTGTTTGGATTGATTCACTTCAATGGGTTTAGCGGCTCTGTTGGCCGATCTAAGTCCTAAGAAAGTGAAAAACAAAACTAAAGAAACTAACTTAATGAAAAACATTTGCTGAAAACTAATATACAAATCTACAATACTCTTACAGTTCACTACTTAACATTTATAAAATAGATCTATAAATTATATGTACAATATGATTATATCTCTGATATATGTATAACATTTACAGAATGCAAGTTTTGATCCAAATCTGCGAAAATCTAATATGAATTGATTTATATAAGCAACAGCAAACTATCACTCAGTCTTTTTGATTCATTTTTATAATGTCTATGAACAAGAAACGAAATAGAAACTCACTAAAAAAATAAACACAACAAACAATACAATGTATTAGACTACAGGAAATTCCTATATTAATTTCACTAATAAAATAAAACAAACGAACTAACCTGTAATCACATCTCCTATTTGTCCCATGTATAGCATCTAATTTCGTTGTTTGATGAGGCCAACCCGCACTAGTTTTTCCAAATGCTTCTCATAAACAGGAAGCAGTAATGATCGAATGCTAATAACAGGACATGAGAGAAGTAGTAACAACAATTTTATAATTCGACAAATGATCACATTGAGATAAATCTAGCTGTAAAAATTTGCATACAACTGCTTATTGAATAAAGAAGATTATCCTTCTAATCATCAAATTTGAACAGGATAATTGTTGTATATAAAATGAGAGACATAAAAAATGGACATCATATAAATCCCATCACATCAACCTGTAATAAATCATGATATCTAAAGTAGTCACAATTTGATTACAAGTCAAAATGAGAAAAACTTGAACAAAATATGATATATCGAAGCTAAAGCTGTACCAACATCAACTTCCATTCAAGTCTGTCAATCATAAATCCATAGCTTCTGCTCCCAGGAAGTGATGGTTTTAGTTTACAAAACAATACATTTATATAGCTCACAGGATCAAAACGTTTCCTGTGGATATCATCTAAGTTGTTCCAAAAATCGTGGGGGATACAACCTCCCATATTCTATTCAATATCAAAACTAACAGCCTATTCTAAAACAACATAAAAATAGCATGCTGGGAGATGCCACCAATGGTTCAAACCTCCTGTAGAAATCATATGTTCCTGTACACACACAAAAATAAAATATTTTATATGCATTTTTAGTTATTCAAACAAATAATTCGAATTCTTGTAACTAGCTACAGAATCACATGATTTTGTAGCTAGTTATAATTATAGCTAGAATCGTGTTTTATTGAGTTAATCAAAACATACCAGATATAATCTGTGCAATCAAATCATGTATTCTAATTAAAACAAAAACAAAATCATCCTAAAATTATTTTTAAAACACCATACCTGAGATTAAGGGATTCGTCTCAATCAAGCAATTTTCGAATTTACAATGGCAGTCATTGCTTCCACGTTCTTAAACACAACCAACCCTATGGTTTTTTGTCTTTTATCATTGTCTTGAGTTACGTTTTGTAGTCTGTCATTCTCCTTTGTTAGCAAATTCACCTGGTCCTCCAAGGACTTGATCCGAGACTGGAGTAAAGGGACGTCTCTATAATACCTATCAAGCCATGACTGACATTCGTTGCATTGCGGCTGAATAGACTGTGTATTAGCAGTGATGGTATTAATAGGTGGGGAATTTTCCATTCGGCATGTAGGTTCATTGTTGAGCTTGATTCCAGGGAAGTCTGGGCTGTCTTTAAGACACGATGGAAGGTTCGTCACAAAATCATAGGGTTTACCAGAGCAGAGTCCATACGAATAAGGGTATTCGTCAGTTGAAAACCATTCGATTTCTGAATCGGAATCCTCACTTAACATAATTGGGTTTTGATCTATACAGGGCTTAGGTTTATTCCAGGCACATCGTGAAACCCAACGTGCAGCTTTCTTACCCTTTTAATTGATATCACTATCACCTTTACACTTTTTCTTTGCAGACTTTTTAACAGACTTAACACCGCCTTTGGGATGCGAATCTGGTAGTGTGTTGAGTTGGGTAGTGTTAGCATAGGTCGAGCGTTCCACATAGGGTAAGAGCACAGGAGGAGGGATAGCAGGTTCAACGAGGGTTTCTGTAACGACATACTTGTCAACTTGTCCTATTTCAGTGCTAGCAAAACCATTCCTTAACAGGAAGGCGTCCCAACAATCACCGTTTAACTTTAACTAATGAACAATAATAATTTTAATCAAACAGTGGTGGAACAAGCTAGAATCCGATTTCTTCCTTTTAAAATGCTTTGCCATTTTGTATAAACTTCAAAGAAGAAAATAGGGCATATTTAGGGGAAATTCGATAAAACTCATGAGCAACCGCAAGTGGTATAAGAAAACCAAACCATATCTACCCTCGCAGGTAACGAACTACTTGACAATAGCTAACAGATCGTGCCATCTAGGTTTTAGAGCTGTAACGGGCATACCTTTGTCGTAGCTGCTAATCTTCCTTGAGGTAAACAAGAGTGGCCAGGGAACCTCATCAACCTTCGAATTATTAAACCCTTTTTTTCCCACGGCTGGCAGACCGGTGGCTGAGCTAATGAAATCTTCGTTTAACTCAAGCTGGACATCTCCAATTTTAGCTCTGCAACCATCGAACGTTAGCGCAAATTGTTGAGCAACTGCTAAATTGAAACCCTTGAACTCCTCAACAAAGACCCGCCAGCCATTCCTCTCTAAGTCTTCACGGGCATTATCAAATAATAACAGAGTTTGGACATCGTTGGGCTCAATTCTCACTACAGGGGCCATGGCTAACAACACAGAATCGACAGGGTATTCGGTGATAGGGTTCGATAGAATAGAAACAAAGCCATTTCCCCAAGCTTCTCCAACACAATGCAATGGTAGCTCGAAATGCTAGGAAGGAGTGTTAATGCTATGCGTGTGAGGACAGTGGTGTAAATTGAGGCCATGAAAAAACATCATATTAGGCTGTACTTGAAAGACACCTCGATGTAATGGTACATAAAAATCATAACAGTTTAAAACCACTATACACATACCCAAAGATTCGATCAAAATGTCAAATAGACAATTGCATATCCACGATTTGATTAAAAACATCATTATGTCAAATAAACCATTGCATCAAAGAATTTATAAATCAAAACCATATTATCCATAGTCAAATGCTAAATGGGTGGTGTTTTGATACATATGTAACCAAGGTGTTTTCGAGACCAAAGGGTGATAACCATGTAAACAATCAGATTCATGATAAACCAAGACAAATAGACGATAAACCATATGGACATTAACCCTTTGATGAAATCAAACATGAACTCCAGCTTTAGGTTTTCATGCTTGCAGTCGTGAAAACAAAATCAAAAAGAAGGCACGCAGAAAGCAACGGATAATGGTGTCATTTAACGAGAAAAGTTGCGACGAGTAATAAGAATTCAAAAAATCCTGTGTAGGCAGCTTGTAAAAATAGAGGTTAATATGGCTACCAACAATGGAGACACACTGGTAGAAACAGTTATCACTACCAAATGAATAGGTCCATATTAGGATAATCAACAAAACTTCAACTCGAAAACAACCAAGAAACTGTTTGAACATCATTATCAATCATAAAAATTCCAGTTTCAGATTTCTCTTTATTCTAAAAGACGAAAACTGATGACAATCTCGACAAAAGAGAGTCACGATTTTAAAGTTAAAATATTCAATATTGTTGACAGAGCCGCTGCTGCCAGCAGGCGTCCATAGCCTCGACAGGGATGTCAATTAACCCACTCTAATATCTGTATCCTGCCAAGAAGTTCCAGATCATAACGAAGGACATTTAAGGTCAAAAGATTTCATATCCGAGAATTTTCATGTATCTGACATTGCTTCGCTGCCAGCGGGCATGTTCAGTACCCCGATGAAGTTATCTTGGCGTCATGCATGCATTTACTCATTGCCAGCAAACATGTTCAATATCCCGACAGGTTTACAAGCACTTCCCACAGCTATCTGAAGATTTATTTAGTTTTAGAAATATTTAATCGAGCGTGGTGATGCTGAAAATCCTGGCATTTTGAACATATTCTAATAGATTACAGACCTTGAGAAAATTTTGTAACTGTCCTCCATTAAGATCTGGAGATATTTTGTTTATAAACCAACCTTCGAAGGCGAGGAGACATCTCTGAGTTGTTCTCTTAAGGAACAGGGATAGCATAAAAATAATTTTTTATGGATGATCGTGAAAATCTTCAGTTACAGATTGCCATCAAGAAACGCTTTTCAAACAACAGGCTTTATTTAACATGGCTGCAAACTTTAGAAAAATATCATAATTGATGTTTTAACAATCTTCAGTAGTCATTTCAGAGGAGAAATTTTTCTGTTCTCTTTGTTCGAAACAGTTCATGATGCAGGTATGTGTGTTTCAAAATAAAAACTGGTAAGCATAAGGGAAAAATCAAAGAAAAACGAAAAGCAAGAAAAACAAAAATATTTACACAGTGTACATGGGATTTTCATCAGGTGAAATACCTTTTTAGAGCTTGGCCATTTACTGGATAGGTATATGGCTGTCCCTCTAGACTCTGTAATCGGAAGGAGTGGGACCCAATTTCTCAGCAATCAAAAACGGTCCTAGCCATAAGTTCTGAAACTTTGTATGCTCTCCTTTTCTCTCATGCGGTTTGTCCCATTTTAGGACAAGGTCACCTACCTCAAAATTTCTGTCAAAGGTAGAATTGGAGTCAAACCATCTTTTAACTATGAGTTGATGTTGATCCAATTTCCGTTTCGCTCGATCCCTCACTTCTTCTAATTTTAACAATGCGTTAATTCGATTCTCCAAAAGGGGACAGTCCTCTTCTTGTATTTTCTATGATAGCTGCAGATAGGGAAGGAGAATATGTGGTGGCAGAATTGCCTCTCTGCCGTAAACGAGAAAGAAGGGTGAGTTATCCACAACAGTTTTTGGAGTCACTCTATCAGCCCAGATTGCGTTTAACAGTGCATTATGCCAATTTTTATGGTTTTCAGAGACCGTTCTCTCTATAATTTTGATCAGATTTTTATTAGTTGATTCTCCCAATCCATTGCCTTGAGGGTAGTAGCTGGTAGAATATTTTAGTTTGATTCCTTTTTCTAGAGAGAAATCATCCATCTCAAGAGACAAAAAATAGGAAGCGTTATCAAATACCAGGTAGTCAGGGATACCAAAACAAGTAATAATATTTGAATTCAAAAAGGCTATTACCTGACTGGTATTTACATATTTTAATGGGGCAGCTTCGGACCACCGGGTGAAGTAATCCATGGCTGTTATGATAAACTTATGTTGTTGTGAATATGGCGAATTGATCGGGCCTATAATATCCAGATCCCACTACTGAAAAGGGGAGTCTACTGAAACAGGCTGCAGAGGGAAAGCTGGTTTCTGTAACCATCCAGATGCTTTTTGGCAAATTACACACTTGCGAAAAAAAGAATGAGAATCTTTAAAAAGTGTGGGCTAGTAGTAACCTGCTCTTAATACTTTATGGGCAGTGGTATCTCCACCAAAATTCCCACTAGCTTCTCCTGCGTGATATTCCAATAGGACCTTTTCTGCTTCATCTTTCTCAAGACAGCGCATTAGTACTCCATCAAAATTTTGACAAAACAGAATACCATTAATCAAATGAAAGGAAGACGATTTTAATCTTAGTTCTCTTCTTTTCGTGGGATCCAGGTGACGGGGAGCTGACCCATGTTCAAGAGAAAATTTTATATCATCATACCAAGGACTGACAGGGTTTTGTGCACAACAGATTAATTTTTGGTAGTGTTGTCCTGCATTGAATATATCATTTTCCTCTTACTGTCCTGCATCTGAGTCAGCGACTAACTTTCATAACCCTTGACCTCTCATTATTTGTGTTGGGTTGATTTCTATGTCATACTCTTGCAAGGATGTGACCCAGTTTGCCCTCTTTTCTCCTAGTTCTTTCTGTACTAACAGGTTTCTGACGGCCGGGTAAGGGACAATGATTTTCGTTCTAGATTTCAAAAGATAAGATCGGAAGTTATTTAATGCTTTAAAAATAGCATAGGCTTTCTGATCTACAGCTGGGTAATTAAGTTCTGCCCCTTTGAAAGCTAAGCTCATAAAGGTAATTGGGACTTCGTTGTTTTCAGCGTTCTTTTGAGTTAGAACAGCAGCGTATGAACGGTCAGAGGCAAATGTGTAGAGGGTAAAGTCTTGGGAAAATTCGGGGCTCATTAGAGAAGGAGCGTCTATTATGGCCTTTTTTATCGAATCAAAATCTTGTCTTTCTAAAGGTCCCCAATGGTATTGTACATCCTTTTTTATTAGGTTTTGTAGCGGCCTCACCATTTCTGAAAAGCTGGGGATGAATCTCCTAACAAAGTTTATCTGACCTGAGAAAGATTGCATGGACTTTTTTGACGAGGGAGGGGGTAGTTTAGAAATGACTTGAGTTCTTTCTGGGTCGATAATCATCCCTTCGCTTGATACAATAAATCCTAAGAGCTTACCTTGTTCTACTGCGAAAATAGATTTTTTTGGATTTAAAGAAATGTCGTACTTACGACATCGCTACAGAATGGATTTTAAATGGGCTAGATGATCTTCTTTGTTTTTCGAGAAGACAGTAATGTCATCAAGGTAAACTACAACATATTGATTGATTAAGCCTCGGAAAGCGATGTCCATCTCTCTCTGGAAAGTGGCACCGACGTTTATGAGTCCAAAGGGCATCTTTCTATAAGCGTAGGTTCCCCATGGAGTGCGGAAGGTGGTGTTGAGTTGGTCTGGGGGGGACATCAGGCCTTGGTTATACCTTGAAAACCATCTAATAAAGATAATCTTTCAGAACCAGATACCTGTTGAAGGATCTGTTCCATAGGAGGGACAGGGTAGTTGTCTTTATCAGACGCTCAGTTAAGATTTCGAAAATCGACGCATAGTCAGATTTCACCACTCTTCTTCCGAACAAGGACAAGATTAGAGACCCATTGCGTGTGCCTAACTGGGAAGATTATCTTAGCGTTCAGGAGTTTATTTAATTTCTTTTTGACAGTTGGTTCGAGTTTTGGATGCATTTTCCTTAACTTTTGTTGAAAAGGTAAGGTTTGGGGTTTCATGGGAATAACGTGTTGTATGATGTTAGGATCAAAGGTTTTTAAGTTGTTTTACGTCCAAGAAAAAACATCTTTGAATTCCTTAAACAACTTAATAAACGCTACTTTTTCTTTCTCATAATAGCCCACCCCTAAATTAATGCACTGTGGGTTGTCATTAGTTCCCAAGTTTACTTTTTCATACGTCAAAGAGGAACTATTCATTTTACAGTTCACTGATTGTTTAAACTTGTCGTGAAGATCATAAAAATTTTCTAATCTAACTACAGATTTAGGGATAGAGTTTACCATGTCTGATGAAGATTCTGGAGATCTTGGATCTAGTATTACCGTGAAGTCACGAAGATTTTCTTCATGGGTCCCTTCATCGATCACCGCGCCCTGGAAGGTTTCTTCCATATGCAAAAAATTGATGATCTGTTGATCGTCATCGAATACTCTCCAGTTTGTAATGTTGTCAGGGACAGATGGTCTGAACAACAATTCGACGGAGAATGCATTTGGAGACAAGCCTTCTGTAGGAAAATTTTTTGAAGCAATGTTAGCTAGCAAATCAGCTTCCGAATTATTCAATCTAGGAATAGAATTTATGTTAAATGCGGAAAATTTATTCATCAAATTCCATACCTCAGTTTGATAGCTTTTAAGGTGCGGAGATTAAAAGTGGATAGAATTTTTTACCTGTCTAACCACGATTTCAGAGTCACCGAAGACAGTCAAATTTTGAATGTTCATATCTAATTCTTTTCTAAGGCCTTGCAATCGTGCCTCATATTCGGCCATGTTGTTCGTACATTCAAATTCTAACCGACAAGCAATTAGAGTCTTATTACCTACTGGATCAATGAGTACGCAACCTGCACCAGCTCCTTCCTTGGATTTTGACCCATCAAAATATAGAGACCATATTTGATTTTTGTCAGTTGCATGTGTCCACTGAGAAGAAGCTATTGGCTGTGTACATGTCAAAATTTCAGATTGTTGTTCCAGGTTAGTGATAGTGGAAGTTTCGGCTATGAAATTGCCGAAAAAGGTATCCATCCCTTGTATTTCGGGTGAATCGGCTAAAGGAGTGAATGGTTCGTTGGGATCATTTAAATCAATCACTGTTAACTTCAAATAACGTTCGCGATTTACCTTGATCCTGTTGGGATTTCCATTCTCGAGCAACCACAAGTGAGACCAATCCGTCGCAAAATAGCCATGTAATTGTTTTGACCAATCTATGTTTAAAAACAGACCATAAACTTATGGGATATCTACAAAAATAATATCAATCACTTGATGAACTTTAGGATTAGATGATAACCTGATGAGCACATCTTTCAATTCACCTATTACTTTAACGTTAGTTTGATCAAGCTGAATAATTTTCAAGGTGGATGGTTGAACTTTGGCATTAATTTTTTGACAAACGGACCAAGGCATCACGTTAGATGATGCTCCTGAGTCTACCATATAGTTATGTACATTTCTGTTAAAAATTTCAAAAGTTAACAGGAAAGGAGGGAAATTTCTGCGAGTATTAATAGTAGAAGTCTGTTGTTTTTTAATCGCAGCCCCTGAAACTAATTTATCTACGTTTGATACACTTTTTACAAGAAGGTCTCTTTTGTCTTGGGGCTTGGATACAGTTTTGGCAGAGACCTTTTGAGGTGTTTTGGTGTTGTTTTCATCAATTTTATGATTGTTCGGATTTCTGTTCTTGCTATTTTCTGCAATATTCTGCAATATTCTGCAACATTTTTTGTAATAGAAAAGGAAATTTTAACAATTCAAAAACAGAAATGTTAGCCCTAAGCTTCTTTAGATCTTCAATCAGATCATATTCTAAATTTGGGGCTGATGCATTCTGTTTAGTTTCAACAGATTTGGACTGTTTTGGAGGAATAGTAGTTGCAGTTTCAGAAGAAGGCTTGTTTTTTGTTTTACTCCTAGTGTCATAAGGATGTATTGTTTCGAAATTAGCCTGAAAAATGCTATTTGAAAAATGTCCAAAAATGTTTGGAGAGGGATCCTCTTCTTCTATGGTCTCTTGTTCAACTATTTCTTCAGGAATTTCAGGGGGTACTAAATTATCATGCGCCTCTAGAATCATCTGAATAACAAACTGTAAGCTCTCTAAGTTTAGACCTTCAGAAGTTGGGTTTGGTCAGTTTGTGGGAAAAGGCTTCCTAAAAGGGGGTTTATAAGGCCCTTTACTTGAAGAGTCTTCTTCGGCCGATCTTTTTAAATCTATGACCTGATTGGATAACTTATGAACGACTTTCTACAAGTTTTCTAGATCTGAATTTTCTAATTGGGCTTTGTTTGGAGGAGGTCTTTGAAGGATCTCGATTTTCTTCTTGGAAGATGAACTAGTCTCTGTCTCGTTGCTAGTAGTGTCTTTTAAACTGAGGATGTCTTTCTCTATCTGACTGGCCTCTTCAAAGGCTTCTAACAACATGGCTTTCTTGGATCTCTTTACCCAAATGGCTATGTTTTGATGTAAGGCTTTTGTATAATATGCGATAATAAGATTCTCGGCGGGCATTGAATCCGTAGGGATTCTGTTTTTTAATGTCAAGAATCTTTGATTAAAGTCTTTGATCTTTTCTTTGGGGTTCATTCTTAAGCTAGAAAGCTCCATGACTAGAACTTCAAGAGACTTGTCGTCTCCAAACTTCTCGAGGAAACAGGATTCAATTTTCTCCCATGACACGATGGTGTCTAACTATTGGGCAAAGTACCATGTAGAGGCATTTTGCTCAAAGGTGTAAGGAAATAACCTACAAACTACGTCTTCATGCTCAACACTATAGAGTCTAATGGATAACATAAACTTTTTGATGTGATCTTCGGTTAACTGTTTGGAGTCCGGGTCAAACTTAGGGAGCCATTTCTCTGGGTGTTTGGGTAAGGGATGCTTAAGCCCAGGTATGGCTACTCCATCTTGGTCGAGCCATGGTCTGGCGGGATTGTTTGGGTTTGCCATTGGTGTGGGTGGTGTTGAAGGCTGAGAGGAAGCGCTGCCTTTGTCAGATGAGTCTCCTCCTAAAGAAGAAAGAGATGAAGGTGGTGGTGATGGTGGGATACCAAATCCTCCCGCTACCGGAGTAAGGATATGACCTGGATCTGTAGGATTTAAAGTGAGATCAGTACCTCCGAGTTGTTCCCTGATATTAGATAAATCTAATGGTTGGTTCAAAGGTCGACTTGGTTGTCTGATACGGGCTAAGGCACTGTGTGTTCTTATGAGGGATTGACGGACAATTTCATCAATGTTAGATCCTATGGGATTTGGTGTTGCTGGTTCAACAGTTGTTTGTGGAATATCGTTAGATGTGGTTGCTATTTGGGAGACAATATTGCAGTCAAAATGAATTTTTGTCACAACAGGTGAGCGGGTGTATGGGGGAGGAGTCTTGCGACCTCCACATGCCATCAATAGTTTACAGGCCCTCCTTCTAGTGCCATTGGTTGACGAGCGAAATTGACCGCTCGTCAACTAGAGGAGTGAATTCGGTCTGGGGTTGTCTACTTAACCCAAGCCATTTGGATTGATTCACTCCGACGGGTTTAGTGGCTCCGTTGGCCGATCTAAGTCCTAAGAAAGTGAAAAACAAAACTAAAGAAACTAACTTAATGAAAAACACTTGCTGAAAACTAATATACAAATCTACAATACTCTTACAGTTCACTACTTAACATTTATAAAATAGCTCTATAAATTATATGTACAATATGATTAGATCTCTGATATATGTATAACATTTATGGAATGCAAATTTTGATCGAAATCTGCGAAAATCTAATATGAATTGATTTATATAAGCGACAACAAACTATCACTCAGTCTTTTTGATTCATTTTTATAATGTCTATGAACAAGAAACGAAATAGAAACTAACTAAAAAAATAAAGACAAAAAACAATACAGTGTATTTAGACTACAAGAAATTCCTATATTAATTTCACTAATAAAATAAAACAAGCGAACTAACCTGTAATCGCATCTCCTATTCGTCCCGTGTATAGCATCTAATTTCGTTGTTTGATGAGGCCAACCCGCACCAGTTTTTCCAAATGCTTCTCGTAAACAGGAAGCAGTAATGATCGAATGCTAATAACAGAACATGAGAGAAGTAGTAACAACAATTCTATAATTCGACAAATGATCACATTGAGATAAATCTAGCTGTAAAAATTTGCATACAACTGCTCATTGAATATAGATAATTATCCTTCTAATCATCAAATTTGAACAGGATAATTGCTATATATAAAATGAGAGACATAAAACATGGACATCATATAAATCCCATCACATCAACCTGTAATAAATCATGATATCTAAAGTAGTCACAATTTGATTACAAGTCAAAATGAGCAAAACTTGAACAAAATATGATATATTGAAGCTAAAGCTGTACTAACATCAACTTCCATTCAAGTCTGTCAATCATAAATCCATAGCTTCTGCTCCTAGGCAGCAATGGTTTTAGTTTACAAAACAATACATTTATATAGCTCACAGGATCAAAATGTTTCCTGTGGATATCATCTAAGTTGTTCCAAAAATCGTGGGGGATACAACCTCCCATATTCTATTCAATATCAAAACTAACAGCCTATTCTAAAGCAACATAAAAATTGCATGTTGGGAGATGCCACTAGTGGTTCAAATCTCCTGTATAAATCATATGTTCCTGTACACACACAAAAATAAAAGATTTTAGATGCATTTTTAGTTATTCAAAAAAAAAAATTAGAATTCTTGTAACTAGCTACAAAATCTCACGATTTTGTAGCTAGTTATAATTATAGCTAGAATCATGTTTTATTGAGTTAATCAAAATAGACCAGATATAATATGTGCAATCAAATCATGTATTCTAATTAAAACAAAAACAAATTCATCCTAAAATTATTTTTAAAACACCATACCTGAGATTAAGGGATTCGTCTCAATCAAGCAATTTTTGAATTTACAATGGCAGTCACTGCTTCCACGTTCTTAAACACAACTGACCCTGTGGTTTTTTGTCTTTTATCATTGGCTTGAGCTACGTTTTGCAGTCTGTCATTCTCCTTTGTTAGAAAATTCACCTGGTCCTCCAAGGACTTGATCCGAGATTGGAGTAAAGGGATGTCTCTATGATACCCATCAAGCCATGACAAACATTCGTTGCATTGCGGCTGAATAGACTGCGTATTAGCAGTGATGGTATTAACATGTGGGGAATTTTCCATTCGGCCTGTAGGTTCACTATTGAGCTTGATTCCAGGGAAGTCGAGGCTGTCTTTAAGACATCGTGGAAGGTTCGTCACAAAATCATAGAGTTTACCATAGCAGGGTCCATACGAATAAGGGTATTCGTCAGTTAGAAACCGTTCGATTTCTAAATCAGAATCCTTGCTTAACATAATTGGGTTTTGATCTGTACAGGGCTTAGGTTTATTCTAGGCACATCATGAAACCTAACGTGCGGCTTTCTTACCCTTGTAATTGATATCACTATCATCTTTACACTTTTTCTTTGCAGACTTTTTAACAGACTTAACACCGCCTTTGGGATGCGAATCTGGTAGTGTGTCGGGTTGGGTAGTGTTAGCATATGTCGAAGGTTCTACAGAGGGTAAGAGCACAGGAGGAGGGACAACAGGTTCGACGAGGGTTTCTGTAACGACAGACTTGTCCACCTGTCCTATTTCATTGCTAGAAAAACTATTCCTTAACAGGAAGGCGTCCCAACAATCACCATTTAACTTCAACTAATGAACAATAATAATTTTAATCAAACAATGGTGGAACAGGCTAGAATCAGATTTTTTCCTTTTAAAACGCTTTGTCATTTTGTATAAACTTTAAAGAAGAAAATAGGGCATATTTAGGGGAAAGTCGATAAAACTCATGAGCAACCGCAAGTGGTATAAGAAAACCAAACCATATCTACCCTCCCAGATAACGGACTGCTTGGCAATAGCTAACAGATAGTGCCATCTAGGTTTTAGAGCTGTAACGTGCATACCTTTGTCGCAGCTACTAATATTCCTTGAGGTAAATAAGAGTGGCCAGGGAACCTCATCAACCTTCAAATTCTTAAACCCTTTTTGTCCCATGGCTGGCAGACCGATGGCTGAGCTAATGAAATCTTCATTTAACTCAAGCTGGACATCTCCAATTTTAGCTCTGCAACCATCGAACGTTAGCGCAAATTGTTGAGCAACTGCTAAATTGAAACCCTCGAACTTCTCAACAAAGACTCGCCATCCATTCCTCTCTAAGTCTTCACGGGCATTATCAAACAATAACAGAGTCTGGACATCGTTGGGCTCAATTCTTACTACAGGGGCCATGGCTAATAGCGCAGAATCGACAGGGTATTCGGCGATAGGGTTTGATAGAACAAAAACAAAGCCATTTCCCCGAGCTTCTCCAACACAATGCAATGGTAGCTCGAAATTCTAGGAAGGAATGTTAATGCTATGCGTGCGAGGACAGTGGTGTAAATCGAGGCCATGCAAAAACATCATATCAGGCTGTACTTGAAAGACACCTCGGTGTAATGGTACATAAAAATCAGAACAATTTAAAACCACTATACGCATACCCAAAGATTTAATCAAAATGTCAAATAGACAATTGCATATCCACAATTTGATTAAAAACATCAATATGTCAATTAAACCATTGCATCAAAGAATTTATAAATCAAAACCATATTATCCATAGTCAAATGCTAAATGGGTAGTGTTTTGATACATATGTAACCAAGGTGTTTTCGAGACCAAAGGGTGATAACCATGTAAACAATCAGATTCATGATAAACCAAGACAAATAGACGATAAACCATATGAACATTAACCCTTTGATGAAATCAAACATGAACTCCAGCTGTAGGTTTTCACGCTTGCAGTCGTGAAAATGAAATCAAAAAGAAGGCACGCAAAAAGCGACGGATAATGGTGTCGTTTAACGAGAAAAGTTGCGACGAGTAATAAGAATTCAAAAAATCCTGTGTAGGCAGCTTGTAAAAATAGAGTTTAATATGGCTGATAATAGGTCGCCAAATAAATGTTGAGGAAAAGATATGATGAAACTTACTCAATCATTTTTAGATCTTGTTGGGCCAAGGAAAGATAGTTGGGAATGTTACCTGAGATTTATAGCCTAAAAATAAAAGAAACAATCACTTAATCCACAAGTATTAAGTATGAGGAACCAAGGCTGGCTTTTTGTATATTATATGTAATTGTGCAAAAGAAATAAACTTAAACATAAATTACATGAGAATGTACATGGAGATAAAAACAAGATATGAACCAAACCATCAAAATACATATGTGAGACTGAAATCAAAAGTCTGATTTTTATATTGATTTCATTATGCGATACAATGTTGGATTCTCTTTACAAAACCTTGCAAGCGTAGGGACCAAAGTCAGATTTAGAAGCCTCCAATGGGCACCATACAAAAAGACTCTGACAACAAAATAAAACTGAAGCTAAATATCTGGATCGGTTTTCCACAAAATGATGTCACTTGACTCTGCAAAATATTCTTTATCAGTCATGAAATTTAATTCATAAACAAATAAGAACATACAGACTGCCAAAGATAAACCATACACCTTTAAAACAATATGATGAAATATATGATTTAGTTTTGAATCTTGCTGCCTTCAATAAGACCCTATTGTCATCAAGATGGTTAAGCCTTCTAGTAAACTCAGAATGAATGAAAAATGAAAGTATCTTACTAGTATAGAGAAAACCTTATGGCTAATGTTCTCCTTCTATTCTCTCTTTCTCTTGTCTCTTCATTTGATTGAGCTTTTATTCTTTCTCAATAAGTTATGGTAGTTCAACTAGCTTTCTTTAGTTAAGTTTAATTATCTTAACTAATTAGTTGAGACAAATAAATAATAATATATATAAATAAGGGTCTGATTAAATAATAACTAAATAGGTGGAACCCCTATTGACTCCCATTTTCATTTCTTTTAATAATCATCAAACATGAAGTATAAAACCCCAAGCATTTGATTCAAACATCCTCCTTGTAACTCCTATTCTCATAATAATGATCAAATAATTTAATATCAACAAAATAGGACATGACTATATGTAAAAATAACATTATATCCATACTGTCCAAAACATTGTCAAAATATGTATTTGCTATCCAAAACATTGTCAAAATAAAAAAGACTGTCCTCAATAGAAAATAACATTAATCGACATTAAAAACCATATTTGTTGTGAGAGGAATTTGGCCTCTTTTTGTTGCTTCCCTCTTTTGATCTTTATGATTTATCTAGTGAAACAACCTTCAATTGATGGGAACCCTGTGGGTGGACTGCACTAATAACATGAGAACAATAATCTTTGAGATGAAGATGAGAGGACACCAATTCAAAGGACTCTTTGGATGACTTGGAGGGAGTGGCCACTCATTTTCCCTTATCTTGCTCGATATTGGGAACATCAATTTTTAGCCTCTTACTTGCATGAGAATAATGTACGGGTGAGACAACATGATCAGCTTGGGCATTTGGATTTTTTGGCAATGGAGGACGGGGTAGTGGAAAATAAACAATAGGCCAACCATGGTGATGAGCATCAGGTTGATGGACAATCTCTTTCCAACCATCATTGGTAGGTGGTTCTGGCTGCATAGAAATGTGAGGGGGAACACATATACCATAAACGTTTTGATGTAAATGGAAGGGAGGCCTCTCAGGTAGGGGCTGGAGAATCCCATGGCCAACTAGGTTGAAGAACCCAACTTGAAAGTGTTGATTTAGTTCCTATGGATGAACATCAAAATGTATACAAAACTGTGACCTTCTATGGCCTCTTTGCCAATTTCCTCTGCCTCTATTAGCACATCTATTAGAACCTTTTCCATTACTACCTCTGCTAAAGAAACTCGTCCTGAAGCAATATTCCAAACATGTTATTAAAAATTCTTAACAATCCATGCATCAATACTCTACCTAAATAAAATCAAAAGGATGGCTCTATTATTCACAACAGAAGCACATGCAATCCATCCATCAATACTCTTAAATCCAATAATCAATTGTCATTTGAACATGGAGTGATAGGGTTATTGGGAATATGAGGGGCATCATAATGAGCATAAAATGGTAGCATGGATGGGAAGCGACCCATAGATATTGTTCAAGAAAATGTAGAAGTAACAGAAACTGTATCCATATCCAACTTTCAACACCAGTCATCAACTAGCCTTTTCTTTTGTTATTAATCCTTCCTCTTTTCAAAAAAATGAAATTCATAATAATCGAACAGGGAATGTTTTAAATGTATTTTGGAAGGCGAGGGGGATATAATGAGAAAAAAGTGAGATAATGAAAGGGAAAAAGATGATTATTGTTCTATCATATGCAATAGTATTAAAAAAAATGCCATCACCATCAACTGCCAAAGCTTTTCTCTATTTCATAATTCAAATCCAAGACATAGTCATTTTTATATTATCCAATATGAAACCCCAGGAATGTCCCAACACTATTAAGTTGTACAATTTTAATTTCCCTTTCTTTTCCTTTTATCAACAGAGCTCCTATAAAAGATTGTTAACAGTCACTCAAAACAGTTAAAACCATACTACATCAAGTGCACATGGGAGGCTGAAAATACCACATAAAGCCAATCATCACAACCTCAATACTTGTTGTATATCATCACAACCTCAATACTTGTTGTATAAACAAGTTGGGCTCGAAACCCCATATGAACTGGTGCTCATCATTTATTTTAACATCACACAGCTTCAAAATCGACAAAACCCCATGGATAAATAACAAGTGAGACAAGACTTAACGCAAATAACCAATCTTCTCACTGTCAGGTTAATCACTTATAGCATACATCAAGACCAGAGTTCAAATCTCTTAATTTCCATACATCAATAAAAGAACCAAATTCTGGGTGAACGCAAAGGCAAAACATTCACAAGGGGTTTGTAAAAACCATTTAACCATCTATTATCACATAAAAATTTCCCCAGAACTCTCCACAGACCTCTCATGGTGGCCGCAAGGAAAATACGCCATATTTTCACAAACAGTTGAAAGTTAATTTGAAGGAGCTAAAAGTCTTCCAAAAATTAGGTAATGGCGTTAATAAAATCAACTGTTCTTTTGTTTCATAGAGAAAAATAAACCCTTGAATTTTAATGAATAGAGATGAGTGAAACAAAAAAACTTGCCATAATTATTTTCCAACAGTCATAGGACAGAAGCAACATTCATTCTGGGTGTAACGCAATCACATAATTCAAACATAAAGGAAGTTCAAACATTATTCTCAGCTCGAAAAATTTAAATGCCAACAGGGAGGAACCTCCACTCAAATGCAATTTTCATAGTCGTGATACCCACACACATCCATTTACACTTTGGAAAGAAAACACGGTCTGTAAGCAAATCTAAGAGCTAACATCATGATTTTATTCGGAGAGGAGCTACATTTCATGAATGGAGAGGTAAGAGCCACCATACTTGTAAGGAGAATGCCAGAAAACCAAAAAGCACCACTATTCTTTCCAAGGCCGAGAAAAACAGAGGCAACACCAGCAAAAGAAACCAACACAAATGTGAACCAAGTGAGGGTGGTGACCTCAAGGTAGGGTTAGAGAAACATGCAATAATTGCACGTCGTTTCTCACATTAATTCCATCAACTATATCCAAGTACAAGCACACCTAGTGCATCCAATGCATAGTCCACTATGTTTACCACATAAAACTTCAATCCAAAAATCGAATTTACCTCCCTACATTAGCTCATAAATCTTAATGTATGCTCAATACATAGCACCAAAGAAGGTAATGTCCCACATTCCTTGCTAGTGAAGGATTTCCACCTTGTAAACTTATCAATTGTCCATGATAATAACAAGTATGCCATAAGTGTAATACGCTATAACTATATGTGTCTCATGCTTGGAGTTTGAATCAACAAGTCAAAATATATGTGTAACAAGGATAAATCACGATGCTTTTTAAAACACACATTTTTCCCTTTTAGTTTCTTTTTCAAATTAAATTTCCAACAAACCCAGCATTCATCCAGAAAGGAATTTCGAAGTTCTAGGTTTATTTCCATACTGTAGAATCAATTTTGCAAGGTAGTCATGAGCGCAATCAAATAACAATGTCTTTTATCATCATTCCATAACGGGGTCCCACCTATTTAGTTTATTATTAAATATATATAAGTAATAAGACATTGTAACCCATTTGCATGCAGGGATTCCATGTTGCACTTTTGGGTGTCAACAAGGGGCACTCTCTCTCTATCCCCCATATTTGTATTCATATTTCTCCCTCTCACACTATCACACACTGTAGCAAGTTTGGTACATGTGAAGAAAAAACATGGTAAGGAAAGACATGGCCTTGACTTAGACATGGTAAGGCATGACAAGTCCTAGACCTAGACCTAGAAAATGACTTGGACCTAGACATGGACCTAGACCTAGACCACAACCTAGACCATGACCTATACCTAAGTCTATACCTAGACAATGACCTGGACCATGACCTAGACCACTTCAAAGGGGGTACCTGATTGGAATGGATAGCCATATATCATAGCTGAGTTGGTACTTGAATGGAATGGATATCCATATATCATAGTTGAGTTGGTAGTTGAATGGAATGGATATGATCCAAATTTACAAATGGAATGAAATGAAATACAAATGTATAACAAAGACATACACAAAGATACAGTAAAACTTGAATTCTATTAATAGAGAGAATATGTTGAAACTGAAACACTGGATGGAAGCAACTTTGAGGGTGCCTCCAATCCCTCGAACATTTAAGGAGAGAAATAACATTACTTATCCCTCGCCAAGGGTTTCATTGCTCTAAGAGACCCAGTGTCACTGGAAGAAGGAACAAACTCTGTAATCTTCACCGAGTTTTGAGACAAAAAATTTCGACAACTTCTCATTTTGATGGGTGAGATCTCTACCCCTATTCCCCTCGACCATGCGAACTCTCTCCCTTGTCTCACCGGCTTATTCTTGGAGCTAGTAGCCTCAGAAGACTCTACATGATCAATGCACTTCCTCCCCAAATAGGTAGGTAGCTTAACGGCTTCTTTGTCATCCTTAATAAATGGAATCAATGACTCAAGTACCGTATTGAGAGAATGCTCGTCCTCCTCGGGTTCTCTAAAACCCGGCTCCACCAGTGACTCACTTAATAAAGGAAGAGAAGGGTTGGGTAATGCAACTGAGTCCCTTGACTCACCCCCTTGAGTGCCTAAAATCAATGGAAACCTTGCAGTAAGGTTGTGGGGAATGGCTGCACAACTAGACGCGATGTGGTCATTGCCTAGGTTAGGATACCTAACCCCTTCAATAATGGGATCCATCGACTCCTTAGCTGGACCAACAATGCCTAGGATCCCCTCAAAAGCCGCTTTTGTTCCAGTAGTAGAGCGCATCAACCACCCAGAGTTTTCTTCTGCTTCCTTTTCCCACATAGATAATGAAGAATAGAGTGAAGGGAAAAAAAAATTTAACTTACCCAAAAGAGTGTTCACTAGGTTCGAGGGGGATTCAGTTTCAGTTGCAGTATGGTAAGGTGCGCCGCCCATGGAAACCTCTTCATCCATATAAGCCGACGGATCTTCTTGTAGAAGGGTATCTTCAGACTTTTCCTCAGCAACTTTGACACTGCAATCTCTCCTAAGATGACCAGTGCAATGACACTAGTTGCATCTGAAAAAAATACCTTGATAGTCTAAATGATGTTTGGTGTGTCTGCCTCGCTAGTCTATGTCCATAACTTCTGGAAGCCCTTCATGTATGTCAATTTAAACCATAATCCTGCCCACTTTCCTTGCTGCATTTGACAGGGTCGAGGGATCCAACATAATAAAATGCCCCAAAGCGTTCCCTATAGCCTTCAAAGCCCCCTCATTCCATAGATGCAAAGGAAGTACCAACAGTAGAACCCATAGGTGCCTATGTTGGAAGTGCTCATAAACGGGGTCAAAGGCCACCCTCCACCTTTTCAACATAAGTGTGCTCCCTTCCAGAACCCAAAAACTTGTCTAATAGTATGGTGACATCCTCCGGGGTTTTGCAGATGAACCCCATCCACCCTTTCATGAGATAGAATATCTCAGGGGAATATCCAAGGATTGGGGTCCAAGTTTTATGCACCCAAGCTATGACTGGGCTATCCGCTATATATGAGTAGGAAAGTCTCCCTACCAACCCATACAGATCCAGCCTGCATGTCTCTTCTAGACCCACATCCGCCCCTAAAACCATCCTCCGAACTCTCTTATTTGGCTTTCACACCCGTTTCCGAACCCCAGTCTGAGGGAAATTTAGTGGTGAGTTCCTAATCCCGCCAATCGAGACTTCACCTTTGTCCCCTTTCCTTAGTTGTGTAATCGGGTCCGAGGGGCGTAGGGAAAGAAAAGAACAAGTAGCTTCAGGGGGGGCATCTCCAGGCGAAGTTGAACGGAATAAAGAATGTTTCAATCGTTTACCCGGTGTTGGATGGTGTGTAGGTTCGTTAATGTCCCTAGGGTTAGGTGAGTAAAGATCAGTAAGAGATGGTGTACCAGAATGCACGCCATCCAAGTCTGGCGTTTTGAAAAGTTCTTCCCTGTGCCACTCTGCCTCATCCAATGGGTCCATAAGGGTCGTGATGTCTTGGAGAATGTCATCATTTTCTTCCGAGTCCATAGAGTAATCGCAGGAAGATACAAAGCCAAAAAAACAAAGGTTCTTTAATCCCAAGGAAGGCAGGTTGTCGGGAGATGAGTTCTGAGCCCAAAGAACAATATCTTTACCCACTAGAATCCAAAGACGGACAAAGCGCGAGCTCTCTGTCAATGGAAAGACAAGAAATAGTCCACAGGTAGGTAAGGTAACTGCCAAATGACCACGGTTCAGATGTCGAAAAGAGGATATATAAAAAAAACATCCCTAAGAAACAAAACAATACTAATCTCAAGGACTGTCAAAGTCAGAAAAGTTTGTCCTGAAGGGAAATAAGGCTCTAAAGAAGTCAAGGCGGTGCCTACAACTCAAAACGCACTCCATATGTAATAGAGTTAAAAGCCTGGAAGTCAAAACAAGACATAGAAGCCCTCCTGAAGATGAAGTTCCGCCATTAATGAAGCTTGTGTATTCTAGCCCTTCGCTTCCCATGACCACTTAACCACTTATAAATGATGCCAACTAAATTTTTGAAAAATCAAACCTTGATGGAGACTATATTAACGCTTTGCTTTCACCAACCCAATTAAATGACATTTATCCTCACATCATCTTTCATCCTTCATTCCATTATGAGTAAAATAAATGTTAGCATACAATTGTGCACATATTAGAAATAACTTGGAGAAAAAACAAACTTTCCACACTAACAAACCTTTGAGTGGGTCCTCATGTTTTTTTCTTTGCTAACCATCATGGCAAGTAGAA
>ML783489.1:731151-746071 GCA_009831015.1 Picea engelmannii | reverse complement strand
AAGCAATATACCCTTGACGAGAAGTTTTTCTCCATTGCCACCATTGCCAACGTTCTTGATCTAGATGGAGAACACCATACCAGAGTTTGGCCAAGTCATCTGTAATGCCTTATAAAGAGAAATAATGTTCCATTTGGGTTACCCAACCAGTGGGGTCCGAGCCATCAAATTTGGTCACATCAACCAGCGGAAGGCGTAGGTCACGTTGAAAGTGATGGGGCTGAAAGGTATGGGAATGGGAGGAATGTTCACCTTCAGTCTTTGGGGGTGCGTCAGAGAAAGGGTCATCTGTAGGGATCTTCAGTTTGGTGCAGAGTGATGCAAAGACAGA
This sequence comes from Picea engelmannii, assembly GCA_009831015.1. Classification (NCBI taxonomy): domain Eukaryota; kingdom Viridiplantae; phylum Streptophyta; class Pinopsida; order Pinales; family Pinaceae; genus Picea; species Picea engelmannii. The sequence goes on along the minus strand of ML783489.1, from coordinate 745,740 downwards.
TTCAAGCTTTGTGGTCAGTTCTTGTTTGACTTCCTCCATTGAGGAGTACATGGTTGTATTTATGGTTGTATTGATGGATGTATCGATGGAGGCAACAGTGGCACTGAGTTGTTTCACTTCTTTTTGGGTCTCAAGGAAAACCGATTGCAAGGTGTTGAAGCGAGCTTCCAGGTCTTGGCTACGGGTATGGGCCATGAGGATGGGTGAACTGAAAAGGGGCTAGCGGGGTCAAAATTTTTTCCAAAAAATGATATGGATGAATGTGATAAGGGCGAAGAGATGGATCCAATGGAATAGGTCTCAAATAATGGTGAAAAAATTTCCAGACTTTTTTTTTTTTTTTACACCTGTGGAGTTATACTTCGGTCTGAAGAATACTGCAGTGATGAAATCCCCAAATTCTTAACCAGTAAGAGAAGTGTAGTGATTTGGAAACTCGAACATAGTTGTGTAGCAACAGATCTTGTCTGTTTTAATCTGTTTATGTTTCTGTCCCCCAAGGGTTAGGTATTCAAGGGTTCTACAGACAAGGGTTTTCCTTGTGCTATAGCTCTCTGATATATGTGTGGGGTCCAACAATAGTACTCGGCCCAATATCTCAGGGCCCTAACTAAGGAGGATAGACCGTACCCTTATCCGTACTACCCGACTACCCATGTACTAGAGAGTATCTTCCCGAGTGTTGTTCTCAGTGGCACTATAGCAGTCAGGCGGTCGATCAGTTTATCTAAAGAGGGCTTTAGGAAATCTAGGCCGATTCCATACATAGGTGTTGTCTAATGCACTACCACTCGAAGGGGTACCAACAGGGGTTACAAGGGTGGCCAATAGATGTGCGCTTAAGAACCACTTGTATTTCCTACGTGTATGAATCCCTCAACCGCGGGTTTATGCGCGTAACGACAGATCTATGTGGCTTAAAGACATCAGAATACATCTCTACCTTGAAAAACAATTCCCACAATTTCTGCCAAGGAAAGTGCTCTAATACCACTTGTAATATACCAGATATAAAAAGTATGCAGAACAGAAATAAAATGCTAGAAATGGAAAAATAACAGTAATATAACCAGCATAATCTCCACAATAACACATAAATGATATAAGAAAAGCAATAGAAATAACACTTTGATTCAGAAAGCAATGTTCATGGGCCTCTTCGAGGGGGCAACCTCTAGTCGAGCAGTGCTCTTTTACAATAATCTCCAAGCTAGGGTTTTCATACCCTCGACTCTTATTTATACTAAATATGTCTATCAAGAGAAGCGTCTAGAGGAAGATCCTTCTAGAAGCGGAAGCTTCTATTAGGTCTTCTTACATCTGCCTTATTCTATTTTATTGAAAGGCCTTATTAATATTGACCTTTATTACATCCGAATATATTGCTCTACCTATGTGCAGGTTAGGACCCTAACATCCCGAAACTGTGATTGCTGGGAACTGAAGAAAAAGAGAAAGCTCTGTGCGTAGATTTGTCGCTGTAGTGCGCAGTAGTCTACTTGAATTTTGAAGCTCTGTGCTAAGAAAGAAACTAGATTTGAAGAAAACAGGTAAGATATTAAAGCTTTGTGTTCTGATAAAGGTAAGATAAGTGGAAATTTTTTGTTTCGAAAGAATGAATCTAAGTATGTTTGATAAATTTTGTCCTAGTATGAAAACTAGGGTACAATTAGAAGAAAGAAGATATGATATGAATAGATCTGATAGAAATATTGAAAGATATGCTATCCCTATGCATAGAAAGAATGTTTGGACTAACAAATGGATGCAAGATCCTGGAAAGAATTTCTTGCAGGTTAGTTACTGTGATCCCAGTGCGTAGTACAAGAAAATTTGGGGATCATTTAAGAGAAAGAGAGGATTAACCCTTTGTTACAGTTGCAGAAAATCGGGACATCTTGCTAGGGAATGCCCTGGTAGAAGACCTAGTTGTCTTTGATGTAAATATATGGACCATGAAGTTTTGGATTTCCCTAAAATGATTTCTAATCTTGAAAGAATGAATATGGAACAAGCAAACCATGAGAAAGACCAAGAGACTAAGATTATGGCAGAACCCCATAAAGAATCAGAGACTGTATTACTAAAGATGAAAGAAACCCTGAATGACCACAGAGACACTAATCTATCAAAGATCTTAAAAGATAAAGAATGCATAGAAGAAATAATATGAGACTTCGACATAGACTGTGTTCTGGATGAGGAAACACATGTGAATATCATGATAGAAAGAACTTGGGAAATTTTAGGAAAACCTTCTATGATTCCCTCATTGGGAGGAATATGACTATTTAGAGGAAAGCCAATCAACCTATGTGGAAGAATTACCCATACATATATGAGTGCTCATGGAACTTTAGAGGAAGAATTTGAGGTCATTAAGTTTATTGAGAACAATGCACCATTTGCTATTTTGCTAGGAAGGACCTGGATTGAGAAAGATCAGACCCGAAGAAAAGAAGAGGAATCTCTAGAACATAAAAATAAATAATTGAAATATTTCATGACTAGGAGAATAGCGCACTTGATCGAAGAACAGGAGAACAGGTCGAAGTTGTTCAGAGCCAGGGACTTGGATGTCGAAGCTGAAAGAACACAGACAGACTTGAAGAACCTATCCATACGGGAGAGTAGGGAACCTACTCTAGAAAGAGAAGAAGTATTACACTCGAACCCTAGGAAAGATCATCAACAATGCGAAGTTACTATGACAAGAGAAGATAAGAATTAGAATGGAAAAAGGAACCCAGTAACTTGGCTTACAGGGAATAAGGCTAGAAAGCTCAGCAAGAAGAAAGCAAAGTTAGAGAAATTACAGGAAGCTCCAGAGAAGATTTTGTAGAAGGAAGGTTTCCAGAATTTGAACTTTGCTGGAATATCAGTACAACACAGAATGGCACTTTTCCATGGCAGATCAATATTCCCATTGGAGGCATTATGACCATTAGATCGATGCTCCCGAACAATTAGAAGAGAATTTATGGGCCAAAAGCTCACCATTGGACTGTTAGAACCGCGCCATAACGGATGGAATTGCATTAAGTCTTTTCGACCCGTTGGAAGAAACCGTTATGGGGTTGTCTATTTATTCCATCAAGCATTGCACTGAGAACACTTTTTCCAACTGTGATTATCCGATCCCACAGAGAACTAGTTGATTTCACGCAGTGATCATCGATCCCTCGCCATCCATTTTGTTCCATTGAGTATTTGTTCATCAACCAGAGATATTTGACCACGAGCATGTATGTACGAAGAACTTAGTGTAGTAGAAGAGTTTGTGAAGGAGATACTCATTGATCTCATGGATGAGAAGGTCATGTTTGTAGGTGTACAGGCATCATCAATGAGAGGAGTGAAAGCCTCTCCATCGACTTCTCGCGGATCCGGACCATCCCGAGTTGCGACCGAGAAAAGAACCAAGCATCGAGATGACTTGGTGAATGTGAAGTTAATCTCGTCTATCCTACCCGACTACATCCCATCCCTGGCCGATGTGGTGAGTCGTGACAGTGCTCTGAGGGACTTCGACTACACAGTCATCACTGCGTACCTCCCGAAGGGGATACACGCATTCAGACCGTAGTTGGAGAGGATTTCGACCTTGAAGATCAACGACTATAATCTGGGAGACCGCAAGAGCTATGGAATGCTCGCACCTCGAAAATATATGACCAAGACAAAGGGGAAGAAGTCGAATATCATCCCCCAACAGTGCTTAGAGGGACCTGTGAACGAGGCAGTTATTCAGGAGTTCACCGAGCAGGAGGCCCTGGCAAAGCAGTAGGTCGAAGCAGCTTGAACCAAGATCAAGGATTTTGAGGCAGAGCTACCCATATCAGAGTGACTTGGGACGAGTCACAGGTGAGTGTTGGGGGCCTGTTGACCCTTGACCAAGTTTTGAGGAACCTTGGTCACGTTTGACCTCTTTTTGGGACTTCGACAGGCTGGTTGAAGGTGAAGCACAAGTCGAAGCGGATATCGTGGGATCTCGACCCCTTTTTAGGGAATTTTTGGGATTAGGGTTTATGTAATGGGTATGGGGATGTCGGTCCATGGGTTTACCCATGTTTAGGCCCCTTTTGTAATATATAAATAGAAATATAGGCAATGTAAGAAGTGGTTGATGTTTGATGCTAGGTGCTAAGTGCAAGTAATTGTAAGAGGCTATGTGCTCGGTGTATGGTCATCTGTAGTGCTTTGTGCATAGACTGTGTGAGGAGACCTTGTGTTGTAACTCGGGGAAGGAGGACCTGGTGAAGTGCACGTAGATCTCCTGTCCTATGTAGAGTAGGGTTTTAATTCTTTGTGCCTATAAGAATCTTTATAGAAGATAATAAAGAGAAGAAGAGTTGGTGGGCGTAGCCCCAGGCAAGGGGTGAACCACGTATATCCTGTGTTATGGTTTCTTTTGTGCATATGGTTGTTATATTGTCTATATGATTAATGCTTAATGCAATAATGTATGTTTAGATGAATATGATAATATTAGTGCCTAATGCTGTGAATAAGATGATGGATCTGATATGTTACCTTATGCTAAGTGCTTATGTGTGTTAGATCTGGATGAATACTGTGTTGCTCTGTAATTAGGGTTTTATCTGCGCTGTGAATAAGGATTAAATACTAATGAATGATAACTGCTAAGTGCGTTGCGAGGATACTGTAATCACAGATCTGTTTCCTAGCTAGGTTGTAGACACTAGAGTCCTACAACCATCCCTGCCTCTACCTCGGGTGAGACTTCATCTGCTTTGCAGGTGTTGCCGAAAGGGCCGGTAGTTAGGGTTTTGTTGGTGCGTTGTTGAAGCGTTGAACCCCGGGACTTCCCCTGTGCCAACATGATTTGTAAATCTGTAATAGACCTGATGCATATGATCACATACCTGCAAAATTTCCTTAACTTTAACAACAAGAGACTAGCATTTTCATCAAACTTTACTTTAGTCTCACATGACTAATTTTGGATTAGTCAACAACCCTAAATTGAAATAATCATAAATATGTACCTATAATGAATAAATATATAAAAATAGTACACAATGTTCTTCAGTGCCTTTTATGCAATTCCTCCAGGTTTGACTACTTGAAACCTCACAGAAAAGGAGTTATAGCAAAAATGACATACCTTGTTGAATTCTGGCTTATTCTAGAGATCGAACTTGTAGAGCGTTCCCCGCACAGAATATTTATTGTATGGATCTGAAAATGGTACATAGAATACTAAAGTTTTTACTCCAACCAATACATTTGGTATTACTGAATTTGGATCTGTGATGAAGAAGTTATGATGTTTTTACCCGAAACACATGTTTTAGACTAGTTTCGGGACTAGCCACAAACCCTATCTTCCACGGAGTGTAACTCCAAAAATACAATGACCCACAAGATGAAATTTGTATCATATATACTTGGATATGTTTCCTCAATGATCGCCAGAATTCGCGGTCTGAATCATTCTAGAAAAAAAAAATATTGAGAAAATGGTGAAATGACCTGTAAATAACATACCTTAGAAAGCATCGTCAAAAGAATTTATCCTCCCTTGAATTTCGGTCTTCTTTACTTCACCTTTCATTTGAAATTCGTCTTAGATATGCTTTGGTTACCTCATTTTACTTGTAGATATTCAATATTCTCAAATGTGATTAAATGAGAGAACCTTTCCTCTTATTTATACTTTTATGTATCTTTTTCAAGGGGCTACCTTCTAACCATCTTAAACCACTTTCCTTATTTTAGGGCTAACCCACTTCTAACCACTTGTCTACTTAGTAATTTCTCCATTAAATTTATTATTTAAATAATTTATTTTGTATCCAATTTGACTTATAGTACACTCATCACTTCACTCCTTTCTCAAGGGGTTACCTTCTAACCATCTTAAACCACTTTCTTTATTTTAGGGCTAACCCACATCTAACCACTTGTCCACTTAGTAATTTCTCCATTAAATTTATTATTTAAATAATTTATTTTGTATCCACTTTGACTTATAGTACACTCATCACTTCACTTTATTATTTAAATAATTTCTTCTTTGCAACCACTTTGACTACTTTGACCTTTTGGGGCTTCTAGATGACTCATGAGGGTTCTCCAACTTCACATAGCCATAACTCTCTAACTGTGAGGAGTTATGTGGTGTTCCACATACCACTGGAAATGGCATGACATGTACTATACATATATAATAGTATTATCGTCAAATATATTAAAACTAATACCATTATACATCAAACAAACTTGGGTCCATTACCCAAACCTTTGTGCTACCAGAATTCGCTACCAGACTTTCTTCAAGGGTTGACAACAATGACAACCAACCCAAATGATCAACAAACTATATGCAAAGGCACACTTTGAACCTCAATATTTATTGATTATTGTAGAAATATTGTTTTTTATCAACTAGATATTTTATAGAAGTGGTTTAAACATTTTATGTTTTTTAAAGAAGCAGGTATATTGTTTTTGAACAATTTTGCTCGAAATCTTGCCAGAAATTGTTGGAATTGCAGATTTCACCACTGAAATCTGCACAATCGAAATGTTCCATGGATTTTTCAGTAAGATGAATTCATTTATGTATTCAAAAATGCACTTTAATCAACAAAAAAACTACAATTTCACCAACAATTATATAATTGAACCTTTATTGCCAAAAATAATCAAAATTTAAAAAGTTTAGAATAGACATATTTTATATACAGAGGTATAAAAACAACTTAATATGTTGGCATGCATGATACACAATGAATTCTCAATCAAATTGTTGTAGAGGAAGCATAAAAAACAAAGATATCTAATTGCAAATATTGAACAATATGCAATCACATAACTTGAACAGATCGATTTTACGTGGTAAAACCCTATACAAGGAAACATCCACGGGACAATGATATTTGGTTCATTATCATTCAAGGGAGATATTACATCAGCCAGACCAGGCTTACACACATTCAACCTTTCTAAAGTCTCTTTGCCTCTATGAGCATACATAGATTTATAGCAGCTCTCAAACAATTACACCTAATTGATTACATTTATGTGGATCCACACATTGTGTGATTTGTTTCAACAACAAACTAAATAAATGAGCCACTAAATCTACTACAATCCACAAAATTGTGGGAAAATTGGTTGGCATATCTCAACAATCTTCACCTTGACAACAATTTACCTAGATAAGCCAAGAGAAGCCAAGAACAATTTCAACTTCTCTAATAATGTTGGTTTCATGAACACATTTGTATGATTTGCTTGAGTTTAGATTTTCTGAAGAATCACTCCACATCCAACATGTTTTTCAAAACAATGGTTTCAAACATATCCTGAGGTAAATCTCCTTTTATCCAACATACCTGCAAAACCTAAATTACAATTTGTTACACAACAATTTGCCGCAAAACTTCTTATACTATCTATTCTCTGACACCTTAAAAGAATAATAATTTGGGAGAGTTGGGAAGAAGTCTTTTGGAAACAAGAAACTCTAAAAAGTACCTAAATTAAAGAATTGTCGTTGGTTTCACTCTAGCAAGGTGCGACAATTATACTTGTCATTGGTTGCACTCTACCAAGTGCGACAATGTCACTTTCTTTTTAGATATAAGGGTGCGACAACCTTTCGTACGTGGGAAAAAGAAGAGCTTCTCGAAGCTTCTAAAAGAGAATCTTCGATGATGAGTTGTTTACCGATCGATGTGGATCTCACCCACCTCTCCTAATTTGGTGAGACCCTAACCTCTTCATGGCTTCCTCTCTACTCTATAAAAGAGGCAAATTCCAAAGGAAAAAAGAAGAAGAAGAGAGGAATAATGAAATTATGGTGAATTGAGAATAGATCTAGATTTGTAATTGAGAGTTTGTGAATCTCGCTTTGGCCCTAAGATATTTAGTTGTGCTAAAGTGTTCTAGTGATGATGATGACATCTATGGAGGCTATGAGGGTATTGAAGCATTGAACTGTTGAAAGGAGCTTGTCAATGCTCAGGAACCAGTTGTAAGTTGTTTCCTAATTATTTAATAAAGTGATACATTTTACTTTCCTAACTTATATTGTCAATGATCTCTGTGTGTATTTTTCCTTGGCTATTTACATAGGTTTATTGAGATATATAGATATTGGTTGCTTTCACTGTTTTGTTTGTTCCTTTGCAGATCTCTACTTTTACGAAACATTTAATCAAGAACTTGGAGTTACAACTTGCAAAGACAAATGATGATTAAAAAGGTATGAACTTCTATCTTTTATGTTTTTTTTGAAACCAAGGAAAAGAGTGTATTATGTTTCATTTTGTTCTAGTTTCGGGTGCCAGAACTAGGGATATTGGTTTATGCCCACATTCACTAATTTATCCACAACAAAAATGGTGACTCCACTCGGGGAATATATTCAAGATTTGTTCTCCTAGTGAGCTTCTTGTGTCCCGTTTGCTTCATGAGTCATCATTTCACTTTGTTTGGTTAGATAATCCCATATTCTTTTGGAAAGATTGAGCATATTTTATTTTTTCTGAACTTTAGTATCTTGTCGCGCTTTTCTTTGAGTCACAGAGTGACATCGTTGCACTGTGTATACTTCTCTGTCCACAACAACCTAACGTGTCGCATTGTCATTCAAAGCTTCCTATGACAACTTTTTGAAAAAACTATTTTTAAAAGTTCTTTCTTTCTCAGGTTTGAGATCTGATGTTATAAAAGTATTTGGGCTGATTCATTTATTGATTTACAGAATTCTTGGTAATTTGGAACTTCTTTTCACCATTGATATTTTTAGCTTGCTTTCTTCAGTTTTCTTGTACTGAAAAGGATATAATCTCTTAGCCAAGTCTTTGAGTGATTTTCAATTACTGTTGTTATTTCTTTCTTGGATATGTTTTAGATAGTGATTGAGTGTTTTCTTCAGTGAATTATTTAGCTTTGAACTCTCTTGTTGAAGAATTGTTTCAAGACTTTTGAATTTAGTTTGGTTTTAAGTCTTTGGAGCTTTGTTATGTTTTTTTTCTCTTTTTTTAAGTTCTATATGTGATTCATTTTCTTCGATATATCTCTTTTCTTTCGTTTGCAATTTCATATCTTTGTTTGAAAGAAAAAGTTTAAAAGAGAAGAATATTTATTTTTCATAAAGAAGAATTTTATTGCATTTTGGATTGTTTGAGGAGAATTGGAATTGAATCATTTAAAATTGGAATTTGTGTTTTTTTGAAAAAGATCTTTATTTATAGGAAATTTGGAAAGATAACTTGTATTCTTAGAAGACGAAACCTCTCTCTCTCTCTCACATATATAAGATTCATCAAATTTAAATTTTCATCTCATATCCTTTTACACACTTTTGAGTCAAGGTTTCACATCATGAGTTTCATTTCCATAACCCTGTGTAAACAACAACCTCTAAAACAAAGCATTTAATAAAATCCATCAGACAATTTTTATTTCTTGATAGCAAACCGACACTATTTTAGGCTAGAGCTTTGGAATAGGTTGTGAGATAAACTTTCCAAAGCTTCCAAAGCCAACATAGAATCTTGTGGTAAAGAGAGAAAATCCAATTTCGTATAGGCATAGTCAGAATCCCCCTCTCACACAGGGGTTAAACACGAGGTCGTGTGTAGGAGAGCAACATAGATTACCCCTCTGATGCTTGACCAAACATAGTGGAACAATAGTATATTGGGGGTTCTTCTTGAGATTCGACTATTTTCATTTGGTCTCGAAACTTCGTGAATCCCAAATCTGTTCAAGATCCTCTGAAGCTTATCCAGTCCTCTTGGTCTCAGTCCTCTTAAGGAATTTCAGACTTGATATCCTTCCCATACTTTTAGACCCAACTATCAACTGTACCCGCTTGGAGGTTGTTTACGAGTTGGTGACCCTAGTTTCCATAATCTTTAGGGTCTTTACATAAGGTGATCGTGAAGGGGAGTCTTCACTGTACCTGGGTCATACATTGGTCAAACTCACTCGAGCTCCTTGGAGGGTCACCCGCAGCTCGCACTGTAAGGGGACTTGCACTAGGGTGTAAGTCCGTTAAGCAGGGCGCCAACATAATTGATCCACCCACTCCATCCATTCTCTTTCTCATATTTTTCTTATGATGTTGGATTTCATCACCAACTAGTTTTTACAGTGTGAGAAGATCATGTTTGTTGGTGTGTTTGCTTTCTAGATTTGTTAGAGAATGTTTTGTTGTTTGCATTAGATTACCTAGGAGATAATTGATAATTGTTGAAAATTTAAAACATGGCGGAACCTCCTCGTCATTCTCGTAGAATGTAGGGTTTACCCCCTGAAGAACCAAAAAACACAACATCTGAAGATACCAATGTTGATATTACACAACCAGAAATTGTTACTGAAACTATAGAAGTATCAGAAGTAAATCAACCTGAAACTACTAGGATTGAAGAACCCAATATTGACAATACTGAACCTGAACTTGTTAAACCTGAACTCACCCAATATTATGAAGTTGAAATACTTCATTCACCAAGTTCAGATTCACCACACTTACATTCTAGTACTCAACCTTTCGTTCCTTCACCCATTTCGGTATTTGAACCATTACAAAGTAGTCCTCAACATTCTGAATTTCCAGATGGTGTCGTAGTTGAAGAATATACTCCTGAATATTTTCGTTTTCATTTCAACCCACCTTTATCCAATGATGATGATTCAGTTTTTGTCCAACTAACCACACCACTTGTATCTTTGTGCAGAGATAACGCTTGGTATCATTCCTTAATCAGAGATAGTGAAACCCCATTGTTACGAACACCATCGTCCTTCTACCGATTTAGCAATGGATCAATCCACTTCTACATATCCCGTGTCTGAAGGTACTAGCATCCCAACTAAATATTTTATTTCTATTTGACCTAGTATATCGTATGACTTTGGTGGACCATCAACTCCCGCTCGGTATCAATCTCTCAGTCGTATTTTTTCTGGCGCTTCGACGAGTCCTTCATTGTTTCATTATCCTCCTTGGTCTACTAGTATCTGTAGTGTACCTTTTTCACTACCGAGGCTTTCAAACCTCTCTCTAACCAATCTGTACATGGACTTTTACATAACTCATACTGGAATTATATAACCACATGCATTCAAGCAAAGTAATACATTTAACTCAGAGTAAAACATATGAATTACTGCTATATTCAACAAGCATTTAGCCTTATCATATTAATTCATATACACAACAGAAAACATGATACATAGACAGCTCAGTCATGCAAAACATGATCAAAGCATAATTCAGGTACTTATCTTTATCAATGGTGGAATCCACCAACCAAATGCAAGCCTTCCATGAACCTCCCAGCCGTAGACTGCACTGCTCCTCAACTCAACAGTGGGTCACCCCCGAGCTGGGACTAAGCTCCACCCCAGGGCAAGGAATCCAGACTCAGGTTGAGGTTACAGGGAATTCAGTCACACACAACCACCAGGAAGAACGCTCTCTAGGAATATCCCATGCTCACTGCCCACAGACCCTCATTCCCCACATGCCTGTTCCACCCCAGGAAAGTGCACCTTCTCTGTCACCTGGACAGTCCTTTGGCTACCAGTCTCCCTTACCTTGGGTTACAGGAACAGACCGGACCGGAAGTCTCCGGGTTCTGTGGAAGCTATAGGGTTCCTTCCAAGAGCTCTCTCCTTCCTCTGCGCACTCTCTCACCTGGAGGGAGTCGCTCACAGGCCAACAAGCCTCACGCAGTCCAGAACTGTGCACCACAACAAACACAGGGAAAATGGACACAGGCTTCCCAAGAACCAGTTTAGCAGTCATAGGATGTTCTCTCGGTCAAGATTTCAGAATAGGGCTTCACGCACAAGCTCACTCAGCTTTTCCTAGGCAAACAGAGACTCTTCCCCGAAATTGACATGGACATTTAGTTCAGGGAATGCACACACTGGTTTTCTCTCACAGACAGACTTCATGGCTCTGAACAAGGGTAAACACACATTCTTCAGCACCCCACTCAGGTTTCCTCTCTGTAACAGACATATTCAAGGTCTCTTGCAGGCTGGCTCGTACCACTCCTGCTCAGGGCAGTCAGGTCGAATGGAATGTGAGAGATCCCCCCTCACCGCTGTTCCTTTCCCGTTTTATTTGCATGCGTCAGGGTGGACATTTGTCACCCTGGGAACTCCACGCGTTCCTCCCACCACTTGGGAAATCACGTGTCCTTACAGAAGGACTTAGGATAAAAACATATGATGCACATATCTTTTTGAAACAATATTAAAATATTATTTCTAGGTTTAAGCCCCTAGGCTTAGCCCCTAGTCTCATCAGTCAGCCCCTTTCCCACCTTCTAGCCCCTAGTTCCTTGCCCACTCTGTGGACGCTCAGTCCCCCTTCACTCATTCATCGTGGTCGATCTGCACCTGGCGGTGTTTATATTTTATTAAATATTCTGCATACATACAAGTACAACAACAGGCTCCTGGCCTTCAAACACTTAGGCTTCCTGGCCTAACAACCACATAAGCCTTCCAGCTTATACAAAACTTGGCTCACCAGCCTATAGAGCACATTTACGATTCATTGCATATATCATGATCTGTAACGGGGCTCGGCCTTGGGGACACTACAATATCCCTGGTATGCATGATATGTTTGGTACTACTCTTTCAAATATACAACAGATCCCACAAACTACTATTGCTCCAGTATCTTCTACTCAACCAGTTTCTAGTCAACAATTTCCCTTAATTAGTGGGACTATTGTTCAGTCTTCTCTAGGTCAATACATACCTACAGCTATGGGTCAAATGTCTGTAAGGTCCATGGTTTCTAGGGGGGGACCTCTTCCAGGATCGTCATCGTCTACTGGGAAGAAACCTCTCCCAGGATCATCATCGTCTACTAGGGGGCAACCCCTTCTAGTATCGTCGTCTCTTACTAGGGGCAACCTTTTCCAGAATCGTCATTGCCTACTTGGAGTCAATATTTTCCTGGATCATCGTTAGCTCCTGGATTTGGACAACAAACCCCTGGTTTTGGTCAACAACCTTCTCTCCCTGGATTTTGCCATGAACCTCCTGGTTTTGGTCAACAATCTCCTCTTGGATTTGGACAACAACCTCCTGGTTTTAGTCAACAATCTCCTCCTAGATTTTGCCAACAACCTTCTCCTCCTGGATTTGGCCAACAACCTTCTCTCCTTGGATTTGGCCAACAACCTTATGTTCCTGGTTTTGGTCAACAACCTCTCCCTGGATTTGGCCAACAACTTGTTCCTGGATCTGGTCAACAACCTCCATTCAGAGCTTGTTTGATCTGAAAATGGAATGTACTTGTTTAAGGGTGCAAGGTATCCATTTCCCATAATTACAAATGTGTGCCATACACTCCAAGTGACCTCTGAAAATGTGAAAACTTCTTATTTCTTATATAGAGATAGACTGTAGGGGCATGCACCGGTCATTTCACCTCTAAAGAGAGGATGAGTTCCAGAGGCTACCTGGCCCTCTACCGGCTCTGCCTAAAGAACTAACGAAGTAAACACTTAGAAGTCTTTGACATACACATACTTGAAGTTTGATGTCTTGCGGAATAAGAAAAATAACTTTCTGCAGCTGAATAGGTGATTATGTGTGTATGCAAGTTATGTATATTTGTTGTTTATCACTTTATATCAGTTTTTTTTAGCATATCATCTTCAGAAAATAAAGACATCAAAATGATAAAGCAGTTCACCCCCTCTGGGCTACATCTGCTGGACCAAACCTCCCAAACTAGGCTTGTCCTCTTGTATTAAAAATGCTACAAAGGCTAATACAAGAATATGAGTGTCTTGAAAGACAGATCTGACTGTAAATATAGAATCAGAATATAGGAATTAGCTAAACATGCTCTTTCCCAAACACTAAACAGTGAAATTGTACCTTATACAGTACTTTCCCCAATTGACCCTGGTGGCCCTTTAATCTTGCATGGAGAATTTCGAGGGGAAGATGACCTCAATTGGTTCTGAAACCTCTGCCATCAGACTCAGAAGGTCGAAAATAGCAGACATAGGCTTTTGAATCACCAAAAATGGATGAACATAGCCTCCAAACAGCTCAAGCACTGAAATGGCCCTGATGGCCCTGAAAGCTTCCCTGAAGCTAAACAATGAGAAGAATGCCTCAACAGGAAAAACGAGCTGTAGAAATAGATTCAGAATGCTGAAAAACTTCAGGAATGATCTTCGTTCCACATTCACTGGCTGCACAATTCCCAATGCAACTCCCAAACTGATTTGGCCCTAGTGGCTCCTGGAACTTCCACGAAGCAAAATCACCTGCAAATGACCTCAGATCGCTCTAAAACCTGTGCCAATGGCTTCAGAAGGTCGAAGATACCCAAAATCCCCCAAAATTTCGTGAAGAATCTGTTGATACTGAGAGGGGGGTGAATCAGTATCAAGTATAATTTAAAAACCTTTTCCAACTTATACTTAAACCATTCAATTATATCCAATGAGAAATGAACAATAGTATAAGAGTTACACCAATACACCACAATACACCATGCATAATATATGAGAAATAATCAATAGTTTTTGTTCAAGGGAAGTAATGACTTCCAAA
>ML783489.1:667428-678972 GCA_009831015.1 Picea engelmannii | reverse complement strand
CCAATCTAAGGTCCTAAAAAAAAGGAATAAACTAGCTAGTGTTAAGACTATATATATATTCTAATATAATTATTGTAAATGTATTTAAGAAGAGAAAGAAAAACATAAAAATATCGCTTATGAACAGAATTTACAGGCTGCAAGTTTTAATGGAAACTTACAAAATCAATGTAAAGATAATTGCTTTTGAGAAGCAGATAAAGAAAGAACATTTTTATATTTTCTGTTCTCTAATTATAAATCATATAAAACTTAAATTAACTAAGTTGTGAAACAAAGATGCACAGATGGTCAAAGCCAATTTGAAGCTCTCCTGTTTCACTAATACATAAAATGATAGAAATTAGAAGCATGTAAAGCTAACCTATTGTTAGTTTGTTAAATATGTCTGAGCCTCTGTGCAAACAAGAGCATCCAGCTACCTTTCCTTCTGAAAGAAATCTGTAGTGGGCTTATACTAAAATTTTCCTGAATAAATTCAAGAAATGTATTGGCAACCGGAGTTTAATAACAAAATATTGAACACATGTGATACTGTAATATTTTGATTATGAATGATTAATATTAGAGAAATATTTGTGTAAAACATTCATATTTATGTATCAATTAAAACATCAAAGAAAAACCCTGATATCAAAATTGAGACCGATGATCACAGTTATCACATATGGAACAGTAAATTAAAGACAACATTTCAAATATCAATTTAAAATGGAATATCAAATGTCACAGAGACTAAAGCTACACATCACATAACTATTCCACAATAAAAGAGACGGAATATAAATAGGACAACATTCACATAGGTCTAAAACCGAATTGCTACAAGTTGTTCTGTTAGTTTCTATCAATCATTTGTCCATAATCTATTCCAGGAGAAGATTCCCTTACACTTACAAAATGCAGAGTATTTAAAGAGTTTTGAAATCTCATCTTCCTATCTCCTAGGATAGGATAAGATCTCATAGATCAAAATATTACAAAAATAGAGGGCCTACAACCACCCATAACTGAGTTGGTTCTTTTCAAAAATAAAAGTTTTTTACAAAAAATAAACAGAAAAAAAAATACTAATTATCTAAATGCAAAATCGAACATGTTTCCCCCTCAGATGATCAGCATCAAGATCTTCCATATCCTGAAAACGAAACAGGAATAAGTTAGATAAATTATTAACAACTAATTACTAATTTTTTATTTAAAAATGACTTGGCTACAAACTAATTTTTAGAAAAAGATAAGCTACAGGTTTCTGTAGCTAGTCTAAAATAGTAAAAGTCAACCATAAAATCTATTTATTTTTATTTTTTTCAAAAAAATCAAATCCAAAAACAACTGTTAACTATTTCAGTAATTTGACAAATTCGAATTTATGATGCTGGAAAATTTTGTTTTTAGTTTTCTAATGATCATATTATTAGGCTACTTAGTTTTATTGTTTATAAAGATCGACTCTAAGTTACTCTGTTTCTCATTTCTTGACAGTATGTTTGTTAATATGACCCTAATTATGCTCAGAAACAAGAGTAGGAGAGAACCTTCCTTTCTGCACATCCATTACCTGTTCCAACGTTATTCTAGGTGAAAAAAATACATCGTGGTTTTTTAACCCTGGGGGTTTGCAAAGGAGCGAAGTTTGGTTCAGCGAAGAGATAGTAACCGTGTGGATTAACAAACATGCATTTGATAGAATATGTTATCTTATGTTTATGATAGAGTTCAGTCATTTGTTGCATATCTTCACACCCACAAAGAGGAAAAGGGAAAAAGAAAACTCAAGCGACACAAAATTTCTGAGAAAATGTTGTCCAGAAAAACGAAACACACCTCTGAAATGGATGCATTTCTAAAGAATCTTCCCTCTCTAAAGGTAAATGGCTCCATTTCCGAAATGGGTTTTAAACGGTGTGGCCTAATTTGCAACAGTTTTCTCAGGATCGCTCCTGCAAAAACATGTCTCTGACGTGCAATTACGTTTTTTTTTTTTTAAACAAAAAACTCAGAGTCATTTGGTTGGATTCGCATCACTGTGAGATAGCAATGCCTGAAGGCCATTTGGATCGAACCGAACAACATGAGCCATAACAAACATGACTAGAATGTAAGAGGGATGACCCAGAACAATTTTAGGTTTGGATGGTAGGAGCGATAAGAACAGATCCAAATGTATCAAAGGAAAAAAACCAAAACGAAGCCTGTGTGTTCTCATAGCATAAAAATCGAGGGTTTGATCGTAAAGATTTACCATTCCTGTTAATGAAAACCCAACACTCAGAATTGAAATCCTATACCCAAAATGAAAGGCTCATCAAATCATTGTGCCAACAAGGTGAGTTAAGTATAGAGTACAACAGTTGTGCATTAATTCCCATGACTACTAGCACCGACATTGTGTTTGCAAAGTGTTTCAAATATATCAAAACAAAACTCCCCATGAATTATATGCAAATCATCCAACCATATAACAATTATATCAACACCCCAAAACAATAAAAAATAAGTCATTCAAGTATTGGATTCAAATTGAATATAAGCATGATGACCCTTAAAAAGAAAACGTTGTATAGGGAATATAATACCAAGCTAGATTTTGATGTTTGATTCATGCTTTCAGTCATGAATCAAACATGAAAACAAAACGAAAACGCAAACTTAAAGAAATAATTAATATCTTCTCTAATCCAGTAATCATCTGAAAATTATAATGTTTACAAGAATGAGGTGAAGGCAGCTACAACAAATGTAATTTCTTGTTCAAATAACGAAATCATATGGGGCTGGAAACAAGTTGGAAGCAAGGTTCATATGAAAGATTTTCAAGAAGATATTCAACTATGAGATAAACTAGATGGGTTGGAACTGAGGTCAAAGAACACCTGATATACGATGGTACCTCAAAACTTGATAGCTTTCTGGTCAACATGGAAGAAAAGATAGCGGATGATCAAAGGATCTCAGTTTTGGACTTAGCCCTCCAAAACACCCTTGCTAGATGGTGGACAAGTCACAGAGACTTGATCAAGAACTGGGAGGATGTGAAGCAAGCTATCCGATACAGATTTCAAGATAAGGAGCAACTAGAATCAGAGATGCGGACAAACTTCTAAGTTGCGCAACTGTTCAATGGACAGTATGATCCTAAAGCACATATTGAACAATGCGTGAGACACTGACAAGTTGCAGAAATACCATCTCACTTATGGGCTCAAGTATCTCCCCATTCACCAGGTCTGATTCCTAAATCTTGGTGCTTGCATGAAGAAACCAGAAGATAGACCAACAAATGGCAATTGTTGGCGGATCAATTTTGCAAGGAGTTCTCGTTTACAAGTAAGTACCCTAAGCTTAAAGTAGTCCTACAAAGAATTAAAGAGTTCCTTTTTAACGACGTTGGTGAACTGAAAATAGACGTAGTGATATGTGCAAAGCATAGCCAAGCACTTTAGTCTAACCTTCGCCTAAACTCGGACAAGATACCTATAGAATGTTATAAAATTGAGAAGGATTTGGAAAACCCAGATGATTTAAAAGAATTAAGAAATTTAGCCTTTAAGGAAACAAAAGGAAGCAGAGAAATCCATAACATTATACCCAGCCAGACTGATGGTTCTTATAACTATCCATTGAAGTTGCGTAAATTCAATATAGGAACCACAGAACAACCTAAGATAGTTATGGTGGGAGATTACTGGGATGAGAAAACTAGCCAAGAAATACATAGCATGTTGTGGGAGTATGAGGACTTCTTCCCAAAGACATTTTCAGAGCTAAAAGGGATTAAGGGAGCTATGGGAGAGATGAAAATTGAACTAAAACCAGGATCAAATCATGTAATACATAGACCATATCACCTTAACCCCAGAGTGAAAGAGAAGGTTAAGAGGGAAATAGACGAGATGTTGGAGGATGGACTTATTTTCGCAGTGGAAGAAGCAGAATGGGTTAGCCCAATAGTCATCCAGAGAAAGAAAGGCACATAGGACACTAGGGTGTGTGTAGAATACAGAAGCCTTAACTCTGTCTGTGTGCATGACCCTTTCCCAACACCTTTTACTGATGAGGTGCTAGAATAGGTTGCGGGGTAATAATCTTACTCATTTACAGATGGATTTTCGAGGTATCACCTAGTGAGGATTGCTGAAGAAGACAAAAGGAAGACCACATTTATAACAAAATGGGGGTCATTTTCATATAATGTGATTCCCTTTGGTCGAAAGAATGCCCCTGTAGTTTTGTCTCGGATTGTAATAACATCTTTTCAAGAATTAATTCACAAGTTTATAGAAGTTTATATGGACTATTGGATGGTATACAGTCTTCTCAAGAAACATGTAGCGCTACTATGTCTGATGTTTGATAGATGTAGGGAATTGCAGATATCGCTAAACCTCAAGAAGTGTATATTTTGTGTGCCACATGGAAATTTGTTAGGCCACATAGTATGCCGAGAAGGAGTATTGGTAGACCCATCCAAAGTTGCGGTTATTGTGAACATGCCACCACCTACGAGCGCTAAGCAATTGCGCTCCACGTTGGGGTACACAGGGTACTATCATAGGTTTATCAGAAGGTATGCAAACATTAATGCATCCTTGGAAAATATACTAAAGAAGTCAGAAGTGTTCCAGTGGGCACCAGAGTGTGATAAGTCATTTGACATCCTAAAGGAAAATCTCAGTACATCACCTATTATGATATTTCCAAACTGGGAAAACAAATTTCATGTGCACGTAGACGCATTAGTTATTGCCCTGGGAGCCATATTAGCGCAACCAGGAGATGGAGCCATGGATCATCCTATCTATTTTTCTAGCAGGAAGTTGTCCCAAGATGAGCGCAACTATACAACCATAGAAAGGGAGGGTTTAGTTATGATTTACGTCTTACAGAAGTTTAGACATTACTTGTTAGGCTCTCATTTTAAGTTCTTTACTGATCATTCTGCATTGAAATATCTACTTAACAAGCCTGTTTTGGAAAGAAGAATTTGTCGATGGTTGTTACTGTTTCAGGAATTTTCTTTTGAAGTGATCGTTAAACCTGGAAGATGCAACGTGGGGCCTGATCACTTGTCTAGATTAGAGTCAGGAGAAAGTGGCGGAGCAGTCGATGATCAAATCCTAGATGAAGACCTATTCTGGATTGAGGCCATACCCAAATACCTGGAAGACATAGCAGTCTTCTTGAGTATAGGGGCCTGCTCAGAAACATACTCCGCAACTCAGAAACGACATATGGCGGTTAGAGCAGCGAACTATCAATTGATTGGGGGGAAATTGTATAAGTTGGGCCTAGATAACATCCTTAGGAGGCGTGTCTTAGATCACTAAAGACAAGACATATTGTGGGAGTGACATAGTGGAGTTGTGGGAGGCCATGTTGGAGGAAAGGACATTGCGCAAAAGGTCCTCCAAGTTGTATTATGGTGGGCCACGCTCTTCAAATATGCAAAGGCATATTCTAGATCTTACAACGTCTGTCAAAGAGTGGGAAATCCATCATGACGAGATGAATTACCTCTTCAGCCAGTTCGAGCTCTGCAAGCATTTGAGAAATGGGCGGTTGAATTCATTGGGTCAATCAACCCCACAACTAAGCATTCAAAGGCCAAGTATATTATTACCACAACTAATTACCTTACACGATGGGCAGAGGTAGCAACTGTTCAGGATTGTTCGACCGATACTGCTGCTAGGTTCATTTTTTAAAATATTGTCACTCGGTTTGGATGTCTTATGAGTCTGACCAATGATCAGGGTGGTCATTTTATCAGTAGTACAATAGCAAAGCTTACAACAAAGTTCTTGATCCAACATAATAAAATTATCCCCTACCATCCACAAGCCAATGGCACAGTAGAGGCGTTTAACAAGATTCTGGAGAGAGGATTAGCGAAGGTGTGTTACGCAAATAGGGAAGATTGGGATGACCAAGTCCCAACAGTTTTATGGGCTTACAGGACAACCACAAAGAAACTCCATAGGTATACTCCATTTCAGCTAGTCTATGCGAAAGAGGTTGTGGTACCTGCATAATTCATTACCCCGAGTCTATACATTGCACATATTACACACATGTCGGAGGATGAATCAGTTGCGTAGAGGCTTATGGAATTGCAGGAACTTAAAGAGACCAGGTTTTTAGAATAATTCCATCAATCAGTTGAGAAAGCAAGGAAAAAAGCTTGGCATGATAGAAACATTAAGACTAAAGAATTTGCGCAAGGAGATAAGGTCCTACTTTATGACAGTCGATACCAGAAACATCCAGGCAAGTTGTGCATGCATTGGTTGGGACTATTTATAGTTGCGGAGATACGACCTTTGGGAGCAATCAGACTCGTGCAACTGGACGATATACTTCGGCCAAGATGGGTGAATGGTGCTTTCATGAAACACTGCATGTCCTAGAACTGAGCTAAATGACTCTTTCTCTAGTCCAAAGGAGCATGTATAGTAGCTAGATTTGAATTTTTTACAATTTCTATGAATTCAGTTAATAAATTTGAAGAGTGCAGTGTTGCGCTGCGACATAAATTTCATGTTTTTGCTGTCTAAGTGTGCTTTGATGCAGAACTTCTTACTCATCATCGTAGGATCATAAGAGCCACGAATCTATTAATTACAGTCATTAAATGTGACGGGGACCCCTTTGTGGTTGGAGAGAAAGCGAATCCGGATGCAATCCTAGTCCATTTTCCACATGAACCCAGTCCAGTCATAGCCTTTATTACCACTACAGTAACCCATCTGAACTCTGTTAAACCCTAAAGTTGCGATGCACGAAGATTCTCTCGGTATTCGCACCAGGATTCTTATCTGTTAAACGGAAAGTTCTGGAGTCGGCCACGTCCCTGACCAACTTGCTCAGTAAATTCCAAGATCGCCCAATAAGATTCACCCCATTAACTAGTCCTGTCGGACAACTCAGATCCAAGTTGCATCTAGAGGGTTAATGATGAATAGCCTTAGCAATTATTACAGAACTTGAAAGCTAAGCCCAAGTATAAGGTTCTGTGAACTCGGTGTCAGACACATTATTTCTCAGAGAGAAATTAGCGCACTGTGAATTACGAATTGTGGTCAAGCCTGTGCAATCCCTTGACCCTCAGTCACAATCCCAAACTGCAATTAGCCCGTTGAATTTGTTGATAGTTTAGAATCACCATGTCGAGAGCTACATGGATCATAAGTGTATTTTCTAAGGATGCAGTGTTGGACGAGCCCTGTGACCCCTGAGTCGAGATCGTGGGTGATCTCAAAGGGAAGGTAGAGCAAGTTAAACTTCTCAACCTCAACCTGACAGACCATGTTCTGTTCCCGTAGATGAACATCGATGTATTTTGGAGTGTCACTCCAAATGATTTGGGAGGAATGTAGTTCGTGCCGAGGCCGGAGTTCATCAACCTTTTTAACTCGACTATTATGAATCTCATAGATTTGCCAGTTTTTGGCACTACTAGGGAAGTTGCGAGATGTACCAAGTTCCTCATTAACAGGGTACACGACATAAGCCTGTGGTTGGATAGAAGATATCCAATTCACGCATAGGATATCCATCAACTTACTGGACTATCCATCGAAGGCGAGGATGTGTCCAAAGGATTTCAGGGTCCCAACAAGCATGGCAAGAAAAAGGGGGAACCCAATTTATATGATTGATTTCATACAAAGAGTGGGGGGCGCACAACCAGAATTGACCCCATTCTACCCGATACAACCATGATCGTTTTCGATGTAATTGCTAGCAAGGTCATGCGGTCGTATTACAAAGGAGAATGTACCTTGGATGCCTTATCAGTGGAAGATGTTTGTGCCAATGACATTGTATTCAACTGGTGTAGTTATTTACTGGAAGAAATCCTAGTGGCTAGAGATGAAGCTCAGGAAAAGGGTGACACCTTCACTTACGGGTACTTCTTAGTTGTGTTCGCTATGTTAAAGTGGATGCCACCCACAGGGAGACCGCTATCGCCAACATATAAAGGGCTATTGGAAAAGATGTTTGAGCCTTGGCACTCAAGGTCGAACTCGGAGAATATTGCCTTCAATAACACAATGTTCTCCAAATGGTACAATAGATTGCTAGACGAAACACATAGGTTGTGCATTCCGCAGGAATTGCTTAGCCTCAACACACAGAACATTACATTCAGCATGAATCGCCAACACACATTCATATGTTCAAGGCATGCCAAGCGGGAAGACTTCAACACTCGCATACTACCATTTTACTTGGATGAGGAGGCCTTCGACAAGGAGGTTATGTCATGGCCCGGAGTAAAATGCAACCCGCGCAAGTTGGGGATGCACTACCTTCTGCTTGCGGAACTGCTGAAGAAAAGGGGTCAGAAAGCAGGGGTAGGACTGAGCTCAGGCCTGGAGGAGAAAAATAAAGAAGCGCAAGTATAGACAGATTCAGAGGAGGAGGAAGAGATGCAGCCCTTGGAGCCCAAGAAGAGAACATTTCCTATGTTCCCACAACTTCCAAAGCAATCCATGTTGACAGGTAAGGATGTCAATGAAATTATGAGCGCTGCCTTCATCGGAGACCCAATGGCTAAGAAACCTAGGATGAGGATCTCCCCAATTAAGGTTCTAAACCCCCAGCCCATATCATCCACCATTCCTCGCACTCGAGAAACGACTCAAGCAATCCACATTATTGATAGCCAAGATGACCTTGAGTCAGACACCACTCCATCCACCACCATCATTATTGAACAACCCCCATCACCCCACAACCCCAGTCACCACCTCAGGAAATCGTCATCCCGTCCCAACCCCCTAACCCAGAGCCCATGCAGTTGGGCCCCCCTGAAATACCCAAGCGGAGACCAAAAATCACTGGTCCAAACCCCGAAATACCCGAGCAGAGACTAGAACTCACTGGTCCAAACCCCGAGATACCCGAGAAAATACTAGGACTCATGGGGCCAAACCCCGAAGCCCAGAGCCAAAAAATTGTCCCCTTTGTGCTAATTCAGGACACTCCGCCTTCAACGGAGATGCAAATTGTACCAAAGCCGCAAGTCCTAAGTCCTCAATGCACTCCCTCAACAACCAAGATTGAGAGTGCTATCGAAAAGAGTGCAACCCCAGAAGTTGAGGTCCCCAAAGAGGTAGAGGTACCAGAGGTTCAGAAGGAACCCGATACGACATCAGGACAGAGTGCAACATCGGTGCAGGAACAAATGGAGATGGTACTCCAAAACCCATAGTAGTGCGCAAGTTGATGCAACTCTGCCTAGAAAGAACATAAGTACTAACTTTCCTACCATCAGTGTTGAGTTTGAGACTTGCGCTAGGCCCATCTACAGGAGAGGAGGAGGTGGAGACACCTTCAGAGCATTCAACGGCCAGTGGAATCCCACTACAGGTCCAAGTACCCAGGGAAGCCACCCCTTCTTCTGCTGACCTCACACAGTGGCTAGCAGCACAGTTAGTCAGGATGATCAGAGCCTCAACTGATGAACTGGAGCAGAGGATCCAACAAGCTGAAAGGGATGCAGAGTTTTCAAGTAAGGAAGAAATCCTTGCCCAAGCACGGAGGACACAGGAACAATACGGCAAGGTCCAGGTGGAGTAGAAACTAGAAAGAGTTCAGGAGAAGCTTCCTGAAGCCTGGCTGGAAATAAGGAAGGAAACACCACAACTACCGGAGTCCAGTGCCGCAGGAGAGCCTGTGCAGCAGATTGAGATACTTCAGGGAACATGGTCACAACTGGCCATTCGCGCAGAGAAGCAGGAAGTACAGTTGCAGGAGACTCAACGTGAAGCAGAAAAAAAACCTTGGAAGCTTCAAGAGCAGATGGAGAAAGTAGTGCTGGAAGGAAATAATGCTAGACCAACATTGCACAAATGCACAACCGAATGCAAAAAGATCTTGTGCGAAGTTAGCGATTGGATGTAAATTATTGCAAGGTGCAACCAAACCCTTAAGGATGTGCACGCAAGAATACAATCGCTCAATCAAGAAGTTGCGGTCACCATGGATCCGTTGGAGCAGCAGGAGAAATTCGATCAAATCCAACAGGAAGACAATGAGCTAAATGCTCTGTTTGAAGCGTAATTAGTAGCCAAGAAAGAGCTGCATGAATTTCAACTTGTCGTTTAGACAGTGTACATGCAGATGCATCAGGTAGATGCTACAACTGATTCTGAATGGAACTCCCTAGTCGCATCCAAGCATAAAGGATTCATCACAAATGCGACTCAACAGTTCGTAGTTGAAGCCTTACTCCTTCCCAGGAAGTGGCAGGATAAAATTGTGGGTTTTCAAGAAGTCAGGAAGCAGGCCTTAGAGTTGGTCCCAGAGTTGGGCCCTTCATTTGAAAAGGTGGAGAAAGAAAGAGCGCAAGAAGAAGATGAAATCAAAGTAGAGCCAGAGGATAAAGGAAAGAAATAGGCAATCCCAGAAGCCACAGAAGAGCTAAGGACTTGACTCGAGGGCAAGTCAAGGATTGTGGTTGAAGCCTGTTGGGCCCTTCGTTTTTGGTTAGAAGTTGCGCAAGGAGGACTATAGTCCCAATTTTGGTCAAACATGAGTTTTGCAAGTCACAAAGAAGCTGGACAGTGCAACAAGCAAAGAAGCATAAAACGGTTGCGAAAAGGGACAACGCAACACCAGCAAGGCAAAGTAAGTTACAACAGAACAAATAATCATGCGGAGTCTAAAGCCAGAAGATCCCACTTAACCTATATGTATGAGATGCATATGATTGTAAAAGGGTTGGGTTATTGCGTTTTGTCTTAGATGGTATAGAGGGCGCAAACAAATTAAAGGTTATGTGATTGTAACTTGTATACATTTTGGGGGGAAAAGGGTAGATAAGAGCTCTAAGGCATGAGTCAGGAGCTAAAAGCTTGTAATAGAGTACTGATTTGTATCTGTGAGACTGTATTTGAGAAACTCTTTTGATAATATATGGAAGGACATAAAATTTCAAAATATACTGTGTCATTCTATGTTTATGATTATGAATCGTCTATGTATTTTACTTCTTTATGTCTGATAAGATCAATGCGGTGTCTCTATTTACAAATGCTATCACAACTTGATTGTCTTTATTTCCAGTTATGAATGAGTTCAGATCTGTTCTGTGATTAGTTCTTCTTGCACAAGGCCATGGTGAATCTTGAAGATTCTGGAACCCTTCTTAAGTATTCTCCTTGCCCTTCCCTATCTTCTTGTGTTGGTTGCGCTTCGGGTGAGACTTCTTCTCTTCGGAGGAGATGAAAATGCCAACGCTCTAGACTACTCGGTGCCTTTTGTTGGTAACCTAAGAAGGACCTTGGTCTGATCAATTCTGCACCAACAATGAGATCTCTCTTAGGAGAGACATTGTACTTGTTGAAGAATCTATATTGAAGAAGTTTTGTTGGGATTTCTCCCCCATGAGGGTTTCCCATGACATATCTTCTGTATATTGTGGATGTCTTTCTTTCACTGATCCTTATGCATGCACTTATTTTTTTAATAGACTAAAGTTAAAGAATAAATAACACAATTAACTGCTTAAGAGAAAATTTAACACACCCAAAT
>ML783489.1:601951-657311 GCA_009831015.1 Picea engelmannii | reverse complement strand
CACTACCAAAATTTTGGAAAAATTAACATGAGGTGCGATAGATGGCACTTTAGCTATCTTAGTAGTGTAGCTTATCCACATGAGTTGCCTTTGTACTTAAGTGTGGGTGGGAAAGAACCTTGACCCTAGAAAGGGTGTTGTGTCGACTTTTTCATAGCAAGCATTGTGGATTATATTTGATCATTATGTCGACTTTTTAAGCTTTTATATTATTAATTTTTAAATTTTCTTTCATCTTAATTTTTATAATGGTTTTTTAAAGTTTTTATATGATTAGCTTAAACTTTTCTTTCAATATTTTAGACTAACTTAGATTAACTTATGCATCTAATCCAAAATGGGTTCTATAGTTACTAGGTTATCTAGAGATTTTCTTTAATAGTAATTGTTGTTTTGTATAATCAAAATTGTTGCATTCACACTTATTCAACATGATTTTGTTTCATAGTAATTGTTGTTTTGTATAATCAAAATTGTTGCGTTCACACTTATTCAACATTTTTACAACTCAAAATGAGGCAGTGTTGTGTTGTATTCATTGTCAATTACAACTTGAAATAATGAGGTAGTGTTCATGGTCAATAAGAGAACATCAACTAAAGCATTAAACCAGATCACCCAAACAACTCTCTGTAAAAGTTTGCAAGTATAAACTTTTACAATGTTTTAACAATGAAATTATTGGACAAAAAATAGATTAAATAATATTCTATCCCGAAATGGGAATCACCCCACATGGGTTGTTAGCCTACCTTCTTCTCCCCCAAAGGGGTTAGTTGAGTCCTGATTCATGGCAACCGCTATAGAATCATTCAAATATTTAGGTTGGTAATGTGTGTGAAGGAGGTTGATGCACGTTATGATGTGAGTTGCTAGGTCAGAGAGAGTGTTCAAGGAGGCCGGTAATTCCAATTACTTTCCCTGTAGTATGTTCAAGAATTCCTAAGTCCAAAGAGATGCTTTCCCACTTCCATAGTGTTCTAGTCTCTAAATTCATTTGCCTATGATTTTTTCTAAGCCATGCTCTTCTTCCACTTTTCCCATTCCAAAGTCAAGGCAGTGATCATCATGCCCATGGATTCCACGATGTGTCTTTCACAATTGTAGAGATTTTTCCTTAGAACTCACATTTCCCCTAGTAGGTTGTTATTATTTTAGAAGATACAGTTATCTTCTTTAACATTCATTAACAATTTCATGTAATAGGATCATTGAAAGATAAACAATCACAGAACACAAGATATATCTTGGGAAATCCTTGTGGGGGAGAAAACCCAACAACCAATTCTTCAGTATAGATTCCTTCAACGAGTACAATGTGACATTATAACTCTCCACAAATAGACCAAGAACAAGATACCAAAGACCAAGAAAAAAAGACCTTTTGCGCTAGACCTCCTTTCCTATGCTCCAAATACACAAGAGAAGGCAAGTTTTGTGTGTGTACAAATGAGAGGAGCTCGACCTCTATTTATACACATAAATGACTCCCGAAAAGATGTAAACCTAAGAGGGGCCATTTTGACTTTTACAATAAGGATAAAAATAAAATAATAATTTATTTTGAGCCGATTTATACAATAATATTGCAATAACCTTCTCGAGGTTTGAACAATACAAATACAAAAAAATATCTTCCCTAGTTACATCAAAATATCAACACTCCCTCTTAACTAGGGATGTATTCTTTGTTGCCACAATCTCTCATGACCATTGACTGTTGAACATATGAATCTATACATCATCGGATATCCATAGTACAACATGACTTCACAACCAATGCATCCAAGGCATGTGGGTAGCTCTCAAATAGATTCAACATGTCACCATGACATCCACTACCCCACAATGCATTTGTACCTCATCATGTGCACACTTGTGACTTCAAATCCAATGCATCCAAGGCATGTGGGTAGCTCTCAAATATCTACAACATGTCCCCAGGACATCCACTACCCTGCAATACATCTGTACCTCGTCACTCCCTCTAAAGAGGGACCATGCCAAGCTTGTCCCTGAAGTGCTTGAATTTTGTCCTCGATAGTGGCTTGGTATAAACACGACTGAAAGTATAAACACGACTGAAAGTAAGGACCTCTGGATCAGGAAGATAATCAGGCTCCACAACCAACAATAGGGATGTTAGCGCATCCAATTCATGAGGAACATCAAAGAGAATGGTATATCCAGGGATTGTTACCTCCGACACAGATTTCATTAACACAACAACGGATAGCCACTTAGACATATGCCTTGGAAAAATCAATGAAGATTGAAGCCATGGCAGGATATCCTGGGAGTCCGAGAGTGACCAGAACCCCAAGAGATACAAATCTGGAGCAACTACAAGGACAAATATCAATGCTCACAGAGAAGATTCAAGAATTGATGATACCAGACCAGGACGACCGCAAGTCTGGTGTACCGGGTGTTACACAAAAGGACATCTGGTGAACTAATGTCCACGAATTAGGGGAATGAGACCTCCTCAGAATTTGATGGGACCCTCACCGGGACCCACAGGAGGAGTTGCACAAGTATTTGCGAATCTACCATTCCATACCGGAACCCCATATCATGCTTTTACAAGTAATCAAGCAACGTCGTCAATTGAGTATTGTAATATTTTTCGAACCCATGGGCATGGGCCAAGACAGTGCCCCATTATTCAAAAATATTCAACAGTACCGAATACTATGCATTGTGAGTTTTACGCATCTACCACACATGCTAAAAATCAGTGTAGAGAATTGGATGCACTTGCAGACAGATTGGATCAAACATCATTTAGGGTGAATGAAACCCCTCAGGGACCAGGAAGAGGTCGAGGAGGTGGAGTTGGAGGAGACTTCAGAGGAGGAAGAATCAAGGGAAGATGACAAAGTAGATTCTACAACTGTGATGAGAAAGGCCACTTGGCTATAGATTGTCCTCACCCGGGGTGGCCATGGTGCTCTCACTGCAAAACCAATGGGCATACAACTGAAGACTACCCAAAGCTAATTGTGAAATGGGAAGATTGGGTACGTCAATGAGGAACTAATATTATAAGCTCTGAGATAAAGAGAGTCATTAAAGGAAAACTACTCAACCTTAATATTGTTACTCGAGGAGGAGCAAAGACTGGCGCAGATGTTGATAATGTACCTCAGATTCAGAGAGAAACACCTAAGGAGAACACGTATGATCCTTTGAAACAAAATTTATTCTTTAAAAATGCAATAGAATCATTTCAGAGTATCTTTGGCCCTGAGATTCAAGAATAACCCCTTCAACATGTCGTTTACCTTAAGATCACGCAAGTCCTTGCTTCACCCCCTGCACCCCGAAACCATGTAGTCCCTATAAGACAACCCGAGAAGTCACAAAATGTAGTTGACCTTTTGTTTCAACTATTTTCTGATATTCTGGGGAATGACCAGTTGACAGAAAAGTTGTGCAATGCCTTGTACCTAGTCCTAGGAATTGAAGAATCTCCAAAAACTAGAATAAGGAGTATTCTTCCTGAGAAGAATACTCAGAGAGTGCAGAGAAGGAAAATATGAAGTGGAAAAGAGCTTAGATTAGTAGCTCAGCTGGATGAGTTTGAGATTAAGGATGTTATGTTAGATATAGGATCTGATGTTAATATATTGACTAAAAAGACTTGGGAAGCTTTAGGAAAACCCCAGTTGAAATATTCCCCAATCCAGTTAAGAATGGCCAATCAGTATTGTATTTTTCCAATAGGAAGACTGGAGAATGTGGAAATAGATGTTGCAGGAGTGAAGACTGTAGCTGATTTAGAGGTGATCGAAATCATGGGGGATAAGGAACCTTATCCTGCACTACTTGGTATTGATTGGGCTTACGACAACTATGCGGTGATTGACCTAAAGAGAGACACTATGACATTTGAAGCAGATGGAATAAAAGTGGTTCAACCCTTGGATATGTATGTAGTCCCTTGATACACAGAACCAACAAACAACAATATGGAGGGAGAAGACTTGGATCAGTTGTACACTGTAACAGGAGGAATGAGAGAAGACTACATAAATCCTACTGCTGATGGATTAGTAAGTTGGAGGAGCATACAATCGGCGGACGAAGATTTGGAACTGGCATTTGACAGTTGTGTTGACGGGAAAAATTGACAAGCCATCAATTGGAAGAACAGGTCCGGTCCAGGGTTGTCTAAATAACCCAAGCCGTTTGGTGTAACCTGTTATGATGGGTTTAATGGCTCTGTTAGCCAATCTAAGGTCCTAAAAAAAAGGAATAAACTAACTAGTGTTAAGACTATATATATATATTCTAATATAATTATTGTAAATGTATTTAAGCAGAGAAAGGAAAACATAAAAATATCGCTTATGAACAGAATTTACAGGCTGCAAGTTTTAATGGAAACTTACAAAATCAATGTAAAGATAATTGTTAGTGCTTCAAAATCTTCAAGATCAACATCAAAATTTGAACCATCTTGAGATTGAGTGTTAGTGCTCAATTCAGACTGGTTAACCATTAATTGATCTTGCTTGTCTGAGAGAGAAACGAGATATTCAAACCACTCATTAATAAGCAACATTTCTTTCAAAGGGAATCTAGTACAAACATGAATGAACCTAATTGCAAAATCATTGAATGATTCACCATTTTCTTTCCTTAAGAAACTTAATTCTTCACTTAATTCATCATAATCATAGTTGTTAAAATTTGACAAAAACTCAATTACAAACTCAGACAATGAATGAATAGAATTAGCATGAAAAGATTCAAACCAACATTTAACCCAACATTGGAAAGTGAGAGAAAACAATCTGCATGTAACATTAGGATCAATGATATTATGTCTTAAACATTTATAAAAAATTTAGAAATATGGTCTACTGCAGATGTGTTCCCTTCACCATCAAAGGTGAGTTCTGAAAAGAGATCAATTGTCTTGTTGGAAATAACTGGTAATGAGACATTAAAAGCATGTTCCAACACAAAGATTTGGGCAGGAGCCATTAAGAATTTTAAGAAAATGACTCTAGATAGTTAGCTTGTCATCTAACCTGTCTTGTAGTGCATCATAAGATGACACAGAAAAATGATTTATAATTCTGGAATTATGAAAGGATGAGGGATGAAACATTTAATCATTAAATCGACCTCAGGCCCTCCTTCTAGTGCCATTTGTTGACGGGAAAAATTGACAAGCCATCAACTAGAAGAACGGTTCAGGGTTGTCTAAATAACCCAATCCGTTTGGTGTAACTTGTTCTAACGAGTTTAATGGCTCCGTTAGCCAATCTAAGGTCCTAAAAAAAAGGAATAAACTATCTAGTTTTAAGACTATATATATATTCTAATATAATTATTGTAAAGTTATTTAAGAAGAGAAAGAAAAACATAAAAATATCGCTTATGAATAGAATTTACAGGCTGCAAGTTTTAATGGAAACTTACAAAATCAATGTAAAGATAATTGTTTTTGAGAAGTAGATAACGAAAGAACATTTTTGTATTTTCTGTTTTCTAATTATAAATCATATAAAACTTAAATTAACTAAGTTGTGAAACAAAGATGCACACATGGTCAAAGCCAATTTGAAGCTCTCCTGTTTCACTAATACATAAAATGACAGAAATTAGAAGCATGTGAAGCTAACCTATTGCTAGTTTGTTAAATGTGTCCGAGCCTCTGTGCAAACAAGAGCATCCAGCTACTTTGCCTTATGAAAGAAATCTCTAGTGGGCTTATACTAAAATTTTCCTGAATAAATTCAAGAAATGTATTGGCAGCCAGAGTTTAATAACAGAATATTGAACACATGTGATAGTGTAATCTTGTGATTACGAATGATTAATATTAGAGAAATATTTGTGTAAAACATTCATATTTATGTATCAATTAAAACATCAAAGAAAAACCCTGATATCAAAATTGAGACCGATGATCACAGTTATCACATATGGAACAATAAATTAAAGAAAACATTTAAAATATCAATTTAAAATGGAATATCAAATGTCACAGAGACTAAAGCTACACATCACATAACTATTCCACAATAAAAGAGATGGAATATAAATAGGACAACATTCACATAGGTCTAAAGCCGAATTGCTACAAGTTGTTCCATTAGTTTCTATCAATCATTTGTCCATAATCTGTTCTAGGAGAAGATTCCCTTACACTTACAAAATGAAGAGTATTTAAAGAGTTTTGAAATCTCATCTTCCTATCTCCTAGGATAGGATAAGATCTCATAGATCAAAATATTACAAAAACAGAGGGCCTACAACCACCCATAACTGAGTTGGTTCTTTTAAAAAATAAAAGTTTTTTACAAAAAATAAATAGAAAAGAAATACTAATCATCTAAATGCAAAATCAAACATGTTTCCCCCTCAGATGATCACCATCAAGATCTACCATATCCTGAAAATGAAACAGCAATACGTTACATAAATTATTAACAACTAATTACTAATTTTTTATTTAAAAATGACTTGGCTACAAACTAATTTTTAGAAAAAGATAAGCTACAGGTTTTTGTAGCTAGTCTAAAATAGTAAAAATCAACCATAAAATCTATTTATTTTGTTTTTTTCAAAAATAATCAAATCCAAAAACAACTGTTAACTATTTCAGTAATTTGACAAATTCGAATTTATGATGCTGAAAAATTTTGTTTTTTAGTTTTCTAATGATCATATTATTAGGCTGCTTAGTATTATTGTTTATAAAGATCGAATCTAAGTTACTCTGTTTCTCATTTCTTGACAGTATGTTTGTTAATATGACCCTGATTATGCTCAGAAAGAAGAGTAGGAGAGAACCTTCCTTTCTGCACATCCATTACCCGTTCCAGCATTATTCTACGTGAAAAAAATACATCGTGGTTTCTTAACCTTGGGGGTTTGCAAAGGAGGGAAGTTTGGTTCAGCGAAGAGATAGTAATCGTGTGGATTAACAAACAAGTATTTGATAGAATATTTTATCTTATGTTTATGATAGGGTTTAGTCGTTTGTTGCATATCTTCACACCCACAAAGAGGAAAGGGGAAAAAGAAAACTCAGGCGAAACAAAATTTATGAGAAAATGTTGTCCAGAAAAATGAAACATACCTCTAAAATGGATGCATTTCTAAAGAATATTCCCTCTATGAAGGTAAATGTCTCCATTTCTGAAATGGGTTTTAAACTGTGTGGCCTAATTTGCAATGGTTTTCTCAGGATCGCTTTCACAAAACATGTCTCTGGCGTGCAATTACGTTTTTTTTTTAAACAAAAAACTCAGAGTCATTTGGTTGGATTCACAACACCGTGAGATAGCAATGCCTGAAGGCCATTTAGATCCAAATGAACAGCATGAGCCATAACAAACATGACTAGAATGTAAGAGGGATGACCCAGAACAATTTTAGGTTTGGATGGTAGGAGCGATAGGAACAGATCCAAATGTATCAAAGGAAAAAAAACAAAACGAAGGCTGTGTGTTATCATAGCATAAAAATCAAGGGTTTGATCGTAAAGATTTACCATTCTTGGTAATGAAAAACCGACACTCAGAATCAAATACCTATACCCGAAATGAAAGGCTCATCAAATCACTGTGGCAAGAAGGTGAGTTAAGTACAGAGTACAACAATTGTGCATTAATTCCCATGACTACTAGCACGAACATTGTGTTTGCAAAGTGTTTCAAATATATCAAAACAAAACTCCCCATAAATTAGATGCAAATCATCCAACCATATAACAATTATATCAACACCCCAAAACAATAAAAAATAAGTCATTCAAGTATTGGATTCAAATTGAATATAAGCATGATGACCCTTAAAAAGAAAACCTTGTATAGGGAATATAATACCAAGCTAGATTTTCATGTTTGATTCATGCTTTCAGTCATGAATCAAACATGAAAACAAAATGAAAATGCAAACTTAAAGAAATAATTAATATCTTCTCTAATCCAGTAATCATTTGAAAATTATAATGTTTAGAAGAATGAGGTGAAGGCAACTACAACAAATGTAATTTCTTGTTCAAATAACGAAATCATATGGGGCTGCCAACAAGTTGGCAGCATGGTTCATATGAAATATTTTCAAGAAGATATTCAACTATCAGATAAACTAGATGGGTTGGAACCGAGGTCAGAGAACACCTGATATATGATGGTACCTCAAAACTCGACAGCCTTCTGGTCAACATGGAAGAAAAGATAGCGGATGATCAAAGGATCTCAGTTTTGGACTTAGCCCTCCAAAACTCCCTTGCTAGATGGTGGACAAGTCACAAAGTATTGATCAAGAATTGGGAGGATGTGAAGCAAGCTATCCGATATAGATTTCAAGATAAGGAGCAACTAGAATCAGAGATGCAGATGAACTTCCAAGTTGCGCAGCTGTTCAATGGATAGTTTGATCCTAAAGCACATAATGAACAATGCGTGAGACACTGGCAAGTTGTGGAAATATCATCTCACTTATGGGTTCAAGTATTTCCCCATTCACCAGGTCTGATTCCTAAATCTTGGTGCTTGCATGAAGAAACCATAAGACAGACCAACAAATGGGAATTGTTGGCAGATCAATTTTGCAAGGAGTTCTCGTTTACAAGTAAGCACCCTGAGCTTAAAGTAGTCCTGCAAAGAATTAAAGAATTCCTTTTTAACGACGTTAGTGAACGGAAAATAGACCTAGTGATATGTGCAAAGCATAGCCAAGCACTTTAGTCTAACCTTCACCTAAACTCAGACAAGATACCTATAGAATGCTATAAAATTGAGAAGGATTTGGAAAACCCAGATGATTTAGAAGAATTGAGAAATTTAGCCATTAAGGAAACAAAAGGAAGCAGAGAAATCCATAACATTATACCCAGCCAGACTGATGGTTCTTATAACTATCCATTGAAGTTGCATAAATTCAATATAGGAACCACAGAGCAACCTAAGATAGTTATGGTGGGAGATTACTGGGATGAGAAAACTAGCCAAGAAATGCATAGCATGTTGTGGGAGTATGAGGACTTGTTCCCAAAGACATTTTCAGAGCTAAAAGGGATTAAAGGAGCTATGGGAGAGATGAAAATTGAACTAAAACCAGGATCAAATCATGTAATACATAGACCATATCGCCTTAACCCTAAAGTGAAAGAGAAGGTTAAGAGGGAAATAGACAAGATGTTGGAGGCTGGACTTATTTTCGTAGTGGAAGAAGCAGAATGGGTTAGCCCAATAGTCATCCAGAGAAGGAAAGGCACATAGGACATTAGGGTGTGTGTAGAATACAAAATCCTTAACTCTGTCTATGTGCATGACCCTTTCCCAACACCTTTTACTGATGAGGTGCTAGAACAAGTTGCGGGGAAATAATCTTACTCATTTACAGATGGATTTTCGGGGTATCACCTAGTGAGGATTACTGAAGAAGACAAAAGGAAGACCACATTCATAACAGAATGGGGGTCATTTTCATATAATGTGATGCCCTTCGGTCGAAAGAATGCCCTTTTAGTTTTGTCTCAGATTGTAATAGCATCTTTCTGAGAATTTATTCACAAGTTTATATGGACTATTGGACGGTATATTGTCTTCTCAAGGAACATGTAGCGCTACTATGTCTGATGTTTGATAGATGTAGGGAATTGCAGATATCGCTGAACCTCAAGAAGTGTATATTTTGTGTGCCACATAGAAATTTGTTAGGCCACATCGTATGCCGAGAAGGAGTATTGGTAGACCCATCCAAAGTTGTGGTTATTGTGAACATGCCACCACCTACGAGAACTAAGCATTTGTGCTCCACATTGGGGCACACAGGGTACTATCACAGGTTTATCAGAAGGTATGCAAACATTAATGCACCCTTGAAAAATATACTAAAGAAGTTAGAAGTGTTCCAGTGGACACCAGAGTGTGATAAGGCATTCGACATCCTAAAGGAAAATCTCAGCACATCACCTATTCTGATATTTCCAAACTGGGAAAATGAATTTCATGTGCACGTAGATGCATTAGTTATTGCCCTCTGAGCCATATTAGCGCAACCAGGAGATGGAGCCATGGATCATCCTATCTATTTTTCTAGCAGGAAGTTGTCCCAAGATGAGTGAAACTATACAACCACAGAAAGGGAGGGTTTAGTTATGATTTACGCCTTACAGAAGTTTAGACATTACTTGTTAGGCTCTCATTTTAAGTTCTTTACTGATCATTCTGCATTGAAATATCTACTTAACAAGCCTATTTTGGAAAGAAGAATTTGTCAATGGTTGTTACTGTTTCAAGAATTTTCTTTTCAAGTGATCATTAAACCTGGAAGATGCAACGTGGGGCCTGATCACTTGTCTAGATTAGAGTCAGGAGAAAGTGGCGGAGCAGTGGATGATCAACTCCCAGATGAAGACCTATTCCGGGTTGAGGCCATACCCAAATACCTGGAAGACATAACAGTCTTCTTGAGTACAGGGGCCTGCTCAGGAACATACTCCGCAACTCAGAAACAACATATGGCGGTTAGAGCAGCGAACTATCAATTGATTGGGGGGAAATTGTATAAGTTGGGCCTAGATAACATCCTTAGGAGGCGTGTCTTAGATCACGAAAGACAAGACATATTGTGGGAGTGACATAATGGAGTTGCGGGAGGCCATGTTGGAGGAAAGGACACTGCACAGAAGGTCCTCCAAGTTGTATTATGGTGGGCCACGCTCTTCAAATATGCAAAGGCATATTCTAGATCTTACGATGTCTGTCAAAGAGTGGGAAATCCATCATGACGAGATTAATTACCTCTTCAGCCAGTTCGAGCTCTGCAAGCATTTGAGAAATGGGCAGTTG
Organism: Picea engelmannii; assembly: GCA_009831015.1. Lineage (NCBI taxonomy): Eukaryota > Viridiplantae > Streptophyta > Pinopsida > Pinales > Pinaceae > Picea > Picea engelmannii. The sequence continues at coordinate 646,485 of ML783489.1, read as the reverse complement.
ACTTCATTGGGCCAATCAACCCCACAACTAAACATTCAAAGGCCAAGTATATTATTACCACAATTGATTACCTTACACGATGGGCGGAGGCAACAACTGTTCATGATTGTTCGACCGATACTGCTACTAGGTTCATTTTTTAAAATATTATCACTCGGTTTGGATGTCTTATGAGTCTGACCAATGATCAGGGTGGTCATTTTATCAGTAGTACAATAGCAAAGCTTACAACAAAATTCTTGATCCAACATAATAAAATTATCCCCTACCATCCGCAAGCCAATGGCACAGTAGAGGCGTTTAACAAGATTCTGGAGAGAGGATTAGCGAAGGTCTGTTACACAAATAGGGAAGATTGGGATGACCAAGTCCCAACAGTTTTATGGGCTTATAGGACAACCACAAAGAAACTCCACAGGTATACTCCATTTTAGCTAGTCTATGGGAAAGAGGTTGTGGTACCTGCATAATTCATTACCTCGAGTCTATACATTGCACAGATTACACACATGTCGGAGGATGAATCAGTTGCGCAGAGGCTTATGGAATTGCAGGAACTTAAAGAGACCAGGTTTTTAGAATAATTCCATCAATCAGTTGAGAAAGCAAGGCAGAAAGGTTGGCATGATAGAAACATTAAGACTAAAGAATTTGCACAAGGAGATAAGGTTCTACTTTATGACAGTCGATACCAGAAACATCCAGGCAAGTTGTGCATGCATTGGTTGGGACTATTTATAGTTGCGGAGATCCAACCTTTGGGAGCAGTCAGACTCGTGCAACTGGATGATATACTTCGGCCAAGATGGGTGAATGGTGCTCGCATGAAACCCTGCATGTCCCAGAACTGAGCTAAATGACTCTTTCTCTAGTCCAAAGGAGCATGTATAGTAGCTAGATTTGAATTTTTTACAATTTATGTGAATTCAATTAATAAATTCGAAGAGTGCAGTGTTGCGCTGCGACATAAATTTCATGTTTTTTCTGTCTAAGTGTGTTTTGATGCAGAACTTCTTACTCATCATCGTAGGATCATAAGAGACACGAATCTATTAATGATGGTCATTAAATGTTATGGGGACCCCTTTGTGCTTGGAGGGAAAGTGAATCCGGATGCAATCCTAGTCCATTTTCCACATGAACCCAGTCCAGTCATAGCCTTTATTACCACTACAGTAACCCATCCAAACTCTGTTAAACCATAAAGTTGCGATACACAAAGATTCTCTTGGTATTCGCACTAGGATTCTTATCCATTAAATGAAAAGTTCTGGAGTCGGCCACGTCCCTGACCAACTTGCTCAGTAAATTCCAGGATCGCCTAATAAGATTCACCCCGTTAACCAGTCCCGTCGGACAACTTAGATCCAAGTTGCGTCTATAGGGTTAATGATGAATAGCCTTAGCAATTATTACATAACTTGAAAGCTAAGCCCGAGTATAAGATTCTGTGAACTCGGTGTCAGATGCATTATTTCTCAGAGAGAAATTAGCACCCTACGAATTACAAATTGTGCTCAAGCCTGTGCAATCCCTCGACCCTTAGTCACGATCCCAAACCACAATTAGCCCGTTGAATTTGTTGATAGTTTAGAATCACCATGTCGAGAGCTACATGAATCATAAGTGTAGTTTCGAAGGATGTAGTGTCGGACGAGCCTTGTGACCCCCGAGTCGAGATTATGGGCGATCTCAAAGGGAAGGTAGAGCAAGTTAAACTTCTCAACCTCGACCTGATAGACCATGTTCTGTTCCTGCAGATGAACATCAATGTATTCTGGAGTGTCGCTCCAGATGATTTGGGAGGAATGTAGTTCATGCCGAGGCCGGAGTTCATCAACCTTTTTAACTCGACTATTATGAATCTCAGAGATTTTCCAGTTTTTGGCACTACTGGGGAAGTTGTGAGATGTACCAAGTTCCTCATTAACAAGGTACATGAAATAATCCTGTGGTTGGATAGAATATATCCAATTCATGCGTAGGATATCCATCAACTTACTGGACTATCCATCGAAGGCGAGGATGTGTCCAAAGGATTTCAGGGTCCCAACAAGCATGGCAAGAAAAAGGGGGAACCCAGTTTATATGATCGATTTCATATGAAGAGTGGGGGGCGCACAACCAAAATTGACCCCATTCTACCCAATACAACCAGGATCATTTGCTATGTAATTGCTAGCAAGGTCATGCGGTCGTATTACAAAGGCGAATGTACCTTGGAAGCCTTATCAGTGGCAGATGTTTGCGCCAACGACATTGTATTCAATTGGTGCAGTTATTTACTGGAAGAAATCCTAGTGGCTAGAGATGAAGCTCAGGAAAAGGGTGACACCTTCACTTACGGGTACTTCTTAGTTGTGTTCGCTATGTTAAAGTGGATGCCACCGACAGGGAGACCACTATCGCCAACATATAAGGGGTGATTGGAAAAGATGTTTGAGCCTTGGCACTCAAGGTCGAACTCGGAGAATAATGCCTTCAATAACACAATGTTCTCCAAATGGTACAATAGATTGCTAGACGCAACACATAGGTTGTGCATTCCGCAGGAATTGCTCAGCCTCAACACACGAAATATTACATTCAACATGAACCGCCAACACACATTCGTATGGCCAAGGCATGCCAAGCGGGAAGACTTCAACACTCGCATGCTGCCATTTTACTTGGATGAGGAGGCCTTCGACAAGGAGGTTATGTCATGGCCCGGAGTAAAATGCAACCCGTGCAAGTCGGGGATGCACTACCTTCTGCCTGCAGAACTGTTGAAGAAAAGGGGTCAGGAAGCAGGGGTAGGACCGAGCTCAGGCCTGGAGGAGAAAAATAAAGAAGAGCAAGTAAAGACGGATTCAACAGAGGAGGAAGAGACGTAGCCGCTGGAGTGCAAGAAGAGAACATTTCCTATGTTCCCACAACTTCCAAAGAAATCCATGTTGACAGGTAAGGATGTCAACGAAATTATGAGCACTGCCTTCATCGAAGACCCAATGGTTGAGAAACCTAGGATGAGGATCTCCCCAATTAAGGTTATAAACCCCCAGCCCATATAATCCACAATTCCTCGCACTCGAGCAACGACTCGAGCAACCCACATTATTGATATCCAGGACAACCTTGAGTCAGATACCACTCCATCCACCATCATCATTACTGAACAACCCCCATCACCCCCACAACCCTAGTCACCACCTCAGGAAATCGCCATTCCGTCCCAAACCCCTAACCCAGAGCCCATGCAGTTGGACCCCCCTGAAATACCCAAGAAGAGACCAAAAATCATTGGTCCAAACCCTGAAATACCCGAGCAGAGACCAGAACTCACTGGTCCAAACCTCGAGATACCCGAGCAGATACTAGGACTCATGGGGCCAAACCCTGAAGCCCAGAGCCAAAAAATTGTCCCCTTTGTGCTAATTCAGGACACTCCACCTTCAACAGAGATGCAAATTGTACCAAAGCCGCAAGTCTTAAGTCCTCAATGCACTCCCTCAATGACCAAGGTTGAGAGTGCTATCGAAAAGAGCGCAACCCCAGAAGTTGAGGTCCCCAAAGAGGCAGAGGTACCAGAGGTTCAGAAGGAAACCGATACGACATCAGGACAGAGTGCAACATCGGTGCAGGACCAAATGGAGATGGTACTCCAAAACCCACAGTAGTGCGCAAAGTTGATGCAACTCTGCCTAGAAAGAACAAAAGTACTAACTTTCCTGCCATCGGTGTTGAGTTTGAGACTTGCGCTAGGCCCATCTACAGGAGAGGAGGAGGTGGAGACACCTTCAGAGCATTCAATGGCCAGTGGAATCCCACTGAAGGTCCGAGTACCCAGGGAATCCACCCCTTCTTCTGCTGACCTCACATAGTGGCCAGCAACACAGTTAGTTGGGATGATCAGAGCCTCAACTGATCAACTGGAGCAGAGGCTCTAGCAAGCTAAAAGGGATGCAGAGTTTTCAAGTGAGGAAGAAATCCTTTCCCAAGCACGCAGGACACAGGAACAATACGCCAAGGTCCAGGTGGAGCTGAAACTAGAAAGAGTCCAGGAGAAGCTTGCTGAAGCCTGGCTAGAAATAAGGAAGGAAACACCACAACTACCGGAGTCCAGTGCTGTAGGAGAGCCTGTGCAATAGATTGAGATACTTCAGGGAACATGGTCACAGCTGGCCATTCGCGCAGAGAAGTGGGAAGTACAGTTGCGGGAGACTCAATGTGAAGAAGAACAACAACCTTAGAAGCTTCAAGAGTAGATGGAGAAAGTAGTGCTGGAAGGAAATAATGCCAGATCAGCATTGCACAAATGCACAACCGAATGCACAAAGATCTTGTGTGAAGTTAGCGATTGGATGTAAATTATTGCAAGGCGCAACCAAACCCTGGAGGATGTGCACGCAAGAATATAGTCGGTCAATGAAGAAGTTGCGGTCACCATGGATCCGTTGGAGCAGTAGGATAAATTTGATCAGATTCAGCAGACAGACAACAAGCTAAATGCTCTATTTGAAGCAGAATCGGTAGCCAAGAAAGAGCTGTATGAATTTCGACCTGTCGTTCAGATAGTGTACATGCAGATGCATCAGGTAGATGCTACAACTGATTCTAAATGGAACTCCCTGGTCGCATCCAAGCATAAAGGATTCATCACAAATGCGACTCAACAGTTCGTAGTTGAAGCCTCACTCCTTCCTGGGAAGTGGCAGGGTAAAATTGTGGGTTTTCAAGAAGTCAGGAAGCGGGCCTTAGAGTTGGTCCCAGAGTTGGGCCCTTCATTTGAAAAGGCGGAGAAGGAAAGAGCGCAAGAAGAAGTTGAAATCAAAGTAGAGCCAAAGGATAAAGGAAAGCAACAGGCAATCCCAGAAGCCACGGAAGAGATAAGGACTTGACTCAAGGGCGAGTCAAGGATTGTGGTTGAAGCCTGTTGGGCCCTTCATTTTTGGTTAGAAGTTGCACAAGGAGGACTATAGTCCCAATTTTGGTCAAACACAAGTTGCACAAGTCACAAAGAAGCTGGACAATGGAGCAAGCAAAGAAACAAAAAACGGTTGCGAAAAGGGACAACGCAACACCAGCAAGGCAAAGTAAGTTACAACAGAACAAGAACAAATAATCATGCAGAGTCTAAAGCCAGAAGATCCCACTCAACCTATATGTATGAGATGCATATGATTGTAAAAGGATTGGGTTATTGCGTTTTGTCTTAGATGGTATAGAGGGCGCAAACAAATTAAAGGTTATGTGATTGTAACTTGTATACATTTTGGGGGGAAAAGGGTAGATAAGAGCTCTAAGGCATGAGTCAGGAGCGAAAAGCTTGTAATAGAGTACTAATTTGTATATGTGAGACTGTATTTGAGAAACTCTTTTGATAATATATGGAAGGACATAAAATTTTGAAATATACTGTTTCATTCTATGTTTATGATTATGAATCATCTATGTATTTTACTTCTTTATGTCTGATAAGATCAATGTGATGTCTCTATTTACAAATGCTATCAAAACTTCATTGTCTTTATTTCCAGTTATGAATGAGTTCAGATCTGTTCTATGATTAGTTCTTCTTGCACAAGGCCATGGTGAATCTTGAAGATTCTGGGACCCTTCTTAAGTATTCTCCTTGCCCTTCCCTATCTTCTTGTCTTGGTTGCGCTTCGGGTGAGACTTCTTCTCTTCGGAGGAGATGAAAATGCCAACGCTCTAGACTACTCGGTGCCTTTTGTTGGTAACCTGAGAAGGACCTTGGTCTGATCAATTCTGCACCAACAATGAGATCTCTCTTAGGAGAGACATTGTACTTGTTGAAGAATCTATATTGAAGAAGTTTTGTTGGGATTTCTCCCCCATGAGGGTTTCCCATGACATATCTTTTGTATATTGTGGATGTCTTTCTTTCACTGATCCTTATGCATGCACTTACTTTTTTAATAGACTAAAGTTAAAGAATAAATAACACAATTAACTGCTTAAGAGAAAATTTAACACACCCAAATCTAACAACCATTCTTCCTGATATTGTGAGCTGCTAGGAACGGATAAAACTTCATCGGTCATACCTGAATTTGTCGCAGCCAAATTTGCTTCTTTCGTAGAGTTCTCCTGGGATTATTTTCTTTTCCAACAATATTTCTTGAGATGCCCTGTTTTTCCACAATACCATCATTTTACTCTACCCTTGCTTCCCCTTGACTTAGATCGTGAAGAACTTCTCTGATTCTGCTCTTTTTCTTTGGGTCGACCTCTGACCATCATTGCCTTTGAATTTCAGGTTTCTTGACTAGATTTTCTCCTCATCTCCTCAGCGAACAAAGCTCCCACAACAAAATCATAATCTAAAACATATGTTGAGCTAAAGCTAATAGAGGTGACTAGATTATCCCAAGAATCAAGAAATGACCACAATAGTGTAATAGCCTTATCTTCATCTTCGAATTTAACTTCCATACTAGTCAATTGAACTATAAGGGTATTAAAGGTATTTAAATGGTCAAAAACTCTCGTACCTTCCTTCATTCTCAAACTGTATAATTGCTTCTTCAATAAAATTCTACTCGTCAAAGACTTCATCATATATAGACTTTCCAACTTGCTCCATAAGCCTACTAATGTATCCTCTCCTACGATATTAAACAGAGCTTCATATGCCAAACATAGACGAATGGTACTGAGTGCTTTTGCATCGAGTTCTTCCCATTCCGCATTCGTCATGCTTGTCGGTTTCTTTGTCCTGCCCACAAGCACTTTTTGCAACCCTTGTTGCATCAACAAATCCCACATCTTAAGTTTCTAGAGCTCAAAGTTGTTTTTCACGCTGAATTTTTCTACCTCAAACTTCGAGCTCTGAACCTTAGCCATTAGCTCAAAAGCACTAAAAAAACAAGCTTATAAAACCAAGCTTATAAACTGAACTCTTTAAAAAAAAAAAAAATTGAAATATGATCTTGTTTTAAAGTGGAACCAAAAGGTTTAAACAATATTTTAAAACCTGTAAAAAAATTTCACCCTTTTAAACCTTTTTCCTTTTACCAAACTAAAAAACATTCGTCCATCTTTACATCCACTTCATATACGACAAGCTATTATATCTCCCATTTATTCATAAAACAATTTGTATGCAAGAAAAACTCTGCTCCATCAAAAAAAACGGTTCATACCTTGTGCTCTGTGTATCAATCCGCCACTATCATATCTCTCTACATGAAGGACGCCTTTTTCAACAATTTTGAAAGGTCAACCCTCAAAAAACAAAATAATTCACTGCGTTGATTTCTCAAAGTAGGGAGCGGAGGACGCTCCTACAACACTCTCTAGGGAGCGTCCAGGTTTAAAAATAATGCCCCTTGCGAAGATCTGCTCAGCTTGTTTGGACCTATTGCACCGGCTCGTATACCACTTGTAGCGGAAGCATAAAAAAACATAGATATCTAATTGTAAATATTGAACAAGAGGCAATCACATAAATTGAACGCAGTGATTTTATGTGGTAAAATTCTATACAGGGAAACATTCAGGGAACAATGATATTTGCAAATTCATTGCAAATATTTGATATTTGCAAATGATATTAAATACCATGTAAGTTGCAACCTACTCGATATGGAACGCCGATACCCAAGGAAAGTGATACACAAATATCAATACTTGTTTCAGTATCCTCCTGGCACCTGCTGCAAGCCTGGAGACAACTATATACTTTGCATGGCTTAAAAAACGCAAAGCTTGAGGGCAGTCTCCTTAATACTTAAATGAAAATGTCATTATAAGTTTGGAAATGTTTTAAGGGTTGACATTTCTTTGACTTTATTTTCATAAATTAAAATGTTTTTTTTTAAATGAACAAAGTGAGTTTAAAGAGGAAATTGAAAGTTAAGTTTGAGACAACTTTTTATACATTAAAAATAGTTTTATAATCATTTCGAAAAAAAATGATGAATTTTTAGTTATTTTTAAAGTTCAATTTATCTATAAACAAATAAAAATAATAGTGTTTGGTTTCTTTATAGATTAGTTTCTTTTAGCAAGGATTAAATTTTGCAAATGTGGAGATTGTTTGGACTCTATTTTCATTCAACAAATTATAAAGAGTTTTTTGTGACATGTTGGTTAGTGAACATTTTTAGATCAATAATAAGTTTACTATAAGGTTTCATTCCAAAATTAAGGGACACCCCTCTTCACAAAGCATTCTCTCCAAAGCACATCATCCCTTTTCATGGGCGCTCTCTTCATATTCAATATCCAAGCATATTCAATGGCTTGGGGACATCTTCTACATGGGCTTCATCTTTAACCTTTGTTCTTCATCAACTAGAATATATTAAGGTACTTATTACTCCTTTTACTAATGTTACAGATCCTTAACAAGATATACCTGAACTCCACTACTCTAGTACAATTAAGTAAAAATCAACAATTAAACACAATTTGACTTAACATCACGTTGGTTGATGGAAATTAGTAAACATACCCCATCACACATTATGATATAAAGAAACATAATGTCACGATATTTCACATATTGTTCTAAAGTCAAGTTCTAGGTTCACAACATAAGCTGACTTAAAATATCCCTTGAATGTTTATAGGAACATGGAACTAAAATAAGCACCTGCTAGAATGCTACGTTGTCAATGTCACCATACTACCCTCAATGGTCGAATATAATCCACAATGCTTGCTATGAAAAAGTTGTCGCTACACCCTTTCTAGGGTCAAGGTTCTTTCCCACCCACACTTAAGTACAAAGGAAACTCATGTGGATAAGCTACACTACTAAGCTAGCTAAAGTGCCATCAATCACACCTCATGTTAATTTTTCCAAAATTTTGGTAGTGTTTCCTTTAACTAACCAATAGTCATCTAGCCTCCTCTCTTGGGAGAATAAGTGATGTTATATAAAACCACTTATATTCTCTTCCACAACACATAACATATAATAATTATGTGTAGGAACCATCACAAATATCCACTCATAATATAAGAAAACAAAGATATCCTAGCCTAGTCATCTAGCCTCCTCTCTTGGGAGAATAAGTGATGCTATATAAAACCACTTATATTCTCTTCCACAACACATAACATATAAGAATGATGTGTAGGAACCATTACAAATCTCCACCCATAATATAAGAACACAAAGATAACCTACAACTTGTTGACCTCCTCATGAAGTCATCATTTGATATGCGCATATATGAAATGAGCTTCCGCATATGTGCATATAAATCTGATTTTCTGGCTCTCGAGCCCAAAATCCCAGCAACCAGCCCACTCATATGCAAACCAGAATTTTCCAACAAATTTCATTATTTGTATATGCACATTTACGGAAGTGAACTTCCATAAATTCACATTTATGAAAGGAGGCTTCTGTATATGTGTGTTATACGAAATCCAACTTCCATAAATGTGCATTTACAGAAGCATGCATATACGAAAGTCGCCTTTCATAAATGTGCATATACGAAAGTTGTCCTCCATAAATGCACATTTATGGAAGTCGACTTCCCTATATGCCATATATAGGATCCAACTTCTATAAATACACATTTACAAAAGCGAACTACCATAAATGCACATTTACGGAAAGCAGCTTCCGTATATGCACGCTATACAGAATCCAACTTCCATAAATGCACATTTATGAAAGCGCGCATATACGAAAGATGCCTTATGTAAATACACATATACGAACGAAGGCTTCCATATATGCACACTTTCGTAAATGTACATTTATGGAAGTTGGATTTCGTATATGCACATATATAGAAGTGCACATATAGGGAAGATGACTTCCATAAATGCACATTTATCGACGACAACTTCCGTATATGCGCATTTATGGAAGGCGGCTTCCATATATGTGCACTTCAATATATGTGCATATATAAAATCCAACTTCCATAAATGCGCATTTATGGAAGACGACTTCCGTATATGTGCGCTTTCGTAAATGTGAATTTATGGAAGTTGGATTATGTATATGCACATATATGGAAGTGCGCATATATGGAAGTTGACTTCCATAAATGTGCATTTATGAATGGCAACTTCCATATATGCGCATTTGCGAAAAGTGGATTCTATATATGCGTGCTTCTATAAATGTGCATTTATGTTTGTATATGCGCATATACGGAAGTTGCATTCTGTAAATGTGCATATACGGATGAAAGCTTCCATATATGCACATATATGGAAGTTAGATTCTATATATGTGCACTTTCGTATATGTGCATTTTTGGAAGTAGTCAACTTCCGTAAATGCGCATATACGAAAAGTGGTCAGCTTCCGTATATGCACAATTTTGGAAGTGATCATCTTCTGTAAATGTGCATATACCAAAATTGTCGTCCGTAAATGTGCATTTACGGAAGTGGTCAACTTTCGTAAATGCGCATATATGGAATTTGTTGTCCGTAAATGCACAATTATCGAAGTTGACTTTCGTATATGGGTGCTTCCGTATATGTGCATATACAGAATCAAACTTCCATAAATGTGCATTTACGGAAGCACGCATATACCGAAGGCGCCTTCCGTAAATGCGCATATATGGAAGCCGTCATCCGTAAATGCGCATTTATGGAAGTTGGCTTCCCTATATGCATGCTTTCATATATGTGCATATACAGATTCCAACTTCCATAAACGTTCATATATGGAAGTCACCTTCCATAAATGCGCATTTATGGAAGTTGGCTTCCATAAATGTGCATTTATGGAAGTTGGATTATGTATATGCGCATATATAGAAGCACACATATAGGGAAGCCAACTTCCATAAATGCACATTTATGGACGACAACTTCTGTATATGCGCATTTACAGAAGGCGACTTCCGTACAAACCATCTGCATAGCACGCAACGAGACACCATAATTGAAATAATTGCGAGCTGCCAGAGCATAGAACTCAAAATTCTTCAGAAACATTGGAAAAGTCTTAAATTCGAGGAGAGCAAGACCCCAACATCAGACCCACCGATCTTTCACAGCAATCCCGCAAGCGTGAAACTTGTCAGCCACTAAAAATACTAATGCAACTGGTGGCGTAAAGGTAGATTTATCAACCCAAAGCCAAACGCCCCTCAGAGGAAGTTGTTGGTATGATCTAGTTAACGAAATCTCCTAGATCTGTAGCTCCACTTCCCATGCAATTGATAGCATAAAAATGAATGACGAAGAAACATATGGAAATTTCACTGCATTGTGGGAGAATCGATCAATGGACTACTAGGTTCTTGGCTCGAGGTTGAATGTATCCATACTCTCTCTCCTTCTCGAAGGTCGTCATTTTATATCCATATGAAGACGACATGTTTTCTGCTTCAAATTGTAGCAAAACCCCCTAAATCAGGAGAAGAAAAGCTCAATTTAAAGCTCGAAAAAATAGCAAATCCAAATTTGATCTAGAAAATTTTTGTCAGAGTCTCATCAAATCGACAGGGGAAAGTTCAATACAGAAGGAAATTTTTTGAAAACGATCCTTTGTAAATCACCACTATAAATTCCAACAGTAGCAAATTTCAGCTTAACCTCAGATCAACTAGACACAATTTTTGGTGTAGGTTCCCGACATGGGATCCCAAAAAATAGTTGGGATTGCAAAGGCAGCTTCTTTACTGATACACAAAGGTACTATGCAACAACAACTTGCACACTTCCTCATTTTTTTCAGATACGATCACCTTCAGATGCGACGATCCTCATTATCCTCCTATAGATGCGACAATCCCAAGAGAGGAGGCTAGATGACTAGGCTAGGATATTTTCATTTTCTTATATTATGAGTGGAGATTTGTGATGGTTCCTAAACATAATTATTATATGTTATGTGTTGTGGAAGAGAATATAAGTGGTTTTATATAGCATCACTTATTCTCCCAAGAGAGGAGGCTAGATGACTATTGGTCAGTTAAAGGAAACACTACCAAAATTTTGGAAAAATTAACATGAGGTGCGATAGATGGCACTTTAGCTATGTTAGTAGTGTAGCTTATCCACGTGAGTTGCCTTTGTACTTAAGTGTGGTTGGGAAAGAACCTTGACCCTAGAAAGGGTGTTGTGTCGACTTTTTCATAGCAAGCATTGTAGATTATATTTGATCATTGTGTCGACTTTTTAAGCTTTTGTATTATTAATTTTTACATTTTCTTTCATCTTAATTTTTATAATGGTTTTTTAAAGTTTTTGTATGATTAGCTTAAAATTTTCTTTCAAGATTTTAGACTAACTTAGATTAACTTATGCATCTCATCCAAAATGGTTTCTATAGTTACTAGGTTATCTAGAGATTTTCTTTAATAGTAATTGTTGTTTTGTATAATCAAAATTGTTGCATTCACACTTATTCAACATGATTTTGTTTCATAGTAATTGTTGTTTTGTATATAATCAAAATTGTTGCATTCACACTTATTCAACATTTTTACAACTCAAAATGAGGCATTGTTGTGTTGTATTCATCGTCAATTACAACTCGAAATAACGAGGCAGTGTTCATAGTCAATAAGAGAACATCAACTAAAGCATTAAACCAACACCCAAACAATTCTCTGTAAAAGTTTGCAAGTATAAACTTTTACAATGTTTTAACAATGAAATTATTGGACAAAAAATAGATTAAATAATATTCTATCCCGAAATGGGAATCACCCCACATGGGTTGTTAGCCTACCTTCTTCTCCCCCAAAGGGGTTAGTTGAGTCCTGATTCATGGAAACCACTATAGAATCATTCAAATATTTAGGTTGATAATGTGTGTGAAGGAGGTTGATGCATGTTATGATGTGAGTTGCTAGGTCAGAGAGAGTGTCCAAGGAGGCCGGTAATTCCAATTACTTTCCCTGTAGCATGTTCAAGAATTCCTAAATCCAAAGAGATGCTTGCTCACATCCATAGTGTTCTAGTCTCTAAATTCATTTGCCTATGATTTTTTATAAGCCATGCTCTTCTTCCACTTTTCCCATTCCAAAGTCAAGGCAGTGACCATCATGCCATGGATTCCACGATGTGTCTTTCACAATTGTAGAGATTTTTTCTTAGAACTCACATTTCCCCTAGTAGGTTGTTATTATTTTAGAAGATACAATGATCTTCTTTAGCATTCATTAACAATTGCATGTAATATGATCACTGAAAGATAAACAATCACATAACACAAGATATATCTTGGGAAACCCTCGTGGGGGAGAAAACCCAACAACCAATTCTTTAGTATAGATTCCTTCAACGAGTACAATGTCACATTATAACTCTCCACAAATAGACCAAGAAAAAGATACCAAAGACCAAGAAAAAAATACCTTTTGCGCTAGACCTCCTTTCCTATGCTCCAAATACACAAGAGAAGGCAAGTTGTGTGTGTGTACAAATGAGAGGAACTTGACCTCTATTTATACACATAAATGACTCCCGAAAAGATGCAACCCTAAGAGGGGCCATTTTGACTTTTACAATAAGGATAAAAATAAAATAATAATTTATTTTGAGCCGATTTATACAATAAGATTGCAATAACCTTCTCGAGGTTTGAACAATACAAATACAAAAGAATATCTTCTGTAGTTACATCAAAATATCAACACTCCCTCTTAACTAGGAATGTATTCTTTGTTGCCACACTCACTCATGACCATTGACTGTTGAACATATGAATCTATACATCATCGGATATCCATAGTACAACATGAATTCACAACCAATGCATCCAAAGCATGTGGGTAGCTCTCAAATAGATTCAACATGTCACCATGACATCCACTACCCCGCAATGCATTTGTACCTCATCAAGTGCACACTTGTGACTTCAAAGCTAATGCATCCAAGGCATGTGGGTAGCTCTCAAATATCTACAACAAGTCCCCAGGACATCCACTACCCTGCAATACATATGTACCTTGTCACTCCCTCTGAAGAGGGACCACGCCAAGCTTGTCCCTGAAGTGCTTGAACTTTGTCCTCGATAGTGGCTTGGTCAACACATCCGCAACCTACTCCTTGGTAGTCATGTACTGGAGCCTCACTTCTCCCCTCTGCACCATATCCCTGATATAGTGATATTTGATCTCGATATGCTTCGAACTGTCATGGAACACCGGATTCTCTGACAACTTCATGCAACTCTAGTTGTCACACCAAATGCAGGTCGCCTCCAGTTTGAGACCAAATAACCCAAAAAATAGATTCCGAAGCCACACTGCTTCTCTACATGTTGCACATGTTGCCACATATTCAACCTCAGCCATACTAAGTGAAACACATGACTTCTTCCTATTGCTCCACGAAGCCATACTAGAGTCTAGACTAAAGAAATATGTCAAAGTACTCTTCCGATCAAGAATACTATCATTCCAATCTAAATCTGAATATCCATGTAACTTGAACTCATGGTCTGTCACATACCTGAGACCATAATCCAATGTACCCTTAAGGTACCTCATCACATGTTTTGTTGCGACCAAATGAACCTACCTAGGATGCTCCATATACTGACTCAAGGTGTTCACAACAAAACATATATCTTGTGTCATGTTCATCAAGTACATCAAAAAACCCACCATATGCATGTATAAAGTAACATCCACAGTCTCTAAAGTCATATCCTGCAGCAATTTCAGATTTGATACCATAGGTGTAGACATTGCCTTGCAATTTCCAACATCTCGGACCTCTTCAGGATTTCCACTACATACTTCCCTTGATTCATAAAGATCTCATCCTGTCTCTACCATACCTTGAAACCCAAAAGGTAATGAATCATCCTGAGATATTTCATCTCAAAATTAGCATCCAATTTTCTCTTACACTCTGAGATGAGCTTTTCCACACCTATTAGAAACATTTCACCCACATACAACAGTAGTATTACTATACCATCATCCACAACCTTAAAGTAAAGGTTAGGATTTTCACTTCTCTTTTTAAATCCTAAGCTTGTCAGAAAATTGTTAATCCTGTCATACCATGCTCTGGGTGCCTGTTTTAATCCATACAAAGCCTTCTTCAATCTGCACACATGTGTCTCCCTATCATGTACCTAGAACCATTGTGGTTGCTCCACATATACTTCCTATTTTATTTCACCATTCAAGAAGGTTGTCTTCACATCCATCTGATGCACCTTCTATTTCATTACTGTGGCCAACAAAAGTATGGTCCTGATCGAGGTATATCTCACCACGTGAGAAAATGTCTCTTCATATTCAATGCCCTCCTTCTGAGAGAATCATCGAGCCACAAATCTAGCCTTATACTTTCAATACTTCCATTAGCTGGATGTTTCGTCTTGTAGATCCATTTTGAACTTACTAAATATTTCTCCTTTGGTATGGGGACCACACCCAAGACATCATTCTTTACTATGGATTGATATTCCTCCCCCATGGCATCCTTCCATACCCTCTTTCTTGCAACCTCTTCATAACTATACGATTTTGCATCCATGATATCACACAAACATGCCACATAGCTGGAATATGGTTTCGGCTTCTTACTTTCCCTGAGATATTTTTCTGGGGCACCATATCTTTCTGCATCTCTGATGAGATCCTATGCCCAAGATGGTGTTCTCTTGTGAGAAGGCATCTGTACCGGCCTCTGAGGTTTTGTCATGTCATTATCCTTATGAATGACTTCCTCTAGTTCAACTGCTTCGGCCTATAGAACTCTAGTAACTTCATTCTCCTCCTCATGAACCTCTTTTGCACAGTCCTATTTTGATTTGCTGAAAGCCGCACTTTCATCAAAGGTGACATCTAGGCTAAGCTCAACTTTCCGGTGACTGGGAATATATATCCTGTATGCCTTCGATGTGTCACTGTAACCAACAAATATGCCATTCTTTCCAAATGGGTCCAATTTTTTCCTCTTTTCCTTGGGGACATGCAAAAATATAGGAGAACCAAATATCCTTAGATGACTGACTTCTAGCTTCTCTCCTGAAAACATCTCCTCTGGTGTCTTGTTTTCAAGTACTTTGTGGGGACTTCTGTTTTGCACATACACTGCAGTCTTTGTTGCTTCTTCCCACATATGCATAGGTATATCTTGATCATGGATCATAGCCTTCACTGCTTCCATTATCGTCTAATTCTTCATTTCTGCTACTTCATTCTACTAAGGATTGTAGGGAGTAGAAAGTTCCCTCTTAATCCCAGACTCCTTGCAATATTCTTTGAATTCCTCTAACATGAATTCTCCTCCATTATCTTATCACAAGGTCTTTATCTTCTGCTCAATCTTGTTTTCTACTAGTTCCTTGAATTCTTTGAATTTGCCAAACACTTCATTTTTTTCCTTCAACAAATAGATCCAAGTTTTAGGTGAGTAATCATCAATAAAAGACACATAATATACATACCCACTTAGTGAAGTTGCTGACATCGGTCCACACACATCCGAGTGCATGATGTCCAATACTCTTTTGGCTCTTCTATCGTTGTTGGGAAAGGAGTGCTTCGCGTTCTTTCCTTGTGTGCAACCTTTCCACATGCCGTCTGGTTTTGCCTCAATCTTTGGTAGTCCCATCACCATCTTTCTCACACTCAGAAGGGCTTTGTAATGTAGGTGAGAAAATATCCTATGCCATAATTAAGTGGGATTCACAGTGTCGTGAATTAACATTGAATCTGATCACCCTCCAATCTTTGTTACATATAGACTGCTTCATAACTTATCCATCAAGAATGAATTTTATTCCAAAACATACATACTATCCAATTACTTTTGATCTCGAAGATCATCAACATATGCGAGGAGAGAGCATACGTAAACTGAATCTATTTACAGACTTATGACATAGAGGAAAAGACTTAGACTCAAACTTGCAGATCTATGAATACCAACTCTTGAATGATCAAATGAGAGTCTTGGGATTTTACTTATAGCATCTCCATCCAGTTAACCGGGAATTACTAACTGGAATCTTTATGTCAAAAGAAGATGATTTTTGCGAGGGGATATTTCTCATGATCCGATCGGACTGACAAAAGAGAAAATATGACTGAGATTCAGGGCAAGTGGGGACAACCACTTGTTATCTCATCCCTTAGTGGTCTTTCAACATATGGGGACCTGAATCAGACATGACATATAAAGACAAAATATGACTAAGATTTGGGGCAAGTGGGGAAAATCACTTGTTATCTCATCCCGTAGTGGTCTTTTGACATATGGGGACCCGAATCAATTCTGATAGATACAAAGTGGAGTGCTACCTCACGCAGGGAATGGTATGGCCTATGAAATAGCCAACAAACACAAAGTACAAAGTGGAGTGTACTGCCACCCATGAAGCATCTCTTTAAGATTTTATAAAATATTTCATATCAACAAAGTAAAGATACTATGTACAAATTAGGGTCCACAATGATTCTGCACTAATCCTCCATGTGATTATTCAAATTATGAATCTCTTCTTTAGTCCAAGAGATATCAGAGTCGTATCCATATGGATCCTGAGATTCAGGTACATCTGGTACTGGGAAGAGGAAATCATCAAGGCAACGACCCACAAAGGATCCGGGCATACATGCATGCTTATGATATTCAAGATTCTCTCCTTTATAGCTAGTTCAAACTTTAAGGGTTAGGAGTACATATTCTCGGGTTATGCCTAGGATTTTTCCATCCTTATCTTTTAATGCCTGATCATATTATACAAACTCTGGAAGATAAAGTTTGGATAAAGATGCAACAACAACTTTTAGCTTGAATTTGAACCAGAGTTCATATTGAGCTGCAATCATAAGTCCATGCTACAAATTAAAAATAAATTGAGGTCCTTTTAATGACCATTCCTCCCTTGGCATAAATCTTTCAAACAAAATTTCAGTTCATCTAGTCCATGGTTTTCTTACTAAGTTTCCAGTATCTGCATAAACAAAAATTTCCCTCTTTTCACGAGCCAGTTTTAACATTAAGGAATGATTCTCCCAACATATGGTCCATAGCCAATATCATATTAACACATATCTTCATCATCATAGTCTATGGAGAATTTTTGAATGCATCCCCATATCATTTTTAAATCATTTCTTAGGCCTACAAATGCGTTCTCCTCCCATTTTTCGAGGATCTGAATTTTCATGGGAGAATCCTTGATTTCTTCAATCAATGTGGCTGACAATTGTTCTTATGCTCTTTCTTTGACCATCATCTCTATTACTTCTTCACTTATTGTTGACACGACTTCTTTTCTCCTTATGGCTCGATCTCGATCTTCATCTTCTTGAGTCATAGGTTGTTTTTATTTATTTGATGGTCTTGCTGAAAACATGGCTCAATTTATAGTCTTGGATTCCCTGGTTAACATATCAACAAGGAAGTTTAAATGACCAGGTTTATGTTGTATAGTGAAAGAAAAATTATCTAGCCATAAAATCCATTTTTGAATTCTAGAATGAGACTTTGTAAGGAGCTTTTCATATTTTAACATCCATGGTAAAATTTTCAGATCAGATCTAATTAGGAATTTTATTGGTTTTAGATAGAGTCTGAAATGGAGCACTGTATTTTTTACAACAAGAAGCTCTTTGTGACTGGAAAGGTAATTAAGTTCTGCTCCCTGAAAATAACTTGAAGCATATGAGCATATAGTTTTAACTCCGTTAATTTTTTCAATTAGTACACCTACCCATGTACTATTTGATGCATTTGTTTCTATGATATAGTTCCCTTCTCCAGTAGTAGGGATAATGGTGGAAGTGTTGAAATGTTGTAACTGCAAAGAGTATTCTACTTATTATTGAGTTATTATTAATTATATCAATCCCTTTTTGTGAATTGATCATGTCGGTCTTTGTAAATGACGAAACCCCATTTTTTGGATTGGTCAAACCCTAATTATATGTTTCTAATTAAGAAGTCGACCCCCATGCCTAATTAAAGTGGTTTTATCCACTAAGATAAGAATTCGTCCCTTCTTGATGAAGAGACACCTCCCTAGCATCTGCCAACCGATATAAATAGGAGAGCCTAGCACCTCATTCACACACTCACTCCAGTCACTCAGTCTTGTTTATTCTCTAGTGTTTGGTGTTTTATCTTGGCATTGTATTGCCAATCTATATTAAGGAAGTTTTTGCTGTGTTTTCTCCCCCATGAGGGTTTCCTAGGATAAATGTTGTGTATATTGTGATTGTGTTTCTCTCAGTGATCCTACCTATAGTATTGTTATCTAGTAAATTGAAAAGAAACTTAATAATTTCTCTAAAATTAACATGGTATCAGAGCTAAGTTGAAGAGAACACATTTCACTGGATAAGAAAAAACATCATTGTTGTTGTACAAGAAAATTAGGGATTTTTGCTGGAGAAGAATTTCATCCTAAAAACCACCTAAGGAAGTGTGCCCTAGCTTAGCGAACTCATTTGCAGCTTGAGCGCACCTTTTCAATGAACAAAACTCCCAGAAAGTGAAACCCTAGTTTTCACTGGTACCAAAAAACCAGGAAACCAGAACCAATACTAGAAGTACTAGTCCAGATTTTCACATGCCCAATTTCAAGGGGTAAATTTTGGATTTTTAGAAAACTGGCTGAACCAAGCTACTCGCTTCAGCTAAGTGCACCTCTTGGTAAGTTCATATTTAATTTTCGATCATTTTCAATTTTTGGTCATTTTCCTAGCTCCAGGTCAAGATGTCTGCAAGCACCAAGATTGTGGACAATTTAGAAGGTGTGGATAACTTCCATTCCTGGAAGTATATTATTTCACTCATTCTTGAATAGAATGGCCTTGCAATATTCGACAAAGAAAATGTACCATAACTCGTAGATTCTACAACTAAAGCAAAGTACCAGAAGTACATGGTTAGGGCCAAAAGAATCATTGCAAACTCTATTAAAGATCACTTGATCCCTCAAGTGGCATCTAAGAATACCCCAAAAAAAATGTTTGATGCCCTAACCAGATTGTATGAAGGAAGAAACATTAACTAGAAGATGAATTTGAGAACTCAACTCAAGAATACAAAGATGTAGAAAGGAGAAACAATTCATGACTATTTCTCTAGGATCTCTTAATTCAAGGAACAACTAGAAGCAATTGGAGATAACCTAGATGAAAATGAACTCATAATGACAACTCTTAATGGTATCACAAGACCTTGGGATGCATTCATCCAAACTATTTTTGCCACAAAGGAAAAAAATACAATTTGGCTGTCTTTGGGAAGAATGTGTTCAAGAAGAAGAAAGAGTAGCTAACCAAGAAGCAATACTATTAAGGTATGGAGATCAAGCTCTAGATTCTCATACTAAAGAAGGAAAGAGAAGGTCTCACTTCAATAAGGAGACACACCCACATAAGGAGTCTCACTCCCCAAATAAATTCATCCATAAAGAATCTCACCCTCCAAGGAGATTCTAGAAGTTTCAGAAAGGTCAAAGAAGAGAAAAAGATTTCTCATCTTATCAATGTTACCATTGTGACAAGATGGGACATATTTCTAAGAATTTTCCAGCTAGAAGAGAAGAATATAAGAAGAGAAACAAAAGGCACCATGACCACACATTTGAAGATGAAGAGCCACCCACAAATATTATTAAAGAAAAGATTAAAGACTATGTATTAATCTTTTCCCTCTCAGGATTAGTGTCACGTGGTGATGATACTTGGCTCATAGATAGTGGTTCTTCCAAGCACATGACAGGTCAAAGAGACATTCTCTCTAGCCTTACAGAAAACAACTTTCCCCAGAAAGTTACACTTGGAGATGATTACCAGTACCATATCAAAGGACTGGGAGAGTCCAATTACAAACTTGATTCAGGGAACCCAATGAAGAAGGAGGATGTATTATATGTACCATGTTTGACGAAGAATTTTCTTTCTATATCAACTTTAGATAAGAAAGGATTCAGGGTTGCATTCATAGATGGTGAAGTCCTTATGTGGCCTAAAGGAAAAACCATAGAAGATGCAATTATTATTGGAACAGAAGAAGGTGGCATGTATAAATTAAAAGGTCACTCAGATGCAGCCTTGATTCACTCCATTGAAATTCCATGTGAACTTTGGCATAGAAGACTAGCTCACATCAACTACAAGGCCTTACCGTATGTGAGCAAGGTAGTTACAGGTCTACCAGATTTCAAAGTTGATCATGAAGGTGTGTGAAAGGGATGTGCACAAGGAAAGAACATCAAGAATCCTTTCCCAAAGAGAGAAAATAAAGCAAAAGGAGTCTTGGAGCTCATCCACTCAGATTTAGGTGGCCCAATTCCATCCACCTCTCTTAGTGGCTATGCATACTATGTGTCATTTATTGATGACTATTCTTGCAAGACTTGGGTTTACTTCTTGAAATCAAAAGATGAAGTGCTTGGGAAATTCAAGGAATTCAAAGCCTTGATAGAGAATCTCTCTGAAAGGAAAATCAATATACTCAGGTTAGATAATGGAGGATAATACACCTCAAAAGAGTTTGTAATATTTTACAAATATGTCAAGATTGAGAGGGAGCTCACCACTCCCTACAATCCTCAAAAAAATGGTGTAGAAGAAAGAAAGAGCAGGACTATAATGGAAGCAGTGAAGACTATGATCCATGATCAAGAAATTCCAATGCACTTATGGGCAGAAGAAACAAGAACAACAATGTATGTACAAAACAGATTATCCAATAGTGCACTTGGGTTCAAAACCCCCAAAGAAATGTTCTTTGGAAAGAAGCCAGAAGTAAGACATATCAAAATATTTGGTTGTCCAGTGTTTGTACACATTCCGAAAGAGAAGATAACCAAGATGGACCCTTCAGGAAAGAAGGGAGTATTTCTTGGATACTGTGAGGTCTCTAAGGCCTTCAAAATTTACATACTAGGTTACCATCATATTGAGATCATCAGAGAAGTAACCTTTGATGAATATGCAACACTCAAGAAATCAAGGAGATGTTAGCTTGAAGAAGTATATGAAGAAGAACCTATAGCTCCCAGAGTTGCAGAACTAGTAAGGGAAGTCACAATTTCCCATGATGAGGAGATTCCAGAAGATCATGACATGATAGAATCTCAAGAACCTCCCGAAATGACGATCGCTCACAAGAGAAAGATAGCTTGGGAAAGGGAACTAATTCAAGATGGAGAGAAGTATGGTTCCCCATAAGGAACCATGAGAAAAGTCAAGAAACTTAATCCATTCTCCAGTTATATGGGTTTGGTGTGTGATCTCACAGAGAAGGAGAATACTTGCTTTGAAGAAGCCATTCAGAAGAAAGAATGGGTAGATTCCATGATAGAAGAATACCAATCAATTATAAAGAATTATGTATGGGAAATAGTTCCAAGACCGAAGAGAAAAGATGTGGTATCTTCCAAATGGCTATACAAGATAAAACATGTTGTTGATGGAAGTATTGAGAAATATAAAGAAAGGTTAATAGCTTGTAGATTTTCTCAAAAGGAAGGCATTGACTATGAAGAGACGTTTTCTCTTGTAGCCAGATACACTTCTATTAGAACCATCATAGCCCTTGCAACTAAGATGAAGTGGAAGTTACACGATATGGATGTGAAAATGGCCTTCTTAAATGGTGTCATTGAAGAAGAAGTGTATATGGAAAAAACTCAAGGGTTTGAAGTTGAAGACATCAAGACACATGTCTTCAAGTTGAAGAAGGTTATGTATGGATTGAAGAAAGCTCCTAGAGCTTGGTATGGAAGAATTGATAGTTTCCTGACGATCTTGGGCTTTAAAAAGAGTAAAGTTGATTCTAACCTTTACTTCAAGGTTATGAATGATGAGTCTGTTATATTGTTGTTGTATGTGGATGACATTTTATTAACTAGAGAATAAAATCTCATCATTGATTGTAAGAAGAAGCTCATTGTAGAACTTGAGATGAAATACCTAGGCCTAATGCACTATTTCTTAGGTCTTGAGGTTTGGTAGAGCCTAGAGAAGATCTTCTTTAACCAAGGGAAGTATGCAGTTGAAATATTGAAGAGGTTTGATATGTTGGAGTGTAAATCCATGAACACACCCATGGAAACTGTGACACTCTTTCATACTGTAACGCTCTGATACCATTCTGTAACGCTCATCCAGCCATCATCCAACCCACTGGCTAGGCAGACGCTACTTTGTGGAACAAAAATCTCATACTTAATTCTATATATAAGACATGCATTTAAAACAGGTTAAACACATTTAAACTTAGAGTCAGCAAAAAATTACTACTGACATAAATAATCCATGTAATTAACATTAATTCATATGCACAACAGAATACATGATAAATATAAATACATAGACATGCAAAACATAATTAAAACATCGTCTGGTACTTATATTTGAAACAATAGTAATTCCACCAACCATGTGCAGGCCTTCCATGAACCTCCCAGCCTTAGACCACGCTGCTCATCAAGCTCAGTAGTGGGTCACCCTCGAGCTGGGACTAAGCTCCACCCCAAGGTAAGGAATCCTAGGCTAGGCTGAGGTTACAGGGAAAACAACATAGAATGACTGGAAGGATTCTTCCCAGGATGCCATTTTACGCCCACTACTCCCAGACTCTCATTCCCCACATGCCTGTTCCGCCCAAGAGTATACACCTTCAGAAGCAAAGTCCATCAGTGGTACACCTCCCTCTCTGGGTCTTGAAAACAGGCCAGACCAGGAAGTCTCAGAGCTCGAACCTGGTGCTGGATACTCTCTGGAAGAAACCACTTCCCAGCAAACCCTCTCACCTAGAAAGAGTTTCTCATAGGCTTGATAGCCTACCTCTTCCAATGAAAATCACCTCCCTCACTGAGAGAGAGGTTACACATAGGCTAAGCATGAACTCACACTGGCCAGTAAGCCACGCACAGTCCAGCACTGCGTGGCCACAACAACCAACTGGGAAAACAGACACGGGCTTCCCAAACAGGCTCAACATTCACGAAATAGACTCACGGTTTTGGTTTTGAGATTGCACAAGGTGTACAGAGATCCCACACACAAGCTCAAACTATTCAGATAGAGGTTGTATCGGCTATCTCAGAAATCAACACAGGCTTTTCAGCTTTCAGGGTTGCACCAGGGTATTCTAGCAGAGGTCTAATGGGACTCACGCTCGGACGGTCGACGGTGGAATGGAGGAGGAACCCCAACACAGATCATCTCAGCCATTTTATTTTCATGTGCCTGCATTGACACTTGTCACCCATGCAACTACATGCGTTCCTTCCATTTGGAAGTTGCTTGTCCTTCCAAAAGAACTTAGGATAAAACATATTATTCACATGTCATTTGGAATATTATTAAAATATTATTCCCCAAGGACTTAAGCCCCTAGGCTCAACACTTAGTCCCTTTTCCCACCTTCCAACCCCTAATCCTTTTCCCACTCAGTGGAATCTTAGTCCCCCATCACTCATTCATTATGGTCGGTCTACACACAGTGGTGTTTATATTTTTATTAATAAAGTGCATAGATACATGTACAAAATCAGGCTCTTGGCCTTCAACACTTAGTCTCTCTGGCCTAATAATCACATAAGCCCACCAGCTTATATAAACTTGGCTCACCAACCTATAAAACATTTTTACAAATCATTTCGTAAACAAGATTTACAACTGGGCTCATCCTTGGGGACATTACAGAAACAAAGTTGAAGCTCTTGGTTGATACTTCGTCAGAATTTGTTGATGCTATGTTGTACAGACATATCATTGGATCATTGATGTATCTAACGAACACCAGGCCATATATATGTTTTGTTGTGAACAACTTGAGTCAGTATGTGGTAGAGCCCAACCATGTTCACCTTGTTGCTGCAAAACATGTGATGAGATACATTAAGGGTACATTGGACTTTGGTCTCTGTTATAATGGAGATCATGACTTTAGACTAATTGATTATAATGATTTAGATTGGGCTAGAAGTGTTTCTGATAGGAAGAGAACTTCAGGATGTTGTTTCAGTATGGGGTCAACCATGACTTCATGGCAGAGTAGGAAGCAATCTGGTATTGCTCTCAGCACAACAAAAGAGGAATACATTGTTGCATGTTCCGCCAGTTGTGAATCCATATGGATTCACAATTTTTTGACAGGTCTATTTGATCTGGAGATGGAAGCAATAATGATTCTATGTGATAACCAAAGCTGCATAAAGATGATAGAGAACCCTATGTTCCAAGACAAGTCAAAGAACATAGAAATTTGGTATCACTACATTCGTGATATGGTGAAGAGGGGAGTCATAAAGCTCCAATATGTTGGCATATATGAGCAAGTTGCAGATGTGTTGACCAAGCCTCTGTCTCATGTAAAGTTTGAGCACTTTCGATACAAGCTTGGTGTAGTTCGAAAGGACCTCCCTCGAAAGTGGGAGTGATGTTGATGATACTATGGTATCCTGACCAACAATGGGTAGCTCAGTTAGGATTTGATATCCTAGGTGATTGATCATCCTTGGAAAGACCTTGAAGGTCCAGTAAGGATGGTTATTCAGATTACATGTGCATGTATATTCCAGCTGTGGCCAATATGTTGGACAACTAGGAGGGTGGGGGGTGAATTAGTTGTTACTGTTCTTAAACAATTATGCCCATTTTAAACTCTTTACAGAACACTCAATGATGATTATGATAATGTAGGGAAGTAAGCAATAGAATATTCAACATCAATCACACACATGAAATACACAGAGATAGATATTCCTAAGGAAACCCATAAAGGGATAAAACCCCTTCTTCTTGATATGATAATTAGTCTTTATTTTCTGTACATTATCATTCTTATGAGCACCAACTCATTTTGAGGCTACCACCTCTGGTTTACAAGCAAAACTTGCTGAGAGCACCAACTCTCTTGATTCTCTAGCATCCATTAGAAGGAAGCACCAACTCCTTGAGTGTTCTAGCACCAACTGGATGGAAGCATCAACTTCCAGTTAGATAGGCACTGACCTGTATAACAAAGAACAATAGTTCTCCTTTGCACCACCCTACCACCCTGGTTTTTCTGGCAACAACCAGATGGAAGCTACAACTCCCTGTGTTCAAGCACCCACTTGAAACCCTGAGGACACCAGTCCTCCCTAGCACCACCCTACCACCCTGATATATAAATCTTTGTTATAGAAATTTATTACAGTGATACAATATTTATCAATGACTTACTAGTCTCATCACTGTTCTGCTACACTTCTCTTCTCTGCCTGCATCAACGTCTTCCTGCACGCATCTTCTTGAAATTTTTGTTCTTCTGCTCTGTCTCTACATGCACACCTTATCTTTCTCTTCATCTCTTAGATATGCATTTTGTTCTATGTATTTCTTCTGCATTTTATGCTCTGTGCACCATTTCCATTCTTTGCGTTATGCCTCTTCTATGCGCTTTGGCTCTTGCGCACAACCTGCTTCTTCCCGCATGAATTAATATCAAAAGAAGCAAGCATCTCTTCTTTGTTCTATGTATATTTATCATGCCAAGTCCTCTGCTAGATCATACACTCAACTCTTTTTCCTCTCTGGCGATTATACTAAGTCTGCTCTTCATCAATGGCTGTTATCCTGAGATTCTTTGGATTCTCTGGTAGTTACAGTCCTCAACACTTTTTCCATATGTCAATTGTTTCTATGATGAGTCTTCATTCCACTGGAAATTACCTTGAGACTCTTAAGATCCTCTGGTGATCACCCTGAAGCTCTTCGAATTCTCTGGTAGATACAATCACTCTGTTCCATTAGTTACAGAGAGTCATTTTGGCTTCTTTGGATTCTAAGCCCCTTCCTTCACATGACCATCGACGGTGACCATACACCTAACCAAAAGGATATTTGTGATTCACAACTTCAGGAATTTTGGTATCAAACATCTTGATTCTCCTAACTCCCAATATCTGAAGTGGAGCCTAGCAACCTGCTAGCTCCTCCCTTAACCTTAGCTGATGTCACCACATGCCTAACTTCTGAGCGCTTCATGATCTTGGTCTAGCGAGTGTTAGCTCCTTCTTTCGATATGATCTTGGGCGATGGTCTCTTGTGACCACGTGATTGCGGGCACGAGCTCTCTTCTCATTAACCTCTTGTCGCATGTGACCTTTGGCTACATCCTTGCATAAGAAAACTATTGCGGGCATGTCCAAGAGTGTTTTTGGATCAACCAATTTTCTCCCTGCAATCCACCTTCAGTTGCCACATACCTCTCCAAAACCGTGGTTTCAATTGTGGCCCACTCATGAAAAATTAAGACCCGAGCATGTTCTGACCCCGCAATACAACGGGACCGTTGATATCACGATCTTGACGGTTCTCTTTCGATCAACGAATCTTATCTATCTTCCTTTCCTGCCTCTTTCCTCCATCCATGCATGATTCTTAGTCTCAACGACCAAGTAACATGTGGCCCTCCAAACCAACGAATGAGATCGATTTCGCCTTGCGAGCTTCGAGAGTCTTGATTCTCAAAATCCACTTTCTCCTGAAGCATTTCACCCAGAGTCCACGATCTAACGACCCGTGGTCTTCTTGAATCAATGGTCACAATCCCTTCGAGTATTTTGGGTTTAGAAATCTCAACTTTCCAACCTTTCAACCTTCCTTTTCTTTTTCCCAGAGCTAACAATCCACTAACACGTGTCCCTTTCAGATCAATGGTCATGATCCTTTCGTGTCTCTAGACTTCGAGATTCTCAAGTCTCAATTGGAAATCCTTGAAGTGAGATTTCTCCGAAATCTCAGATCAGCTGACACGTACTCCTCTTGATGATCAATGGTCGAGATTTGTCTTCGGCGAATTTCACGTTCTCCCCATCCACAAAATTATGAAGTTGTGGATCTCGAGCCACCTGTCCTCCTCGACGATGGAAGGCTGTTGAAACTTTTCCCTTCAAAACTTCAGGATTTCAACTTTTCAAACTTATACTATCCTTCCACTGTACTATGATCAATGGTTTAGAATACAATGGAAGTGATCTTTCAGATTGGACGACTCGTGTCTTTGCTGACGTGGTCTGCCACATGTTCTTGATGACATGGTTTGTTGATGTGATCTCCCATATATCCTTTCCTGACGTGGTATGCTGATGTGGGTGAGATGCGTAGGCAGTGTAGTGGAGTGTGGAGGCAGAGCACGATAGTGGAGTGTGACTGCAGAGCGTGGAGGTGGTATGTATGAGTAGTTTGGTAGTTTACTCGGAGGGGGGGTTAGGAGGTAAGTGGTAATGAGTGAGGGGGGTCTGGGTTAACAGGAAGGTGAAATGTATGAGGGTCCCACATGGAAAATACTACCAACTCAGACCCCCCCCATGGTTAAAGGAAGAAATCTCGGGGGGGGTACGATATGCCCTGTCGGTCGTAGATATGAGTGCTTGATTATCGACCAATGAGATCCAATGGATGAAGGAAATTTGGGTGATCGAGATCTTAGATCTCATCCCTTTCTTATCCTGTCCTTCCATTTGAATCAATCCGATGGCTGAAATTTATTTTGGATGATCTGACGGTCGAGGATTTATTTCAGCTCTCCAGACTTCGGAGATTTCAAATATCAAATTGACACTTTGGATCAGACGGCCTAGATTCACTTCAGATGATCTGACACTTGAGATCTTCTTCAGATGATCCAAAGGTCAAGAATGTACTCGGCTCTCTGGGTCTCTGGACTTCAGGGATTTCAAATCTCAAATTGAAAAATATGAAATGAGATTTTTTCGGTGCTTAACCTCCTCGCATCTTTATACCCGAACTAAATGTTGTTCATCGATCATGATCCTAGATCGATGGATCGATCTATCTGTGATGAACCTCTTCTATCTTATCCTATCCTTCCACTCAAAAGTGATCTGATGGTTGACGGGAATTCGGATAATCAAATTCTTAATTGTTTTTCCCCACTTTTCCTATCCTTCCATTAATTCAATCCGACGGTTGTTGGTCCTCTAGATCGGTGATCCAACGACCACTGTCACTCTTCCTACGAGTTTTTCTCTTGGACCTCATCTGCGCATTTGAAGAACGCTATCTCTCCTGAGCTTTGGCAATGAAGTTCTAGCACACACTTGCACTCTGCGTGCAACTCTGCGCTATTCCTCCTGAGCTTGATTCCTTCTGCAAACTCACAAATTCTAAGGAATCATGTGAATGCTCCTTGCTACCTTCATGATAACCTATGGTTATCTGGAAACTCCAATTCTCTTCCCTTTGCTTGTCCTCTTGAGCTTGTAGACAACAATTTCTCATGGTCTCTTGCTTTCCTGTTTGCTGTCATTTCTACCAATATGCCATCGTTGCTGTTGTTCTTGCCATTAATGATAAGCACACTCTTCCTGTAAACATGCCAACAATATCCCCCTTTGGCATTGATGGCAAACCTGAAGGACTGCACTGTTCTCCTTAGATCTCCAACTATAGCATCCAAACCACACCTTTTCTTCCCCTTTGACATCAATATCAAAGAAAACATGCTCCCCGTGAGCTATTGTAGTACTTTTCAGAGGTATCAAATATTCAACCAACGCATACTCCCCCTGACAAGATGGACTCTCTTATTTGAGTCCTGCAGAGTATTTCTATCTAACTCAAAGTCCTCTCCTTCTGATTCTTGGACCTGTTCATCTTTAGCTTTAGGTGTGTCCTCTGTAGCAGACTCAATATTTCTCACCTCTCTTACCGGGATTCCTTCATCAACCTCTCAACTACTCCATTTTGTTTTGGAGTTCCTAGGATTGTGTATTCTCTCTTGATCCCATGTTTATCACATAATTCCTTGAAATCACTTGACATGAATTCTCCTCCTCTTTCTGATCTTACTACTTTTAACTTGTTGCCTGTTTAATTCTCAATTAAAGCTTTAAATATTTTAAATTTCTCAAATGCTTCAGTTTTCTTTTTAGAAAAGCAACCCAAGTGAGTCTGAAGTAATCATCAATGACCAACATGAAGTAGTTTTCCTTCCCTGTGCCTTCCTGTCTTGATGGTACACATAAATCCATATGAACTAATTGGAGTGGTTTCTCTGTTGAAGTAGAGCTCTTTGGATTTAAACTGTGTCCTAGTTAGCTTTCCTACTTGGTAGGGTTTACACACAGAATATAGTGGCTTTGATAATTTTGGAAGATCTTTTACTGCCTCAGGATTTTTGAGCTTGATTAAGTGGTCAGAGTTTAGATGTCCAAATCTCCTATTCCATAACTGGATTTCATCATGTTTTCTTAGATAACACTCTTTTCTATCTTCTTCCAGCACACATGCATTATTATCTATCCTTATGTGTTTAGACACCACTTGTCTTGAGTTTACATTCTTTACCTTACAATCTTTGGAAGTGAACATGTCTTCATAGCCTCTGTCACACATTTGACTTACAATGAGAAAATTATGTTTCAGACCATCTACCAGAAGAGCATCATGGGCATCTCCTTTTCTGTTACTCAAACTCACCATCCCTTTACCCTTGATTTTACCTGGTTCATCATTTCCAAAGGTCACATTTCCTGTTTTTCTTTTACTTATAGACATAAGCTTATCCTTTTCTCTAGTCATGTTCTTGAAACATCCATTGTCTATATTCCAGGGGTCTTTTTGTTTTTGATCTGAAAGTACTAGACCACATTTTTCACTATCTTTCTTTTTCAATGTGCTGGCATTTCTAGCTAAGAGCTTTATCCTTGGATCTGCTATGTAATTCTTCATATGGAAATTTACAGCTTTGTGGCCGAAGTTATGACATTTATAGAATTTGAGCTCATCGTTCAATAGGTCAAAGAGATTGGTGCAACATTGTCTACTCATTGGATGTTTAGTTCTATGTTGAAAAGATTGTTTGTTTCTTGATCTCCTCAGTTGCATGTCTCTAAATTTAATTTGACAATTTGCAATCTTATGACCAAAATTAAACCAATAAAAACAGTAACCATGGAAGAAATTTTGGTACCTGAAGGATGGCCTTCTTCTTGGCATTTGTTGCTCCATCTTATGATGTCTTAGTTTTTTTACTAGGGATCATCTTGTCCTCATTGACTATTGGTGGCAGAGTATTCACATGGTCTGATTGTCTGCTGACTTGGAACTTGATCATCTTTACTGGCTCTTTGTTTTTTCGTTGTTTGCTACTTGAACCACTTACATAGCCTAAACCAGTCTTCAACAAAGGATATCTCTGTTTGCTCAGAATGTCATTTAGTTCTGATGAGGATTTAATGCTTGGAAGATTTTGGAGATATAATGCTTTAAACTTATCCATCTCTTTCCATGTTTTTACTACCTCTTCTTCCAAGGCTTCACATCTTGCCTTCTTCTCTGATAACTGTTGTTTCAGAGTGTCCTCTATTTTGTTTGCCTCTTCTAACTCCACTTTTAGTAGGGAAAAGTCTTCATCAGGTTTTTTACCATTCTTTTCAAACTGCATCAACAACTGTTTTTGTTTTCTCTTCTTAAGTTTGAGTCCGTCAATATCTTCTAAAGCACTGATTAGTTCACCTTCCATATCAACCACAACTTATTCATCATTAACACCACTTCCTCTACTCTTATTATCATAATACTCTTTGGACATAAGCATAAATTCATTAACTTTATCTTCACAAGAAGAGTCATTATCTATGTCTCCTGAAAATTCATCATTGTTTACACATAAAAAATTCTTTTTAACAAATCTCTTGGACTTGTACTTCTCTTCACCTTCAGAGTTATGGTCCTTCTTCTTTTGTGGACACTTATATGCAAAGTGACCTATCTTTCCATAGTTAAAACATTTGAAGGGTAAATTACCTTGATACTTGCCTGATCCTTTCTTTAGTCTTCTCACAAATTTTTCTTCAATCTCATCAGGCTCAAAATCCTCATTCTTATCTTCTTTAAATGATGCTTCTCTAGAATTGGGTTTATCTTTAACTATCCTCATTTCATATGCAGTCAACGTTCCTAGAAGTTGATCAAAATGTAGAGCTTTTAGATCATTAAGTTCTTCTATAGCAGAGACATTTGGGTTGAACCTATCTGGCAGAGATCTCAAAAATTTCTGAACTAAAAATATGTCTTCAATATTCTCACCAAGACCCTTCATGGCATTCACAAGCTCCTCAACCCTTAAGAAAAATTTATTAATTGTTTCATCCTCATTCATATTTAGTTGTTCGAACTGTAATATATAGGTTTGAAGCTTGGCATCCTTTACCTTCTCATTAACTTTATAACTACTAATGAGTTTGTCCCACATTTATTTGGTGGATTATAAGTGCATAACTTTTACAAATTCTACCTCTGCAAGCCCACTCAGAATAACATTCATAGCCTTACCATTGAAGCTAAATTCTAGCTTGTCATCTTTATTAGCTAGTACAACTAGCTTTACATAATCAGTCTCTACCACATCCCAGACATCTGCACCTAAAGCCATTATGTAGGTTCTCATCCTAACTTTCCAGAAGACAAAGTTTGTTCCATTGAATAGAAGGGCCTTGTTGGTTGAAGTTCCTTCATGGCTAGTCATGTTTAAGCTCTAGGATCTACCCTTAAATAAAGGGAACTGGCTCTGATAGCAATTGTTGGACAACTGAGAGGGGGGGGGTGAATCATTTGTTACTGTGCTTAAACAATTATGCCCATATTAAACTCTTTACAGAACACTCAATGATGATCAAAATAATGCACGGAAGTAAGAAATAGAATATTCAACATCAATCACACACATTGTTACACATAAAAAATACTCATTTTGATAAGTGTCACAAGTGTCGCATGTTCCTCACAACTGTCGCAAGTGTCGCATGTTGTTCACAAGTGTAGCAAATGTCAAACAAAGCATATTGCCATGATGACGACACTAAGGAGACACTTAGAATACCTCAAACACCTAACTTGAAGAAAGAGAATGGCTAACTGAAGTAAGGTATCTCTTGCCACCTGAAAGGAGCTCTCAAACTAGGGTTTTAAGGGAGAGTGCTCCCCTATCTCACCCTTAGGAGTGCCGACGCTCCC
Organism: Picea engelmannii; assembly: GCA_009831015.1. Lineage (NCBI taxonomy): Eukaryota > Viridiplantae > Streptophyta > Pinopsida > Pinales > Pinaceae > Picea > Picea engelmannii. The sequence goes on along the minus strand of ML783489.1, from coordinate 613,573 downwards.
CTATAAGGTGCTAGGGAGCGTTACAACACCAAACTGTCTCTCTGCATAAGTGCTATAGCATTTTAGAGCGTTGGCACCCCCCTTGAGCCTACTAGGGAGCACTATAGTGCTCTGATGCCCCTTTTGAGGGAGCGTTGTCTAATCTGGGCAACAGTTGATCTGTTGAGGAGAATAAGGGGAGGATATTTCAATTTTGGAAGGAAGTTGCATTCGAATTCCTGGTTCAATCATGATCTTAGGAGAAGATCCTTAATCTAAGGAGGGAATTCCTCAACTTACCCTAAAGATACCTCAAGAGGTTAAGCCTCTCTAAACCTATATAAGTAGGCTCTATCATGGTGGAAAGGGGGGAAGAATTGCAAGCATGAAACCTATGATCTCATAGGAAACACACAGTGAACTGGAGGAGAGTAATCAGTGAAGCTGCTATCATCCAGGTCATGGATCTTTTGAGAAAGGGTTAGACAAAGGGGACTTGACGAAGCTATCGCATTCACATCTACGATTGTAAGTTACTGCTGTCATTGTTCTCATTAATATGACAGGCTTGGCCTGTTTCTTTCTAGTTTGTGTTTGATCTTACATGAACTTGTCACTGATAGATAGATCTATTTTCAAGATAATATCAATAGAGTAGGAAGTGGTCGTACTATTGTTTGTCTACAGGGCTCATCGAGGAGGGAAAGATCGGAGCTCAACTCAGAGCGTGCAGGGATAAACGCCGGTAAAAGGTACTTCTGTTCTCCTTCCTCCTCATGCATTAGTTTGTATAGATCTGAAAGGAAGTCAATGTCAATGTTAAGCATCTTCTGTTTGAAGAGTTAAGAGTCTATCTCTCAAGAGGAGATCTACCTGTCCGCAGGGAGATTTTCCTTCAACAGAAACTGGCGACTCTACTGGGGAGCCTCGAATCAAAACCTTTTTGTTTTGATTTCTCCTCATAGACCTTGTTTTACTCCTTGATTGTTTTCAGACCTGGTTCACCCCTTTTTTGATTGATTTCATGAGCTGATTAACTCCCTACCCCATCACACTCAGCTTGATTGACAAGACTAGACTGCAATTTTTGGATTTTTTGACATTTTTAGGAGCTTTTTAAACCTATCACCTCTGTGGCTGTGTTAATAGAGTGCTAGCACTCCCTGACTGTCTTACACAGAGTGCTATAATGCTCGGTGCCCTTTACACCAGAGCGCCAACCCTCTTTTGGCCAAAAACCTTTTCGAAATTGCTCTTTTCAGGGTCTAGCCTCTGTATTCCACTTGCTGAGCCTCCCTGTGAGTCAATGCTTCTTCCTTTTCAACTTTGACATCCTTCCTTCTGAGGAGAAAACACCTTATTGTTCAGATTTTATGCCCTTCTTCATTCTTTTTGAGTTTTTGCTGTTGAGAGATTGAAATCGATCCCCTGTTTTTTCCTCTCCTATCCGACTGAGCGAGAACTCCAGTGAAGGACATTTGAAGTCTGTAACTCTTCTCATTTGGTTCTTTGAGGTTATCTGATCCAATCTCTTTCTCCTTCCTTTTGCGTTTTTAGTTTTCTTTCTCTTGTTTGATCGCAAAAAAGGGTGTGTTGTTTGTGCGAAATCTACATATTCTTGTCTGAATCTCCTTGATCTGAAAGGGTAGTTGGTAGGAGAAATTTTGCATTGAATTGATTATCATTCTCATACAAATGACAAAAGTACATCTTAGTGATTAGTTTGCATATTTGTTTGCATTTCTGAAATGTTGTAGCATTATTGGATTTGATTGAGAACAAAATTGTTTGAGGGAATTCCTTATAAGGTGTTTGATAGTGAAAACGACTCTTCCTCTTTCCCTTAAATAGGTATTCATTGAAAATAAACGATTGCTTATCATATTGCATGCATATTTTTGGGAATTGAGTCATCATTCCATCAGTTTCACTTTCGTACACCCTCTGAGTAAACAACAGCCATTAAAATAAATGCTTAACTAAAATTTATCAGACTTTTTACATATTTGCTAGCAAACCTACATTAGTTTAAGGTGTAGGGATTTGGAATAGATTGAAAGGATAACTTTCCAAAGCTATCAAACTAACTTAGTATCTTGCGGTAGGGAGAGTCAAATCCAATTGTCGTATTGGCTTGCTGGGATCCCCCTCTCACATAGGGGTTACGCACGAGGTCGCATTCGGCTGAGTTACAGAGATTATCCCTTCGTGGTTCAGCTATTTGTAGTGGTTGGATCGTATATTGGGGGTTGCTTGGAGGTATACCCATGATTATGTGTGGGAGCCTTTAGGTTTGATTTCAGACTTGTTGTCCTGCCCATATGTTCTGACTGGACTGTCGACTGTACCCGCCCAGGGGCTGACTACGAGTTGGTGACCTTAGTAGCCACAATCTTTAGGGTCTCACACAAGGTGACGGTGAAGGGAAGTCTCACTGTACCTGGAACAGACGTTGGTCAAACTCACTTGGGATCCTTGGAGGGTAAATCCACAATTACTGCGTGGAAGCTTGCACCAAGGCGTAAGTACGTTAAGCAGGTCGCCAATGTAACTGATCCACCCGCTCTATCCCTGCCCCTTCCTATTTTGATCTCGCGACGTTGGATTTCATCACCAACTAGTGGTTTCATCGTAGGAAGGTTTTTTTGAGTGATTTCTTCTCAGATTCATAGCGTGTGTTGTTTGTTTTACTTAGTGGACCTTAGGTCGAGTCAGTGTCAATGGCATCGAATCCTCGGAGTACCAATGGAGGAACCCCTTCTCCCGGGGAACCTTACACCTTTCCTTCGTTTGGAAACTTTGGTCCTCCATACGTTGCCACACTGAGTCTTCCAGGACTCACTATTGGATTACCAGTTTGGTTGTTCCCCACTCTGGTGATCCTGAATCCTCCCAATGTTTCAGTTGCACCTAATACTTTGGATGTCAATACACCACCCACACATCAACCTCACGTCGACTATTCGCCTTCTTCGTCCATCAAGCCTCCTTCCATTTCTCCTTCTTCGCCTAGTGAAAGCTCTAAAGCAAGTAGCCAGGTTGATCAGAAGAAGAAGAAACAGAAAGAGAAGAAGAAGAAGAACCCGAAAAGAACAAAGACCCCAACAACATCAAATGTTGGCTCTAAGCAACCAGTCACTGTTAATAGTACTGGGAGTGTTGATGAGGTCAATAAGATTAAAATGAAGAATCCAAAACCCAAGTTCCCTTGCAACCTTTGTAAGAGTGACCACTTTCTAAGGGATTGCCCTGGTCTTACCCAGGTCTTAGAAATGTGGTCCTCCACGTCATCGCTCTTTGTTGGTCATGTCGACGATACCCCATCAACTAGTGATGTTCAGGTTGGTAATAAGAAGAAAACTGTCAAGTTCCCTTGCATGTTATGTAAAGGTAATCATTACTCTCACCTTTGTCCTCGCATGGATGAGGCTTCTTCTCTTTTGGAAAAACTTCAACTTTCAAAAGGTTATCGTAAGCTTTCCTCCAACCCATAATTGGTTGATGGACTGTTCAATCTGGTTCCATCCTTAGTCAGTCCAGTTGATCAGGTGGTCAATCTAGTTTCCTCCTCGATTGAACCACAAACCCAAGTAGCTGATCTTGTTTCATCATCGATCAACCCCGCTCTTCATCAAAAGAGTGACACCAAAGCGATCGATCCGTTTCCACCCATTTCCACCCGTCGACCCCATTCTTCCCTTGGAGAATGAAACTCGAGTGGTCGATTCGGTTTCGCCATCGATCAATCCCATTCCTCCATTGAGGAATGTCAAAGTGACTGATCCAGTCCCTTCCTCGGTCAGTCCCACTCTTCCTCTGAAGAGTGCTACAGTGGTCTATCCAAGTCCACCATTGGTTGATCCGATCCAATCATCGGTCAATCCTACTCTCCTTCTAGAGAGTAAACCCGATACTGCCCATGTTTTTCTCGTTAATACAAACTCTACCGTACCGGGGGGCATTCCTCCTTCTCTTGTAAAACCCCCTCCAAGTACTGAAGCCATCATTTTTGATTAGGGTGCACTAACTGGACCTCGTCTTCCCTCCCACATTCCTTTCCAGATTACAGTACAGGTTCATGGTCAGGATGTTCCTCAAACGCTGATAGATGAAGGTGCGTCCGTTAGTATTTTGTCTTCTGTTGCTTGGTACGCTTTGGGTTGTCCACAGCTTGCACTGCTTACACAGAATCTGTTAGCTTTTAACAGAAGAACTAGTCAACCTTTAGGGGCCCTTCCTCAGTTTCCTGTAACTTTGGGAGGGAAAACTATCTGTATCGATGTCATGGTAGTCCGAGACCCCTTGGATTTTTCTTTACTCCTTGGGCGGGATTATGTCTATGCTATGAAAGCTATTGTATCCACTCTTTTCCGTGTGATATCTTTCCCTCACGATGGAAGAATTGTGACTATTGATCAACTTTCATTCATTGGCCTCGACTGGGTTACTTCCCTAAGTGGTTCTTATATGCAGACAATATCACCCCGCCGTATGTCAATTATGTGGCATTGTCTCCCATGACCTCAACTTCCGACAATTTGGATCCAGTAGTGGACATGGTGATTTCTTCGGTAGGATTATTGGAGCCTGATCTCCTTACTCCTATCATGACCCTTGACATGTGTTCCTTATTGAGTGATTATCTTCCATCCAGTGAAGATCTCCTGGAGGCCATGACCACATTTTATCCATTGACATGGTACCCTTCCAGAGCATTATGCTCTCAGAAGCCATGATCCAGACAAAACCACGAGCATAGTTTCTCTTCTCTGTGGAAAGCTCGTTAAAAAATGAAATAGAGGCTTTAAGCATAGTTCTTTTCCTGTGTCAAGCTCATTAAAAATGAAACAGTCACCTCTCTTGAACCTTCTTTTCATCTACCCTTCTCCTTTTTCTCGTCTACTAGAGAAATTGGTGACAACCTTAGAGCTGGTAAATGAATTGAAGCTTGGAGGGCATGTCTCTAGCCTTTGTTGATCATTCTGGAGTTAATCCATTAGCTTCCAAGCTGGGGGCATACCAAGCTTAGTCTTTGTTCTTTCTCATGCTCGAAAATACATGAGAATGCATTCAGGTAGACTTTTATCTCTTTTTTGGACCTGTATGGATACACGAAAAAGGAACCCCCTGGAGTCTTCTTTAAACTCTTTTCAGACTCTCTAAATATGAAAAGATCGTCGAGTCATATTGCTTCCTTTCACACTCATTAAAAGGTTCGAAAGGGCATCTTTCGAGTGGTAGTTTATCTCTTTTTCGGCCTCGCGAGACTAACATTACGAAAAAGGATAACATTGGAGTCACCTTTAAGTCCTTTTTAGACTCTCTAAACATGAAAAGATTACCGAGCGACCTTGTTCTCTTCACGCTCGTTAAAGTATTTGAAGAAAATGTCTGTTGAGTGATAGTTTATCTCTTTTTTGGTCTCGTTAGACTACTTTACAAAAAAGGAACTGAGAGAGTTCTCTTTTAAGTGTTTTCTAGACTCTATAATCATGAAAAACCTTCTAGTTTTCTATCTTTGGACTCGCTAAACAAAACATCGACAGGCCCATACGGGACCGAACCCTTACTTCTTCTAGTTCGTTAAACAAAGGAAGAGGAACTTACCAAAGGTGATTTTTATCGAGCATGTGTTATCCTCCTCAAGCTCGTCAAATTAAAAAGAGGTACTCGTCTATCTGAATGGGGGAAAAATTGAAAGAAGCAAGGCAAGCAGTTTTGTGAGAACATTACCAAGTAACTCTTAGAGTTGCCCTTGAACACGACACTTTGTCTTTGCGCACATATTAATATACTAAACCTCTGCACTGAGCCAATCCCTTGAGTTTCTTTCACTCCTTTGGGTCACCTAACGTAAGTCACAACATCCACTGCATTGTCAAGTTTTGGTCCATGTCATGTTTCTGCCGTTGTGCCTCAATGTTCAAGGAAAGTATCCACCTCGGGAGTCAGCCATCACAAATATCTTGTCTCAATACCTGTGTCAGTCCATGTTCATTTGATCTACCAATTACATCTCTATGTTCATTTCGTGTCGTTGATGGGGGATACATTAAGGCCCTCCTTCGATGAGCCTATTTCTGTCGACTTCAACACATTATCCAGGAATTAGACTTAGAAACTAGTTAGTACTTGGGACCTGCATGCCTCAATGGAAGGCCTCCTCACATTCGACAGTGGGTTTACATCATTGACCTTTGATCGAATGATTCCATGGATGTTCGACTCTAGCTCATCCATTGACATTTGTTGGAATGTACTAGGGTACCTTGGGAATCATTGACATTAATGGTGATCTCCCTCGCACTTGTTAACGGTTTACATCATTGACCGGTAATCAAGTGGTTTCTGCCATGTTTGACATCAGGACATCTATTCACATGGTTAGATTTGTACCACATTGAGATCGGTAAGAAGACCCTGGGTTGAGTGATCACTTTGATATGTACTTTGCCCAGGTTGTAAAGGAATTTCTCTTGGACAAATGCTACATACATTGTTACATAGATCCACTTTGTATTGGTCGTGGCTATGTCTTGTCATTTCATAGATCCACTGTGTATTCTTCGTGGCTACGATCAGTTCAGGTCATCAGAGTATAGATCCACATTGTATCTTCAGTGGCTATACCTTTTTATCAATACAATTATGGATCCGTAGTGTATTTTATGGCAGCCATATCTTGCAAGTCTTGATCACCCAAACATAGGTATTCCTGCCTTGGGTTTTGAAACATGTCATAATATTTGTTGGATGTTTGTGTGCAGCTTCCGTAGGTTCTCTGAGTCTATACCTTTGCTTGAAGGTCTACAAAGCATTTCAGTTATCAGTTCTCATCTTCTAACTTCATACTTTGGGGGGAAATCTATTACACATCAACATTAGTCGATTTGATAAGTGTCGCAAGTGTCGCATGTTCCTCACAACTGTCACAAGTGTCGCATGTTGTTCACAAGTGTCGCAAATGTCAAACAAAGCATATTTCCATGATGACGACACTAAGGAGACACTTAGAATACCTAAAACACCTGAATTGAAGAAAGAGAATGGCTAACTGAAGTCAGGTATCTCTTGCCACCTAAAAGGAGCTCTCAAACTAAGGTTTTAAGGGAGAGCGCTCCCCTATCTCACCCTTAGGAGCACTGGAACTCCCCTATAAGGTTCTAGGGAGTGTTATAGCACAAAAATGCCCCTCTGCAGGAGCGCTATAGCATTTTAGAGCATTGGTGCCCCCCTTGAGCCTACTAGGGAGTACTATAGCGCTCTGATGCCCCTTTTGAGGGAGTGTTGTCTAATTTGGGCAACAATTGATCTGTTGAGGAGAATAAGGGGAGGATCTTTCAATTTTAGAAGGCAGTTGCATTCGAATTCCTGGTTCAATCATGATCTTAGGAGAATATCCCTAATCTAAGGAGGGAATTCCTCAACTTACCCTAAATATACCTCAAGAGGTTAAGCCTCTCTAAGCCTATATAAGCAGGCTCTATCATGGTGGAAAGGGGGGAATAATTGCAAGCATGAAACCTATGATCTCATAGGAAACACACAGTGAACTGGAGGAGAGTAATTAGTGAAGCTGCTATCATCCAGGTCATGGATCTTTTGAGCAAGGGTTAGACAAAGGGGACTTGACGAAGCTATCGCATTTGCATCTATGATTGTAAGTTACTGCTATCATTGTTCTCATTAATATGACACGCTTGGCCTGTTTCTTTCTAGTTTGTGTTTGATCTTACATGAACTTGTCACTGATAGATAGATCTATTTTCAAGCTAATATCAATAGAGTAGGAAGTGGTCGTACTATTGTTTTTCTACAGAGCTCATCGAGGAGGGAAAGATCAGAGCTCAACTCGGAGTGTGCAGAGATAAACGCCGGTAAAAGGTACTTCTATTCTCCTTCCTCCTCATGCATTAGTTTGTATATATCTGAAAGGAAGTCAGTGTCCACGTTAAGCATCTTCTGTCTCAAGAGTTAAGAGTCTATCTCTCAAGAGGAGATCTACCTGTCCACAGGGAGATTTTCCTTCAACACACATGAAATACATAGAGACATATGTTCCTGAGGAAACCCATAAAGGGAGAAAGCGTCTTCTTCTTGATATGATAAGTACTCTTTGTTTTCTGTACATTATCACTCTTATGAGAACCAACTCATTTTGAGGCTACCAGCTCTAGTTTAAAAGAAGCAACTTGTTGAGATCACCAACTCTCTTGATTATCTAGCACCCACTAGAAGGAAGCACCAACTCCCTGAGTGTTCCAGCACCAACTGGATGGAAGCATCAACTTCCGGTTACACATGCACCAACCTGTATAATAGAGAACACATTTCTACCTTGCACCACCCTACCATCCTAGTTTTTCTGATAGCAACCAGATGGAAGCTACAACTCCCTGTGTTCAAGCACCCACTTGAAACTCTGAGGACAATAGTCCTCCTTGTTATTGGATAAATTGTAAGTGCAGACACAAACTGATCTCTGTAGATCCACCTGGATCTAGAACAAAGCAAGACATAATGATACTCTTTCCCTAGATTTTAACTATTGAATATACTAGAAGATACGATCAAAGAACATACCTTATGATCGCTTCCTTTGGTCTTTGTTTCTCCTGCTTCACTCCAGTGCTCTCGTACAGTCAAGATCAAAACAATACAATCCAATCGAAGTGAAGAAAGCACAATCTATTCAACAGTCAATCTATGTATATGATCAAGGAGTTATACAATAAAGTGGAACTAACTTTATGGGAAAGGGACACATTACTGTATTATATTGATGGAAAGTAAAGATTACAACCTGAGCCTTGATGTTGCAAACTTCCTTTCAATGGCCCTTAGCTCTGACACACACACACTTTCTCACTTGCATGAAGAAGATGAACTACCTTTGATAAACTTGCTGGAGTTCTCTAGCTGCTGTAGCTTCAGTCCTTCACACAGTCTTTCACTAATTCTCCCATAAATCTCTTGCTTGTTTGCTTCTAAATTGTTCCATAAGAATCCCCTCAATATATAGGAGAGAATAAATTAGTTACTTGGATAAGAATGATCCCAAAATATCAGGAAATCCAGTACTTAGATAACCATTCGAATGCCATCTCATCCTTCTAGAAGATTCCCTTCTATAAGCTTCGAGAATTCATCATTTTCTCTTCTTTAGAAAGAGTTTGCACCTTAGTAGTTAGACACAGTGCGAACTTCTCGCACCCTAGCTTAAAGCAGCCTGCGAGAATCATGCATTCTCGCAGGAAAATGTATTAGCAGCCTGCGAACCTTCCTTAAAACTGTGATTTCTGGAAAGAGATGAAGGTAAATTTTCTCAGGAGAAAGTTCTAATGAAGAGCCTGAGTACACCATCATCAATACATCATCATGACAAACAAAATCATGGGTAACACTCCCTAGCACCACCCTACCACCCTGAGATATAAATCTTTGTTACAAAAATTTATTACAATGATACAATATTTATCAATGACTTGCTAGTCTCATCACTGTTCTGTTACACCACTCTGATATGCATGCATCAGTGTCTTCCTGCTCACATGTTCTTGTGATTTATGTTCTTCTGCTCTGTCTCTACATGTGAACCTCATCTTTCTCTTCATCTCTTAGATATGCATTTTGTTCTATGTATTTCTTCTACGTTTTATGCTCTGTGCACCATTTCCATTCTCTGCTCTACGCCTCTTCTGTGCACTTAAGATCTTGTCCACAACCTGCTTATTTCCGCATGAATTAATATCAAAAGAAGCAAGCATATCTTCTCTGTTCTATGTATATTTATCGTGCCAAGTACTCTGCCAGATCATACACTCAACTCTTCGTCCTCTCTGGCAATTATACCGAGTCTGTTCTTCATTAGTGGCCATTATCCTGAGATTCTCTGGCTTCTCTGGCAATTATAGTCTTCGACACTTTTCCATATGTCAGTTGTTTCTATGATGAGTCTTCATTCCACTGGAAGCTATCTCAAGACTCTTCAGCTCCTCTGGCGATCATCCTGAAGCTCTTCGAATTCTCTGGCAGATACAATCACTCCATTCCATTAGTTACAGAGAGTCATTTTGGCTTCTTTGGCTTCTAAGCCCCTTCCTTCACGTGACCATCGGTGGTGACCATATGCCTAACCAACAGGAGCTTCTTGACTCATGACTTCAGGAATCTTGGTATCAGACATCTCGATTCTCCCAACTCCCGATATCCAAGGTGGAGCCTAGCAACGTGATAGCTCCTCCCTTAACCTTTGTTGATGTAACCATGGTTGTGACCACAGGACTAACTTCCGAGTGCTTCGCAATATCGGTCTAGTGAGTGTTAGCTCCTTCTTTCGTATTACCTTGGGCGATGGTCTGTCATGACCACATGATTGCGAGCAGGAGCTCTCTTCTCATTATCCCCCTGTCGCATGTGACCTCAGGCTACATCCTTGCATAAGAGAAATATTATAGGCACGTCCAAAAGTGGTTTGGGATCAACCACTTTTCTCCCTGTAATCCACCTCCAGCTGCCACGCACCCTTTCTCCAAAACCGTGGTTTCAGTTGCATCCCACTCATGAAAAATTAAGACCCAAGCATGTTCTGACCCCGCAATGCGACGAGACCGTCGATATCACGATCTTGACAGGGCTCCTTCGATCAACGACTCCGATCTATCTTCCTTTCCTTCCTTCTTTCCTCCATCCATGCACAATCCTTAGTCTCAATGACCAAGTGACATGTGGCCCTCCAAACCAACGAACGAGATCGATTTCACCTTTCGGGCTTCAGGAGTCTCTATTCTCAAACTCCGTTTTCTCCTGGAGCATTTCACCCAGAGTCCATGATCTAACAACGCGTGGTCTTCTTGAATCAATGGTCACAATCCCTTCGGGTATTCGGGGTTCAAAAAGCTCAACTTTCCAACCTTTCAACATTCATTTTCTTTTTCCCGGAGTTGACAATCCACTAACGCGTGTCCCTTTCGGATAAACGGTCACGATCCTTTCACATCTTTGGACTTTGGGATTCTCAAGTCTCAACTGGAAATACTTGAAGTGATATTTCTCCAAAATCTCAGATCTGCTGACACATACTCCCCTTGATGATCAACGGTCGAGATTTGTCTTTGGTGAATTTCACGTTCTCCCCATCCACAAACTTCCAAAGTTGTGGATGTCGCACCACCTGTCCTCCTTAATGATGGACGACTGTCGAAACTTCACCCTTTGGAACTTCAGGATTTAAAATTTTCAAACTTACACTATCCTTCCACTGTACTATGATCAACGGTTGAGAATACACCCGAAGTGATCTTTCAGATTGGATGACTCGTGTCCTTGCTGACGTGGTCTGCCACATGACCTTGTTGATGTGATCTCCCATATATCCTTTGCTGACATGGTCTGTTAACGTGGGTGGGATGTGTAGGTATTGTAGTGGAGTGTGGAGGCAGAGCGTGATAGTGGAGTGTGACGTGTAGCGGGTAGTGGAGTGTGACGTTAGAGCGCAGAGGTGGCAAGTATGAGTGGTTTGGTGGTTTAGTCAGAGGGGGGGTTAGGCGGTAAGTGGTAATGAGCGAGGGGGGTCCGATTTAACAGGAAAGTGACACGTATGAGGGTCCCACATGGAAAATACCACCATCTCGGACCCCCCCC
>ML783489.1:555320-569266 GCA_009831015.1 Picea engelmannii | reverse complement strand
TTCCTATAAAGCTTGTTTTGTTTTATTGTATGATTCCTTGATCACATACATAGGTTTATATTGAGTTTATGCTATCACTATCATTTTGGTTGGTTTGTGTTGTTTTGATATTGACTACACAAGAGCACTGGAGTGAAGCGGGAACAACAAAGACTATAGGAAGCGATTATAAGGTATGTTACTTATTCTTGCCTCTTAGTAAATTCAATATTTAAAACTTAAGGAAAGCGTCCTATTCTGTCATGTTTTGTTCTAGATCCAGGTGGATCTAGGGAGATCGGTTTGTGTCCGCACTTACGGATTTATCCATAAACAATAGGTCAAAGAAAAGGTTAAACTTTGAAACCACTACAGAGCAGCCTACAGAGAAGAGAAAAAACATATTAAACCTGCCCTACTCAGACTCAGAGCCAGAGCAATAAGATGAGAGCCCTGTCATCAAAAGTCCTAAACATTCAACTGAGTTTGCACAAAATTATGAGAACTTTACTCATACAGAGGAAGGAGAAACATCAAAGATCTCTAAGTCAAAGAAAAATTAGAAAATCAAGCATCTGAAAGAGGTAATCGCTCAGCAAGAGGTCTTGGAACGGGTAATCAAAGAAAGGTACAAGAAGTTGTCTGATAACTTCGCAAAAACCAATGCTGTGTTTGAGAGATTGGCTCGGGAAAGTGTTAAGGAGAAGAAAATAAAATAGAAGATCACTAAAGATTACAATAGTCTATGGTGGCTCGCAAAGTGCCTTAAAAGACAAATCAGAAGATTGAAGAAAAAACAAAGGCAAAAATCCCACACAGATTTAAAAGTACTTGCTCAGGTTGTTGTAAACATGCAAGGGGAGAAATAAGAAACACATTGAATTTTGTTGAAATCGCATTTTGGAGGTGAAAGTCCATTTTTGGTTCATAGAACACTTTCACCAGCGCAAAGCGATATTTTATGACCCGTTAGCTGGTGAAAGGTAGCACTTTCACCAGCTAACCAACGAATTATAAATCCTGTTAGCTGGTGAAAGCAGGAAAAGCATTTTTGGAAGCCAGGGACAGAACAGGTCAATTTTTACAGATTATAAAGAGGTGCCAGAGTATTAAGGGGATATCAGATCGCATGCAAAGGACTCAGCATTGGAGGTTCGAGAGAATTTTGGGAACCACATGTAAAACAATTTTCCTCAAAGATCGACTATGAACGTTGAAGAAATCCAACTGTCAAGACAGGTGTCCTGCCATGTTTCATTACATCGCAGGTTCCAAGAGATGAAGGATATAGATGGCAAATTGTTGAGATTGGAGACAATCCAAATGATAGTTTAGTTGTTAAATCTTTATTATCAAGTTGTTTAAGTTACTTTTGAATTGCTATTTTTAAACATAGATCCATGTTTTTAGGATCTGTAAAACCGATTGTAAGAGGCTATAAATGCCTATTTTTGTTAAGATACAAAGGTTCAAACTGGGAGATATTTTATGACACTGTATAGACTCTTTTTACAGAAATAAAGTTCAGTTTCCTTTCGTTTTCAATATCAGAATTGTCCATCTTTCATTTTCTGTACTTTGTTTCAGTTTATTTTAGTTCATGAAGACTGTTATCTCTTTATTGAGCTCATAGACTTGAAATTAAAGGATTTCTCTCTGTCTTGTATTAATCCCTACATCCACTTGTATTGGTAATCAAGAATAGTGTTCTACATCCTCTCTTTCAATTACTTGATCTGATTATTGTTTCCTAAAAGCACTGTATCTTTAGATGTGTGATGAGTTGTTTCTTACATAAATCATCAAAGACCCCATTGTCCCAAACACATAAAAAAATTTATTTCTAAGTTACCAGGCATCCTTAGCCTACAACCCTAAGGAGTTTCTTGGAGTGATAACAGGTTGGACCAAAATGTACTGAGGAACCTGCTGTCCCGATCTGAGAAGATAGACTATGGGATCCCAAAGTGTACCCGCACTCGTTCAAAGAAGAGTTGAGTAGTGGCTTCTGCTATGATATTCTTCTTGTAGGCCATCATAATGGACATCTTCGAGAATTGGTCGACGACCACAAAAATACAGTCATTGCCATGCTTAGTAGAAGGAAGGCTCGACATGTAATCCATAGAGATGGATTCCCAAGGTCGACTGGGGGTAGGAAGTGGAGTATAGAGGCCTTGATTCTTGATTTCATCATTCTCCAGAACATAGCGTCGATAAATGGGTCCATTAGGCAGTGATGCACCTGGGGTTATATTGATGGGGTGCTTGACCTGGCAGTGTAGAGGCACCCCTGCAGGGGAGGTGAAGATGTCCTCGTACTCCTCCATGACCTTATCCATCTATTGTTTTCATGCAATGGGGCCTTGTCTGGAGGTCATGGCCACAGTCTTCCTCTTTCCCTGAGGACAGATCATCAGGAAAACAAATTTCCTGGTTTTGGAAACGAGCTTACTGCATTGTTTTGCAGTAACCAAAGAGATGGTGGTAGACGGTGCTATCTCCGGTATCCTGTACAAATTATTGCCCAGAGTGATAATAACAGCATGAGGCCTAGACTCATACACAACATGTCACTTCCCCAAGTACAGTTGGCCTAATAATACATCAGAAACATCAAGAGGAGAAATTTCACATAATACCTCATCCATGAAGGGCTTGATGTTGTAGGGAAGGCAACATTGTTGGCTGATGCGGAGGTCCCATCCTTGGTGCAACCACCCGATGGTGTATGGTTGTGGGTGTGCTGTGGTCAGCAAGCCCAATCGCTTCACAACCTCTACCGAGATGAGGTTCTTCTGGCTCCTGCTGTCGACAATGAACTGCAACGGGGAACCCTTTACCCACATCTTGGAATGGAAGAGATGCTCTGCCTCCTCTGGATCTTCTGCTTCCTCCTTTTGGATCTTCGTGGTGGCAACAGTGGCATTGGGCTTCACATAGATAATCTGATTCCCCCTGTCACTCCCCTTGTCGGGTTCTAATTCAGAGTCAGAGCATGCATTTGATTCAGAAGCCTGCAACTCAGCTACCAGTGACTGCTTGGCCCGACACTCACTTGTGTTGTGAGTGGAGCTCTTATGAAACTCACACCACTTCCCCGTGTCCTTTTTTGGCTTCGTGGTGTTTTTCTTTGCTTATGGCTTTGGCAGGTTGTCCTGGGCCACCCCGCCTTGGCTTGGTCCTTTATTCTGTGGTTTGGGGGTACCTTTCCCTTGCTTCTGATTCGCAGACCCGAAGTCTCTCTTCTTTTGTTTGAATTTATGCTCAATCTTGGCAGCATATTGGTATGCCACACCAAGCGCGGATATGTCGAGGAACTCCATTTCCTATTGAATGTATCTATGCAGGCAACTGCGGTACTTTAACACCAAATGTTTCTCTGAATATTTGATACCCAACTTTGTGCATAGGGTATGAAACAAATTCGTCATCTCATGCACATCTTGGTCCCTTTGGTGCCGCAGCGTAGTCCATTGTATGTACTTGTCCTCATAGCTCCCCATGGGATAATATTATTCCTTTATGGTGTCTCGGAAAGAATTCCAAGTGGGGGCGACCGAGAATAGAGAGGGGTCCCCCTCACCCTGTTGCTCCGAGTAGGTTTCCCACCAGTCCTCGACATGGGGGGCGGCTTTGAGGAGTGCGAAAACAATCCTTTCTCGGTTGAAAAATTCATGAACTGAGAAATATCCTTCTAACAGATTCAACCATCTATCTACAACATCTGCATCTATTTGGCCCTCAAATATGGGAATGTCAAAGTTTACTTGTACCTTAAAGGGAGTGGCGCCTCCAGAGTGGCTATTGGATGTCGATGCACCACTAGTGGGAATCCGTTGAAGAATCTGGGCAAAGTTGTCCATCATCGCGTTCCTTTGTTTCTCGAGGGCCTCCTCGAGCAAAATTTTGATAGGATCTCCTGCTCCCTCATCTTTCTTTTCTTCCCCCATGGGTGGTCGTCGGGGTTTGTGAGGCTAATATTGCAAAGGTTCAATCAGATCGAGCCCCAACTCCTTATACCTCGACCTCGTTGGGGACATGCAAAGAAGGATCGAGGACGAGGAGACCTATCTAATACCACTGATCCATATTTATGTAGGAACACAATGAAATACAGAAATACACATAAACACAGAGATGCAGTGGAAATAAGACTTCATTTCATTAATAACATATGACTGAAATATGCTTACAGACAGAATGGAAATAAACTAGCTAGAGACATGGTAGCTTATCTCTGAGAAGAGATGTGGCGGATACTAGCCTCTAAAATGTGTTACAATGAGGCTCGAAGGCCTATTATTATTGAGAAACAATGGAAAACCCTAAACATCCAAACACCTAACCCTAGGAGATGAAACACCAATACTATGGGCACCGTTTGGGTAAGTTGGTACATCAACTTCCCGGGGACGTAACTTTGGCATACGATCTCCGTTTGACGTGTTCCATACCTTGTTAGAAAGATCTATCCGAGGAATACAACTTTTGGAATACAACTATGAACTATGTTGCTCCCCATTTTCCCAAGAAAATGTCGTTTAAGGCCTCAAAACGACTCCAGAAGTTCAGGACTCGAAAAACTGCTAAAAATAGTAAACTATGTGGAAACTTAAAAACTGAAAGAAGCAATGGTGGGGGTCCAAGTGGAATAGATGGGTGGACACCAATATCCACCTAGATCAAAAGTGATATGATGACTGACGAGAATTCAGATAATCAAATTATGAACTTTTTTGCCTCGCTTATCCTATCCTTCCATTAATTCAATCTGTCGGTTGTTATTCCTCTGGATCGGTGATCCAACAACCACTGTTGCTCTTCCTACGAGTTCATCTCTTGGGCCTTGTTTGCACATCTAAAGAATGCTATCTCTCCTGATCTTTGACAATGAAGTTAACCTCAGCCCTGGCGCACACTTGCACTCTATGCGCAACTCTGCATTATTCCTCCTGAGCTTGATTCCTTCTGCAAACTCACGGATTCTAAGGAATCCTGTGCACGCTCCTTGTTGCCTTCATGATAACCTCTGGATATCTGGAAACTCCAAATCTCTGCCCTGTGCTCATCCTCCTAAGATTGTAGACAACAATTTCTCATGGTCTCCTTCTTTCTTTTTTGCTGTCATTGCTGCCAATATGCCATCATCGTTGTTGTTCTTTCCATCAATGACAAGCACACTCTGCCTGTAAACATGCCAACACAGTAGTGGAAGATCCATTAGGATTTTTATAATCTTATGGAATCTTATGATTCTTGGGAAGATATTGAAGGTCCAGTAAGGACGGTCTATCAGAGTACCATGTGGTACCTCCTTTAGGATTTTATATCCTAGGGAATATTATGATTCCTAGGAAGCTCCTTAGGGACTGTCAGAGTACCACAAAATGTTGTTACTCCTGCCTCATTCTGTTGCCCCATGATGATGATGATGTTGTTTCTCTAGCCTTTGTGTTGTGATGATATTGTTGTTGTTGATGATGTATCAACCTTGTGCTGACTATGATGTTATCTTAGCCTCGTGATGATGATGTTGTTTTTGATGATGTTTTATCAACCTCATTCTATTATTGATGATGATGATGTATTAAGTGTTAAACTAATTAATGTTGATGCAGATGATGATGATGCCATTCTAGCTCCATGTTGTGGATGATGATATTGATGATGAGAAAAACTTCCGATGATTTATAGATATGCCAGTCAGTGTTCAAGACATTGATGATGTTGCTGCCCTCTCTCTCTCCGATGATGTTGTATTGTAGAATACCCTTCTTGTTAAGGGGGAGTGTTGAAATATTGTAACTGCAAAGAGTATTCTATGTATTATTGAGTTATTATTAATTATATCAATCCCCTTTTGTGGATTTATCATGTCGAGCTTTGTAAATAACCAAATACTCTTTTGTGGATTGGTCAAACCCTAATTATATGTTGCTAATTAAGAAGTCGGCCCCCAGGCCTAATTAAAGTGGTTTTAGCCAATAAGAGAAGAAGTTGACCCTTATTGATGAAGAGACACCTCCCTAGTGCCTTCCAACTAGTATAAATAAGAAAGTCTAACACCTCATTCACACACTCACTCCAGTCACTCAACAAGTGTGCAAGTTTGGAGATAGCTGTTGTTGGGAGAAGAAGGAAGAGAGAGGCGCATTGCTCAGTCTTGGTTATTCTCTAGTGTTTGGTATTTTATCTTGGCATTGTATTGGAAATCTATATTAAGGAAGTTTTTTCTAGGTTTTCTCCCCCATGAGGGTTTCCTAGGATAAATGTTTTTTATCTTGTGATTGTGTTTCTCTCAGTGATCCTACCTATGCTATTGTTATCTAGTAAATTGAAAAGCATCTTAATAGCTTCTCTAAAATTAACAGGAAGAGTTTGGACCTTGTCTTTAATCCTCCTGACAAATTTAGTCATTGCGTCATTCCAAGATGGAGGATTCTTTTTCAATCTCTGTTGCAGAATCAAAATATCATATGCTTGCCCTTTGTAGAATGGAAAAATATAGTTGAGGTTGTCAAGGAACCTCTGCAGTTGTATTTTGTCATGAAGAATGTCAGGAAATTATGTAAAGGATTTCAAAATATGGTCTTGGAGAATTAACTCACCTTTTCTATCCTGAAACTGATAAATTCGATCTCAATTTTCCTGATTTCCATTTTGGTATTGGATAAAACTAGACCATGCCTGAACACCATATCATAAAACTATTGCAAGTGTTTGAGGTGTTCTTGGATATTCTTTGAACATACCATGATGTCATCAATATAAATAATTAGCCATGGATACTCCCTAAATATGTCTTCCATTCTCTTTTGGAATTTGCTAGGAGCGTTCTTTAAGCCAAAAGGAATTCTTTCCACTGATAATGACCATGGGGTACAACAAAAGAATTTTTATGTCTATCCTCTGGGACAATACCTATTTGATAGAAACATGATTTTAAATAAAAATGACTAAATACAATCTTCCCTTTTATTCTCTATAATAATGAGCTTTTATTTGGAAGAGGATACCTGATGTTATGAAGTTGACTACCAACCTTGGCTTTCCTCTTTTTTTCTTAGAGTGCTTGTTGACATAAAAGCCTCTGGAAGCCCATGCACTCTTTGATGGCTCTATCAATCCCTTTTGTAGGAGATCATTAATTTCTTATTGGCAAGTCTGTATCTTTGTCGGACTCATCAAGGCAGCTGATGCATTTTATGGAGTAATGTTGACCAAGGGATCATATGGGAGGGACACAAAATATTTATCCATGTGCCAGAAGGCATTAGGGGATTCTGAAGTGCAATCTGTGATGATTTTTTATGAAATGTCTTTCAACATTTTTTCTCCATGTATTTGCGCATAACTGATGCTCCTTTCCATTTTGTGTAAGTCTCTTGATGACGGGGCTTATTCATAGACCTTTTGATGTTCTTTTTCTATACTTCTAGATCTTCCTTCAGTTGAAAAAGGAGTTTGGATATTTGTCCCATTTAAATAGAATTCAAATGTGTGTTTATTTTTTGTTTATTGTCATAGGATCTATAAGTTCAAGGAATTTTGCACCTAACACAATCATCATTAATCTGGTTCACAAAGTGGAAATAAAGCTTGAAAGGTTGCTTACCAATTTTTAATGGGAAGTTTTCCACTTGGCCTTGTATGGGTACTTCTCAACCATCTATGGCCTTTCTTGTCATGGTAGGTATTTCCCAATAGAATTCTGGAATTACATTATTTCTTAGTAAATTTATCTGATAACTAGAATCAACTAAGCAATCTACCTCATATGGTTTTGTCTCAGGTGGAAAAAATGTGATCTTCATTGATCCGAGATCTTTTCATCGAAGTGAATTATAAAGAATTGTATTAAATGAGCATAAATTAAAGTGAACCATTAAAGAAGGAAAAGATCAATAATGAAGAGACATACGCATCAAATATGAACACAAAAACTTGATAACGGAGTTTGTCCCTGGTGGACTATGTCTCCGGCTATCAAATGGGTAGGCCTTTTTATTAACTTAGCAAAGGAATTTGGGAAAATACATAAGTATACCTCATTATGGAATCAATATGCAGAAGCTTTGCTCATATCAGAAAACATACAACACCATTGAATTTGTGGTGTCAAATTACCCAAAAATGACTATCTCCACACCTCAATCTGACTCTAGCACACCCAGTCCCAAGAGAAACTTTGTCTCAGTTTCCATGCCCTGCAACCTACAATTAATTCTCAAAAAATGCCTCGTAAACCATGCCCGACCGTACTACCATGCGCTTCCTCCTATGCACTGGACAAATTTCAATTTTTAAATAAAAATTGCGGGTGATATTAACAACATGGCCATTTGGGCTAGTGGTTGGCGGAGCTATAGTTAAGGCGTATAATGGGGGAGGTCCCGGGGTTAAGCTCGCGGACCTACTCTTTTGGGTGTTTGTTGTAACATATATTCATATATTTAAATGGTGGTTCCACCAACTTTAAACAATGGTTTAGATTGAATGTTGGGCCACCAGATCCGATGGGGTTCCACTAGATTTGGTGGACCCGCCATTTTTTTATTTTTGGAATTTCATTCTCAGGCCCTCATTGGGCATTTTTCCACTTCCATGTGGCATCCCATGACTGGTCCACGTGGCAACCAACCATTGGGCCACACCAACCAACTACACAGTCACCTGCCACATCAGCGTGTGGTCTGCCACCTCAGTGAACACATCATCCTACCATGTCACTGTACAGTCTGCCACGTGGTTGTATGGACTGTCACATAGCACTTTTTCATTGGTCCACGGATCGACCCAAAAAACCCAAAAATGAGTGACACATGACAACCTCTGGTGTTGCCGCATCACCATGCTGACATCATCATGACATGTGTCACCTTGTGCATGTGCCACATATGTTGTACGAATGATGACATCATTCGTACTGATGCTGACGTTAGCAATTCGGATGATGACTTATCCCCTGCTCACTGGGCTCAGTTGACCAAAATTTGACCGCAAATATATTTCAATCCATAACTCCGTTTGATGAGTCATTTACGTCGTTAGAAATCTTGCGACGCGTTCTTCACGATGATGCCATTTTCACTGAGTTTTGAGAACTTTGAATTTTTTCCCTTTCTCTATCTGCTGAGGCCATTTCGAGCTTCCTTAGTTGCTTCTGCGAATTCTAAGTTGTATTGTTAGGGTGCTAAACCGCACATAGGTAGAAAAATATATTCAAATGTAATAAAGGTCAATATTAATAAGGCCTTTCAATAAAATAGAATAAGGCGGTTGTAAGAAGACCTAATAGAAGCTTCTGCTTCTAGAAGGATCTTCCTCCAGATGCTTCTTTTGATAGACATATTTAGTATAAATAGGAGTCAAGAGTATGAGAACCCTAGCTTGGAGATTATTGTAATAGAGCATTGCTCGACTGGAGGTTTCCCCGTCGAAGAGGCCCATGAACATTGCTTTCTGAATCAAGTGTTATTTATGTTGTTGTTCTTATATCATTTCTGTGTTATTGTGGAGATTATGCTGGTTATATTATTGTTATTTTTCCATTTCTAGCATTTCATTTATATATTACATACTTTTTATATCTGGTATATTAAAAGTGGTATCAGAGCACTTTCCTTAAGGTAGAGACGTATTCCGGCATGTTTAAGCCACAGAGATATGTCATTACGCGCATAAACCCGCAGTTGAGGGATTCATATATGCAAGAAATACACGTGGTTCTTAAGCGCACATCTGTTGGCCACCCTTGTAACCCCTATTGGTACCCCTTCGAGTGGTAGCGCATCAGACATCACCTGTGTACGGATTGGCCTAGATTTTCTGAAGCCCTCCTTAGATAAACCGATCGGCCGCTTGACTGTTATAGTGCCACCGAGAACAACACTCAGGAAGATACTCTCTAGTACTTGGGTAGTCGGGTAGTACGGCTAAAGGTACGATCTATCCTTCTTAGTTAGTTCCCTAAGATATTGGGCCGAGTACTACTGTTGGACCCCACATGTATATCAGAGAGCTATAGCACAGGGAAAACCCTTATTTGTAGAACCCTTGAATACCTAACCCTTGGGGGACATAAACATAAACAAATTAAAACAGACAAGATCTATTACCACACAACTGTGTTCGGGTTGTCAAATCACTACAATTTTCTTCCTGGTTAAGCATTTGGGGATTTCATCTCTGCAGTACTCTTTAGACTGGAGTATAACTCTGCAGGTGTTAAAAAAAAAAAAAAGTTTGGAAATTTTTTCACCATTATTTGAGACCTATTCCATTGGATTCACCTCTTCTCCCTTATCACCTTCATACATATCATTTTTCGAGAAGTTGTTTTTGAACCCACTAGCCCCTTTTTAGTTCCCTCATCCTCATGGCCCATACCCATAGCCAAGAATTGGAAGCTCGCTTCAATACCTTGCAATATAGTCTCACCACGACCCAACAAGAAGTGAAACAACTCAGTGCCAATTTTGAAACCATCAATACAACCATGCAATCCTCAATTGAGGAAGTCAAACAAGAACTGACCACCCAGCTTGAATATTTATTTCCATCACTCTGCACCAAACTGAAAATCCCTATAGATAACCCTTCCTCTGACTCACCTCCACATATTGACGGTAAACATTCCTCTCATTCCCATAACTTTTAGCACTATCACTTTCAACATGACCTACGCCTTTCGCGGGTGGATGTGACCAAATTTGATGGCTCAGACTCCACTGGGTGGGTAACCCAAATGGAACATTACTTCTCTTTATATGGCATTATAGATGACTTGGCCAAACTCTGGTATGGTGTTCTCCATCTAGATCAAGAATGTTGGCAATTGTGGCAATGGAGAAAAACTTCTCGTCAAGGGTATATTGCTTGGACACACTTTATGGCTAAGCTTTATGAACGCTTTGACACTAACACCAACCATTTGGGCCATTTGACAAAGTTGAAACAATCAAGAATAGTGGAAGACTTTATAGCTGCCTTTGAGCGCCTGGATTTTCGAACAGAGGGCATGACTGATGCCTTTTTTTGAGAGTGTTTTATCAGTGGCCTCAAGGATGGGATTTGGGCCCATGTCCTCATGGATCGACCTTTGAGTTGGGTGGAGGATACTAAAAGAGATAAAGAAGCACAACAGGTTGTATCTTCCCAAAACCAAAAACCCTCCTTTATCCCTCGCCCTAAACATGTAAATCCCACTACTCCCTCCGCCCCACTAAAGATCCAAAAATTGACCAGGGATGAAATGGCTGAACACCAACTCAAAGGCCTTTGTTATAATTGTGATGAAAAATATTTCTCGGGCCACAAGTGTAAGGAAAAAAAGATTTTTATGGCCATCTCTGAGGATATTTCAGAAGAGGATGTTGAAACTCCCCTTGTGTCTGAGTCACCTAAAACCACTGACATAACCCCTCCCTCAGACCCTCTCAAAGTAGAACTGGTCATTTCCCTCAATGCTCTCACTGGCTTCTCCGCTCCCCAAACCCTCAAGTTAATCGGTTACATCAAGCATCAGAAGGTCATCATTCTAGTTGATAGTGGAAGCACCCATAATTTTATTCATCATCGCATTGCCCAAGAAACTCATTGCTACATCCATGTTGTCAACAATTTCCAAATCATGATTGCCAATGGTGGTTCCATGAAATATGGAGGATGCTATGAAAACGTGTGTCTCCAAATCGGTGACTACCACCTAAAATCCCATATGTTTTCTATCGACATGGGCGGTTGTGACATTGTGTTGGGTGGAGATGGCTAAGGAATTTGGGTCCCATTCTCATGGATTTTAACATCATTCGACCAGGAGGGACATCATTAGTTCCCATATCATGGAAAAGTTGCTAAAAAAAGGTTATTCTGGTGTTATTTCCCAACTCTATGCCATACAAGCAACAGAGACACCCTCGGTGCCGCAAGACCTCCAAGCCCTCTTCTCTAAACATCAAATGGCATTTTCCACTCCCGAAGGACTCCCTCCTTCCTGTGGTGTTCATGATCATTCCATTCCCCTTATACCTGGAATCCTTTCTCCCAATATCCATCTGTATTGCCACCCCTTTTCACAAAAAAATGAAATTGAGAAAATGGTCCAGGAACTCCTTAGTGCAGGAGTTATCCGTCCTAGTACGATCCCCTACTCTTCTCCTGTAGTCATGGTCCTGAAGAAAGAAGTTTCTTGGCGAATGTGTCCTGACTTTCGTGCCCTCAACAAACTAACCATTAAAGACAAATTTCCCATTCCTGTCATTAATGACCTCCTGGATGAATTGAGTGGTGCCCAATACTTTACTAAACTTGATCTTCACTCAAGATACCACCAGATACATATGAATAAGACAGACATTCCCAAGACTACCTTTAGAACTCATGAGGGCCACTATGAGTTTTTTGTCATGCCCTTTGGCTTGTGTAATGCCCCCTCCACCTTCGAAAGCCCCATGAATCATGTCTTCCATCCTTTTCTCCATCATTTTGTCTTAGTTTTCTTTGATGATATCCTCATTTATAGAAAAACTTGGACAAACCATCTACTCTCTCAGCACCAACTTTTCATGAAACAGTCTAAATGTGCTTTTGGCACCTCAAAAGTAGAATACTTGGGTCATCTGGTTGGCAAGGATGGCATCAGGGTGGATCCAAAAAAGATTGAAGATATGAAAGACTGGCCGCACCCAAAGGCTCTCAAAAGATTGCGGGGATTTCTGGGCTTAACAGGGTATTATCGCAAGTTTGTTAAGAATTATGGAAAGATTGCAACACCTCTCACTACTCTCCTAAAAAAGAACTCTTTCACTTGGACTCCAGCTACTGCTCAAGATTTTCAAACCTTGCACCACTCCAGTTTTGGCCCTTCTGGATTTCACAAAGACCTTTGTGTTGGAATGTGATGCCTCAGGGAAAGGAATTGGTGTTGTCCTTATGCAAGAGGGTCGACCTCTGGCCTTTACCAGTAAGCAACTATTTGACAGGAATCTGGGAAAATCCATCTATGAAAAGGAAATGATGGTTATTCTGCATGCCATTCATTTGTGTCACCCTTATCTATTGGGGCAATGTTTCCAAATTAAGACCGACCATCAAAGCCTCAAGTATTTTCCGGAACAATGCATTTCCTCCCCGGAGAAACAAAAATGGGTGACTAAGCTCTTTGGATATGATTATGAGATCATTTACAAGAAAGGAAAAGATAATGTGGTGGCGGATGAACTTTCCCGAAAATATGAAGATGAAGGATCCCTTTTTTCTCTTTCCTTCATTGTACCAGATTGGCTCCAAGCCGTTCACTAGGAATGGCTACAAGATCCCAAAAGTTCACATTCGATCCAGCAATTGTAGTCCAATGCTCCAGCTCCCCCAGGGTACTCTTGGTTGCATGATGAGATTTGATACAAAGGTCATTTGTATTTAAGTAAACAATCAAAGCTTAAATCCATGATACTTTCTAAGCTTCATGATACACCCACAGCGGGGCACTTTGGGTTTACCAAAACCTATGACAGGGTCAAACGTTCTTTTTTCTAGGACGGTATGAAACAGTACATTCATAATTTTGTCGCTGAATGTGATGTGTGTCAATGCAACAAGGGAGAAACAATCAAATCTTTGGGCACACTACAACCGCTTCCGATTCCACCTGCTATTTGGAAGGATATCTCTATGGACTTTATTACCGGCTTACCCAAATTGAGAAATAAATGTTAGAAAAACAGGACCGCGGAGCAATAAAATAAAACAAATGCAGAAACAAAAAACTCAGAAGACACACAATACAAGAGAGACACACATTTACGTGGTTCACCCAGTGTGGGCTACGTCCACCAGAGAAATTGCCAGGTCCTTCCTTTATTATTATCCAGCAAATGAAGGGATACAACCTACAACAAAAACCCGCTGTAACTTCCTCTTCTTTCTCTCACAGTCTCCTCTCTCAGAATACAATATTCACCCTC
>ML783489.1:489505-513819 GCA_009831015.1 Picea engelmannii | reverse complement strand
CTTGGAGGCTATTTTGGATGCATTTTGGATCATTTCTTGGTGAAATTTTGGCAAATCTAGGGTTTTGGTGCTTGATTATTCTTGATGAAGTAAGTAAATTTGCAATTTTCATTTCATGATAAATGTCTATGGTATGTTTACTTTTCCATATGTAAGATTATGAAATTGCTTGCTTGAAACCCTAGGAGTAAGAAACATAAGGTGCTTCTTTCTTGCTCTTTATTTTGCTAGTTTTGCTTAAGAAGATCTTGCTTAGACAAACTTCTAGAGCCCTAAAGTGCTAGCACTTTAGAATATTTGTACAATTCTTATTGCATTAAATATTTTTCAAGAGTCTAAGGATAGGAGAAATCACTAGGGCCTAGAAGTGCCTACACCCTAGTTGAACCTTCTCTTTGAGGCTTGGTACTTGAGAACTTAAGGCACTACTTCTCAAGCTTCCACCTTGTTATCTTTTAGACAAGTATAATCATTGTTACTCTCCAAGTTAATGTGTTGATATAATTGACTCCATAAACCTTAAAGGCACTAATCTCTCTTTTGTTGGAAGGTTGATCAAACACTCAAACACTATTCTCTTAAGCTATTACTAATTAAATCTAACACTACTTTAGCTTAGATAACTAACTTTCTTGTTGTTGTTATAAAAAAATTCTACAACCATCTTACCGAAGCAATTTCTCTGCATAATTGACTTTGAATGCTAGCTAAACACTTCAGAAGTTGCTTATGACATTTGATTATCATTCTTCTTAGTAAATGCTATCTTTTCATTGTCTTTTCAAGAAATTATGAAGAGCTTTTATTGCAACTGTTACAATTTATTAATTGCTATTGTAAACTTATTAACTGCTGCAATTTTATATCAGCGAGCACTTATTTTCACTTTCCATTGTCTATTGAGGTGTTATTATCATATTTGTACTTGGAATTATTGTATATTCATGCTATATTGTCTTTTTTCGGGCATGTACATCAAGCACTTCATTAAACTCATCTTTTAGAAACAAACTTAGTGACTTTGGTAACCAGTGAGAGGGGGGAATATATCTTGACCATAAACCTAATTTTCCATCCCTTTAGGTTACCAAGGATGACACCCTTGGTGTAGACCCTGCGTATCCGTAAAAAGTGGGGATTTCCTATTAAGGTGACAGTGATATGATATCCTGTTTGTTACACCAATGTCCCTTACTTGCCTTAGGATTTGGGCAAGTACAGATTGTGCGATAACATGAAAAACATCATAAGAGGGGTACATCACACTCCCTCTCCTTCTCTCTTTTTCGATGGAAAAAATGAATTTATAGGAATGGTAGTGTCCAAATGTAATTTTCTGTCTTGGTATAGGGGTCTAGAATCCAAGGGAAAATTCACTTGTCCGCAGGAGAATATTTCTGTAACAAATGTGTGGTAGAAGTCCTACAATAAACCATTCTTGATGTTGTTGAGCAGGGATCTAGAATGTCAGTCTACCCATTAGATCCTTAAAACGTTGGTCATAATCCTACACTGATTCAATCTACACCTGTTTAATTTCCTTCAACTTTGTAATGTACTATGACTCATACTTTGGCTTCTTGAACTTCTTCAACAATGCTTGTCTAATTTATGCTAAAGTCATGGATTGTCCTGTAGGTGTGATACTCTTTAGTTTCATGTACCAAAATAATGCGTGTCCTATAAAGGTGGTTTCCAACCGCACAATCTTTACGACCTCATCCTGGACATTCTTTGCAACCCAATTTGTCTCACAGATAAATAGTTGTTGTTTTGGGTCCTATGACCCAACTCCCTAGAACTCAAGTAGTTTGAGGGTGTTTTCTACCCCTACCATGTTTCTTTGTGTAGTACCTCCCCTAGGTGATGTTGGTTGACTTTGACTACACACTTCTTCCACTAATATGTCCGCCCTTGCTAACTATGAGTGCTTTTGACAAATCCTCGAATGTAATTTCTGATCTAGGTGATTAACATAGGGTCATGGAATCGACACAAGATCCCATCTTAGTAGGATTTTCCGCCTCTTATATTATGGGACTAAACTGAGAATTATCTTCCTCTCCTTCTATGTACGATATCTCTATGATCTGGATGATTGAGCAAGGTTCTCTCCACCCAGGCTCACTCTGTGTCTCTCCTTTCTCAGCCCCAATATTTCTCTTCTTGTCCCTTCTTCCACTGGTAAAAAATCCTAACTCGTCTTCTTCTTCTTATACAACCTCTTCAGTTTTATGTATCCTCAATCCCTCCCTTCCTTCATTATTTCCTACCTTTAGATGATCCTCTTATATTCCCTCTGTTCCCCTATGTGCACAAATCCATTAAAAATCAAACTCCATTGTCATCACACACTTATCGCACAACACCATCTTTATCCACATACCCAATGATTTCATGAACCTTCCAAGTGGACCTTTGAAGAAATCCCTCTTTGCAACACTGTATGACTGGGTACAATCCACTGTAAATTCTATAATATAACCTCCCAATATATTGTCCAACCAGAAATCAACTACACCTGAATTTTTATTACTTACAAAATTCAACTGACTTATTAACTCGGGAGTCTGTTTCCTTGGTGTTGTGGTTCGGTACCTTCTAGTATTCTCCACTAATATTTCTAAACACACAATAGAATAATCATAAATTTTCCAAAGAAAATATCATGTAGCTCTATGTACACATACCTTTACATCCATTTCTCATCACTCATCAGAGGGTTTTTATTCTCTTTTGAAGAAAATTCTTGTTCGTTTCCTTTTGGCCATTCTAATATTTCTTTCTTTGTCGGCCTCCAAAACATTCCCTCAATCATAGATTCTGGGTCTTGGTAACAAAACCATTTGTTGGTGCGTGGTTATAAGATCTTAGGTTCAAGTTATCTTAACCAACAAAACCTTTTAGACACCAGCCCTTTCAGCACCACCTGCATATCACCGACGAGACAAAACCAACATAAACCAATTACTGTAAAATTCATATCTATTGCACAGTGATCATGTAAGAAACAGATCTAATCTAACATGCATAAGATAATATTGATGATCAATCACATAAAATACAAGTAGACACAGTGGTTAACGTGGTTCACCCAACTTTGGGATACGTCCACAATGTCTGGCTTCTTTATTATTCTTGTTGTAATCATCACAGGCTTGCGTATTGTGCTTACAATAGATATATCATGCTATCTCTCTCTCCAGTTTTCCTAGACGCTTTGTAGTGCAAGCCTCTCTTTTCAACTTCTCCCTAACATTCATACATAGAATCTTCCATTCTCAATATACTCTCTCACTCTCCTCATGATAGAACACAAAACATAACATACCCGACACACTTCTCATAGAACCCCTAATATGATCAATCCATTACATATTTATATATAAATTACAGGTTTCAAAACCCTAGTTTTTGTATCCCAAAAACCAAGTTACATCTTTTTCTGACTCATGAAAACTCGTGTTGACTCGTTGTTCAAGGTTGTTTTTCCTGCTTTTATGTATGCATGTTTCTTTTTCACTTCGATTGTTGTTCTTCCTGCTTTTGTGCATATTTATGCTTTTAGCATGTCAAACTTCTATCCTTCCTTTTTGTCTGCTTTCTTCTCTTGATTTCTTCTCTACTTTATTCTCCTACTTTATTCCCATGATATATTCTCGGCTAAGTATGTTCTTACTGCACACTATACTCCAACATGTACCTCTATTGCACACTCTCGAGCCTGAATGTGCCTTTGCTGCGTACTCCATTCCTGCCTTGTATTCTTTTTTTTTCTTCTATGCATGTCTTCCATACTTAGGATTTTCATGAAAAATCTATCCAAAATGCCTATCCAACAGAGGTGCTGCAAGTTTTTCATAATTTTTACCAAAATTGCGATAATAACTCGTTAAACCTAGAAAATAGTGCAATCTCTTGATATTTTTGGGTTGAGGCCAATCCTGCATAGCTTCGATTTTCTTGGGATCCACCCTTACACCGTCATTTCTTACAATATGACCCAAGTACTCCACTCTCGAGGTGCCAAAGGAACATTTAGAATGTTTGAGGAAAAGTTGGTGCTGAGAAAGTATATGGAGAAATTTATCCACATGGGAAAGATGGGTTGTCCACGTTTTACTATAGATGATAATATCATCAAAGAAAACTAAGACAAAACTACGGAGAAAAGAACAAAAGACATGATTCATGATACTTTGCAAAGTGGAGGGGGCATTACATAGGCCAAAGGGCATGACCAAGAACTCATAGTGACCCTCATGAGTTCGAAATGTAGTCCTGGGAATTCCTGCCTCTTTCATACGCATTTGATGGTAGCCAGAATCAAGATCAATTTTAGTAAAGTATTGAGTACCACTTAAGTCATCTAATAGATCATCAATGCCAATAATGGGAAACTTGTTTTTGATGGTGAGTTTATTGAGGGTAGGAAAGTCTAGACACATGTGCCACGTGCCTTCTTTCTTGAGGACCATGACCATAGGAGAAGAATAGGGGTTGGTGCTAGGGCAGATGACACCCACATTGAGAATTTCTTGAACATTTTTCTCAACTTCATTCTTCTGGGCAAATGGATGATGATACGGGAGAACATTGGGAGGAAGACTTCCTAGAACTAGAGGAATGGAATGATCATGAACACTGTGGGAAGGGGGAAGTCCATAGGGAGTGGAAAAAATAGTTTGGTGTTTGGAGAGGATAGATTGGAGGTCAGGATGCACAGAGGGTGCGTCCAATACTTGAATGGAATGGATTTGGGAAATAATGCATGAATGACCATATTGAGGATATTTTCCATTCGATGGGAATTAATGATCTCAATGGAGCCTCTTGTGATGCGTTGGAACTTATATTGTTGGCCTACCTATTGGAATTGCATGGTTAGTTCCTTAAAATCCATGAGGATGGGACCGATAGTGCATATCCATTCCACACCTAACACAATGTCACAACCACCCATATTGATATCAAACATATGAGATTTCATGATGTACTTACCAACTTGGAGATGGAGTACATTTTCACAATGCCCCCCACATTTCATGGAAACACCATTGGAAATCATGATTTGAAAATTGTTGATGGAATAGATATAGAAATTGGTTTCTTGAGCAATGTAATGATGAATACAATTATGGTTGTTTCCATTGTCAATTAGGATAATGACCTTCTGATTCTTAATGTAGCCAATTAGCTTGAGGGTTTAGGGAGAAGTGAAGCCATTGAGGGAATTCAATGAAATGGTTGGTTCAACTTCTGGTGGATTAGATGATAGAGTGAGATCGGTTGGCTCGAGTAGCTCTGCCATAGGAGGAGCCTCTACCTATTTGTCAAAAACATCCTCAAAGATAGCCATAAAAAACTTATGTTTGTTACACTTATGCCTCGAAAAATATTTTTCATCACAATTATAGCAAAGACCCTTGAGTTGGTGTTCAACCATTTCTGCCCGAGTTAATTTCTAGATCTTGAGAGGGGTGGGATGAGGGGAAGTATTGGGAGGGCGAGGAAGAAAAGAGGGTTTCTGGTGCTTGGAAAAGACAACTTGTGTGCTTCCTTGGCACATTGAGTAGCTTCCAACCAAGTCTGGGGGTGAGTCATGAGGACCTGGGTTCATATTTCATCCTTGAGGCCATTGATAAAGCATTCCTGGAAAAAGGTATCAGGCATGTCCTTTGTTCTGAAAGATAACTTCTCAAATGCGGCGATAAACTCTTCCATGCCACTAGACTATTTCAATTCATTCAAACAACCCAGGGAGTGTGTGTCAATGTCAAAGCGTTCATAAATTCCAGCCACAAACTGTGTCCAAGCAACGTATCCTTGGCATGATTTTATATTCCATTACCACAATTTCCAAAGTTCAGGATCTAGATAGAGGACACCATAACAAATTTTGGACAAGTCATCACTGATTCCATGCAAGGATAAGTAATGTTCCATTTGAGTGACCCAACCGGTGGGATCTGATCCATCAAATTTGTTCACCTCCACTTGTGGAAGACGAAGATTGCGATGAAAGGGGTTGGACTGAAAATGTTGGGAATTGGAGGAAGACGTACCTTCCAGGTTAGAAGGTTGTTTAGATGAAGTATGGAATCTAGGAAATGACAGTTTTTCTAGGACCTTGGCAGCAAATGATTCAACCTGAGAATTAAGGTAGGATGCAAGCTGGCTAGAAAGGTGAGAATTGTTTTCCTTCTTCAGTTCCTCTTTCATGTAGTCCATTTTGGCATCTATGTGGGTATTGATGCAATTTTCAAGTTCTTGGTTCCAGGTGTTGGCCATGGTGAAGTAGAAACACAAGAAGAGGTGGGAAGGAAGGGTGTCATAAAAGGGCAGGTGGGTCCACGGAAAAAAAGATTACAAATGATAGATACCACTGTGATCAGTGCGAGAAGGGGAATCCAATGGGATAGGTCCCAAATGGGAGGGGGGTCGGGACCATAGGAAAAAAGGATTAAAAATCATAGGTACCATGATGATCAGGATGAAAAGAGGAGTCCAATGGGATAGGTTTTAAATAAGAGTGCAAGAAATCCCCAGACTCTGGAGCTATACTCTGATCTAAATAATACTAAAATTTTGAAATGCCCAAATTCTTAACAAGAAAAAATGTGTAGTAATTTTGTAGCCAGAATGCAGGAGGCAAGGTTGCACAACAATAAATCTTGTATGTTCCTTGTTTGTTTTGTTTTCCTCCCAAGGGTTAGGGTTTTTCAGGTTTCCTATAGACAAGGGTTTTCCCTGTGTTATTGCTCTCTAATATACATGCAGGGTCGAACAGTAGTACTCGACCCAATATCTCATGTATTAGAAAAACAAGATCATGGAGCAATAAAATAAAACAAATGTGGAAATAAAACACATAAGATACACAATACAATAGAGACACATATATACGTGGTTCACCCAGTGTGGGGTAATCCCACTAGAGAAATTGCCAAGTCCTTCCTTTATTGTTATCCAACAAAATGAAGGGATACAACCTACAACAAACCCGTTGTAGATTCCTCTTCTTTCTGTCACAGTACCCTCTCTCATAATACAATATTCTCTATGATCCCTAGCCACAATACATTTCCCTTATAAAAGAGGGTTGCCTTCTATGGAAAAAAAACCTAACATAACTTCTACCGTTAGATATGCAACCTTATAATTAACAGTCCAGATTTACAATGAAATTACAATATACATTTACAAGGTAATTTTTCCTTCGGGGGCTTCTTGCCTGAGCCCCCATCAGGAGCCTGCTTGCCCTCGGATCCCGCAAGGGGGGTAACCCCCCCTACACTCCCCTGCGGGGATGAGTGTACATTCTTATGGGGTGTAAAGTATTCATGGGGTATAAACATAGTTGAAAACAAAGACCTATGAATCAAGAAGATAATCAGGCTCCACAACCAACAATATCCCACCTGGAGACTAATCTCAACAACTCCATCATTGTTGTATCTACTATAATATGAACCTTCTTGGACCTGGAAAATTTCTCATCTTCACCTTCATGCTTGAAGACCAACTGAAACTGAGAAAGAACTCAGTTTCTCCCCGGTTACTCCCTTTGTTAACATGTCTACAGTATTCTGGCTAGTGTGTATCTTTTCCAACTTCAAATGTACATCTTCCAAGACAGATTGTATGAAATGGTACCTCAAATGTATATGCTTAGTCTTCGAATGGAAGGCAGAGTTCTTTGCAAGATGAATGGAACTCTCACTGTCACAGTACAACCTGCTATTCTCCTGCTTCTTTCCCAATTCCTCCATAAACCTCTGTAACCAAATCATTTCTTTACTAGCCTCTGTAAAAACAACATACTTTGCTTCTGTTGTTGAAAGCAAAACGACCTTTTGTAGTTTCGAAATCCAACTTACTGTTGTTCCACCTATAGTAAAAACATACCCTGTGGTGCTCCTCCTGCTATTTTTATCACCTTCTATATCTGAATCAACATATCCCTGTAGAAAAGTGCCTGAACCTCCAAAACATAATGCATGAGTAGCAGTACCTCTCAAATACCTAAGAATCCACTTTACTTCCTCCCAATGTTCTTTACCTGGATTGTTCATATACCTGCTCACAACTCCCACTGCATGTGCAATATCTGGTCTTGTGAAAACCATCGCATACATCAGGCTGCCAACTGCTGATGAATAAGGGACCCTGGACATGTATTATATCTCCTCATGTGTCTTGGGACACATTTCCTTATTTAATTTGAAATGGCTGGCCAAAGGTGTACTAACTGGTTTTTCATTATGCATTCTAAACCTCTCCAACACCTTCTCTATGTACTCACCCTGAGACAATGCCAATTTGCGATTTTTCCCGTCTCTTATTATTCTCATACCAAGGATTTTCTTTGTAGCACCCAAATCCTTCATCGCAAATGAATTAGATAATTTCTTCTTGAACACATTTATATCCTGCATATTAGACCCTGCAACAAGCATGTCATCTACATACAATAGAAAGATAATATAGCTTCCATTTTCTAACTTTTTAAAATAAACACAATGATTAGAATGACATCAACTATAAGCGTGTTTTGTCATAAACCTGTGAAACTTCAAATACCACTTCCTTGGAGCTTTCTTTAGGCCATACAAGCTCTTCTTCAACCTGCATACCAAATTCTCTTTCCCTTTGACCTCATACCCCTGTGGCTACTACATATAAGTCTCTTCCTCAAATCCCCATGAAGAAAAGTTGTTTTTACATCTAACTGTTCAAGATGAAAATATTCTACTGCCACAAGACTTAAAATAGTCCTAATTGAAGTCATTTTAACAACAAGAGAAAATATTTCATCAAAATATATACCTTTCTTTTGTGCAAGCCCCTTTACAACAAGTCTAGCCTTGTATCTCTTTTTTCCTCCATCTTCTTCCTTCAACTTGTAAACCCATTTATTCTGCAATTCTCTTTTTCCTGCAAGCAACTGAACCAAGCCCCAAGTATGGCTATTTACCAAGGAATCCATTTCCTCTTTCATGCCTTTCTCCCACTTCTTTTTGGTGTCTACCTGCATTGCCTCTTCATGACATTCTAGTTCACCAGAATCAATCAACAATAAATAATACAATGAAGGAGAGTATTGTTCAAGGGGTCTACTTAACCTGGTAGATCTTTTAACAATACTTGCAGGAGTTTGAGTTACTTGCTGCTCCTGTTGTTGTACATTTTGATTTTTTGGTTCCTTTGAAATTTCATTTTCAGTGATCTCATCAAGCACTGTGTATTCTAGTTTTTCTTTTTCCTATTTCTTTCCCTGCAACTGATATTT
This sequence comes from Picea engelmannii, assembly GCA_009831015.1. Lineage (NCBI taxonomy): Eukaryota > Viridiplantae > Streptophyta > Pinopsida > Pinales > Pinaceae > Picea > Picea engelmannii. The sequence goes on along the minus strand of ML783489.1, from coordinate 504,527 downwards.
GTACATGAACTTCTCATTGAATATGACATCTCTGCTCCTAATGATTTTTTTATTTTCATAATCCCATATGCAATAACCAAAATCATTAACACCGTATCCAATAAAGGTACACTTCTTGGATTTTGCCTCAAGCTTTATTCTATTTTCTTTATCAATATGGACAAATGCTTCACAACTAAAAGTCTTCAAAAAAGAATAGTTTACCTTTTTACCTGTCCATGCCTCCTATGGAATTATACCATCCAAAGTTCTTGAAGGTCCTCTGTTTATTAAGTAAACATCAGTATCTACAACATCTTCCTAGAACTATAAGGGAAAACCATCATGCAATCTCATACTCCTTGCGCGCTCCATGATTGTCATGTTCATCCTTTCTAACACACCATTTTCTTGTGGTGTTCTTGGAACTATCTTCTCTCTACAAATCCCATGGTATGAACAGTAATCATCAAACTCCTTGCTGCAATATTCACCTCCATTGTCTGATCTGAGATACTTCAACCTTTTTCTTGTCTCATTCTCAACCAAAGCTTTCCATTTCTTAAAAGTATCAAAAACATCATAGTTTTGTCAAATGAAATAAACCCAAGTTTTTATAGTTGCATCATCAATAAAAGTAACATAATAGCGAGAGACACCAAGAGATGATACCTGAGCTAGTCCCCATACATATTTATGCACAAGCTCTAACCTTTCACTCTTCTTTTCTTTTTCGACTTTGAGAAATCTGACTCTCTTATGTTTTCCATAAACACAATGCTCACAGAAGTCCAAATCAATTTGTTTAATATCTAGCAACAAATTTCTTTTGTGAAGTATCTGCATCCCCTTCTCACTCATGTGTCTAAGCCTATGACGCCACAGTGTTGTATCCACTCTTGTAGAAGCTAAAGATATATAAGAGCTAGTATTACCAATACATAAATACAATGTACCTACCTTCTCTCCTTTTGCTATCACCAATGATCCTTTGGTTACCTTCCACACATTATCTATAAATATGGATATACAACCTTCACTTACCAACTATCCTATTGAAATTAGATTTTTCCTTAGATATGGAACATGTCTTACCTCTTTCAAAAACCATTGGTTTCCATTTCTTTGCTTTATTTTTACCTTTCCCATTCCAACAATTTTGCATGGTGCATCATCACCCAAATGAACCTGTCCAAAATCAGCTTGAACATAATCTAGAATTTTTTTCCTATGGGTTATGGCATGAAATGAAGCCCCTGAATCTACCACCCAAGATTCTGAAATATTATCTACAGAAAGAATCAAAGCATCTTGTAACACATCACCTGTTACATTTGCTTCCTGAGTTTTCTCCTGTTGTCCATCTCTTTGTTTCTTTGGAGCTCTGCAGTCTTTATTCATATGTCCTTTCTTCCCACAATTCCAACACTCTATCTTTCCAATTCTGGATTTGGATCTTCCCTTCCTAGAATTCCCATGGTTCCCCGAGCCCTTTCCTCTATCCTTTTGTCTTCCTTTATTCTCCATGTTCAACACATTACCTAATGTCTCACCTGTTCTTTTTTGTTGCATTTCCTCACTAAGGATAACATCAACAACATCATCAAATTTTAAAGTATTTGAACCAGAGACAGAGTTACTTACAACCATGACCAAGCCGTTCCATATTTCTAAAAATAAGAACAATATTAGAAGAGACATGACCTCATCATCAAAGTCCAGTTTTACAAAACTTAATTGATTAGTAACCGTATTAAATTCATTTAAATGATCTACAACAGACCCACCTTTTGACATATATTTTTTTTTTAAGTAAAAAGGATAGGACCTGTTATATTAGCATAATCAAAATACAATGACTGTTTGCAGTGCTAGCTGTCCTGCCTAAACATGAAACCGAGACAGTTGGGCATCCCTTGCCATGTGTTTCCCAGCAAACAAAATTAACAGAGTTTCGTCCTGCCTGAAGGAAACCAGGACTATCACCCATTGAGTTTAAACTATATGCCATGTACTGGTTATGAGAAAACTAATAACTAACTGGACCGAAACATTATTCAGAACAGAAAAAACACTTTCTAACCATGAACATCATTACACCTTTTAGCCTGTGCGCTCGTCCTCATCCCCGTGTTGTCGCCACCCTGTTGGTAGCGCGTAGGCCTATGCGCATGTTGGGCATTGCCGCTTTGGAAGAGTTCTGGAGTGAGCCGCGAAGAGCAGGTTGAGCCTTTGATCAATTCGGGTGAGGAGAAAGACCTGGTCATCCAATAGACTCCTCAGCTCGAAAATGAGAGTGAGGTACCCTGTGTCGGTGAAGAGTTGTTTTTCCTGCCAGTGGCTGTCGACAGAAGCTGGGGGAATGGGCTCTATTGCGTCATCACTTGCATGCACCTATTGGTTGGGAACTTGTATAGCTACCTCCATGGGTGAACCAGGTGGGATCTCTTCTTCTATATAGCAAGTGGTGTAATTCTCCTCTAGGCTGTTGGATCTGGGACCGAGCGAAATGCTCGCAGGCGGTGGCTTGTTATCTGAGCCAAACTCAGAGGGTGAATTCCAATTGTCTGGGACCATGAATAGAGTGAGCTCAAGAAAGCTCCGCAAGTCATCCTCTGGGGTAATTTATTCCACGTACGCCATTGGAGGCGTTCATGGTTTCGTGCGCCTTCGGATGGCTTCCATTGCCATCGCCTGCTCAAATTTCTTATGTCTCTGGCGTCGAGATTCGGCTATGTACTAGGCAGCACCCCTGCACGGCTTTCCTCTCGCTCTGGGCATGGTGGAGAGCCCGAAGATGACCAGAGTTCCTTGCAATTGGACCGCTATGCTCCATAGCTTCAACGAGGCCTCAGAATACTGCTCCGGTGGGATGAATTGCTGCTGTTCCAGTGGAGTGAATGCTGCGATGGACGAATGTCGCTCGGCTCTATCGATTCTGGTAAAAAGGAGGAGGGCAACCATGACCACCATAGCCATTAAGTCCTACTATCGAGAGCGTTGATGCCCAGTACTATTCCCTTGCGCGAAGGGGCTCCTCGCTTGGATATGGCTGCGCTGGCCCATGGAGTGTTAATGGTTGAGGGGATGGTGGTCGGTAGATGCATTAAAGTCACGTCCCAACCTTATCCCGCGTGGCGCCATATTGCGTCGTGGCACCCCATCCGGGGACCCACCTTTTGACATATTAATATTAAATAATATCTTCATTAGAAATACCTTATTGGACACCAAGGGTTTTTCATACAATTTAGCCAATGCATCCATCAAATCCTTCATTGTCTTTTCTTTCGAAATATTGAAAGCCACCGATGTTGCCAGGCTCAGTCATATCATTCCTAGAGCCTTTCTATCAAGAATCTCCCATTCTTCATCCTTCATAAGCATCGGCTTCTTTTTTATTCCTCCCAATGGTAGGAATAGATCCTTCTGATATAAATAATCTTCCATCTGAATCTTCCATAACTGTTAGTTTTGGCTGTTAAATTTATCGACCCTAAAATTTTCATCTTCCACCATTGCTCCCACTCGAACCATGAACCCTCTTTTCCTACGAGTTACCTTTCACTCTGATACCAGTTGTTAGAAAAATAGGATCACAGAGCAATAAAATAAAACAAATGTGGAAATAAAACACAGAATACAATAGAGACACAAATATACTTGGTTCACTCAATGTGGGCTATGTCCACCAGAAAAATTGCCAGGTCCTTCCTTTATTATTATCCAGCAAAATGAAGGGATACAACCTACAACAAACCCATTGTAACTTCCTCTTCTTTCTCTTACAGTATCCTCTCTCAGAATGCAATATTCACTATGATCCTTAGCCGAAATATATTTCCCTCATAAAAGAGGGTTTCCTTCTAGGGAAAAAACCCCTAACATAACTTCTACTGTTAGATCTGTGACTTTATAATGAATGGTCCAGATTTACAATGAAATTACAATTTAAATTTACAAGGCAATTTTTCCTTCGGGGGATTCACCCCTAAACCCCATTTGGGAATGTTGTCCCCTGAACCCCCGCCGAGGGATTGATTTCCCCTGGACCCCATTGGGGGGGTAACCCCCCTGCACTCCTCCGCATGGATGAGTGTACATTCTTCTGGGGTGTAAAGTATTCATGGGGTATAAACGCGGCTGAAAACAAAGACCTCTGAATCAGGAAGATAATCAGGCTCCACAACCAACATCATGGCACCAACTAGGGAGGCTAGACCATACCCTTAGTCATACTACTCAATTACCCAGGTACTAAAGATTATCTTCCCAAGTGTTGTTCTCGGTGGCACTATAATAGTCAGGCGACCACTCGGTTGATCTATAGCAGGTTTCAAGATACCTAGGAAAGTTTGTATACATGTGTTGTCTAATGTGCTACCACTCGAAGGGGTACCAACATGGGTTACAAGGGTGTCCAATAATGTGAGCTTAAAAACCTCTTGTATTTCCTGCATGTATGCTTCCCTAACAATGGATTTAAGCGTTGAACGACATATCACTATAGTTTTAAGACGTCGGAACACGTCTCAACCCTGAAAAAAATTAACCCACAATTCCTGCTAAGGAAAGTGCTCTTATGCCACTTGTTAGGTACCATATCTATTATAATAGAAAAAAATAGAAATACTACAGAGAATAACGATGGAAAATCAAAATATAAGGAACCACAACACCAAAATAATACCTTTATTGATATGAAACAATGTTCACTTGCCTCTTCATGGGGGTAACCTCCAATTAAGAAATGCTCTATTACAATAATTCTCAAGACAAAGACTTATCGTTCCTCCTACTCTTATTTATACTAATTCTATATTTTAAAGATCATTCTAGAGGAATATCCTTCTAGAAGCAAAAGCTTCTATTAAGTTTTCTTACATTGACTTGTCCACATTTATTAAATAAGACTTATTAACTAATGTTGACCTTTATTACAGGGAAATATATTATTGTACCTATGTGAGGGGTTAGGGAGGTTAGGTCCCTAACAACTTCCTTGAGAAGGATTCAATGGATAGAGTTGGGCGAGATTCTCTTAGGATGATTTTGGGAAAGTTTGGAAACACAAGTCTGTTGGAGGCATATGTGAGGTAGAATTGAAATCTGTGAAGTCTATGGAAATGAAAAGACAACAAGTCTGAGGTTGAGGGAACGTATGAGGTGCACCATAGGAGGTTGCGGAGATGGTTGAAAAAGAGAGAGTATCAGTGTGACAAACTTGTTTATGACTGTCTTGGTGAGGTGAGACAAGTCATGTGACTACGTCGAATTTGTAAACTGAGTTGATAGTGGTCTTATTGTAACTGTTTCACAATAACAAAGACTTATATGGGTGTTAGGCGTGATTTTTATCACTCACACTATATCTATCTTTCTCTTGTTTGTTTCATTGTTGTTCTCTTGGCTTCTCATGTTCATGGTTGTATGCTTAAATATGACTGAGAGTTAAAGTTGTTAACAATTGTCTAAGTATACAAGAGTTGCACTAGAGTAGAAGTGTGACTCGTCGGTATCCTAGAAAGGAGTATGGGTATTCTCTAGGTGAAGATGCGTAGTCCAGACAAAGTATCCTTAGTGTTTCCGAGCAGCCAATTGATAAACGTCGTGGTGCCTCATGCCCTCAAGAGGTGTACGATCATAAGGCACATTGTGGGGATGTGACAACTATGATTTTAAATATAATTCTTATATTTTCCTTTTACTTAATAGTAGTTTGGAATATTTTTATTTTTTAATCATGTTTTTAATTGTTTTCTTGATTTAGTAATTGCCAAACATAAAGGGAATGATATGGTAGTCATAATAATGGACTCATAGATTAATTTTTCTTATTAAAAATAGAAGCTCTTTTTTTTTAAATTGGCTAATAATTATAAAATTCATGAAGTTCTTTTATGGAATAGCTCATAAATTAAAAGTTTTTTATTAAAAATAGAAGATTTTTTTAATTTTTTTTAATTTGCTAATAATTATAAAATTCATGAAGTTTTGATAGAATTAATGTGTGAAATGAATAATAACATGTCATTAGACACTATGTTCGGGAATTTTTGAGACTGTTAGAGCTTGGATATTCTTGGAGACTATTAGAGCTTAGATATTATCAACTCTTGAGTTGTTTTCATATCCACATTTTTAGGAGTTTGTTAAACCTAATTGTCTTCCTATAAATATACATTGTTTCTTATCAATAAAATAAGTGTGTGAGTGAGATAGTTTCATCTCCTCTTGTGTGAGAAATGTTATGATTTTTTTCCGCATCTCTGATTTTGGTATCGGAGTAGAGGTTGAACAAGTTCTTTCCCAAGAGCAGTCAACTAAGAGATTTAGTAGATCATTTTTGTTTACCCTATGAAGATATATAAATTGTGTTGAGAAGACCATGTGCAAGCGTCGCTATTGAAGGAGGAGCTTCCTATTTGAGAGACATTGTTAAGGAATAATTGCATTGTGTCAGAATTTGTGGAAGATAATTTTGCATGAAAGAGAATTCATGGAGGAGCCCACACAAAAAGAATTGTCTGTGAGGAGTTGTCATGCTAAAGAATGATTTTCCTATGAGGAGGAGTCATGTGTTGAAACATTCCCAGGATTTGTTGTAGAGTGAAAGAACTGCAACCAAGAAAATATCCCACACACAAGAGAAGGGGACTTCATGTCCCATGCAAAAGAGAATTGTATGTTGGTCCATAAGTAGTTCATACACTGACATCTTGAGGTTTTTGAAGTGTTTTTTAACAATTTTTTTTGTAGTTTTCCTATCATAAAGAAGAAGAGAAGTCTTGAAGCAACAACAACAATCATTTGTTGGGAAAAAAAAGGTAAATGCCAAAGATAACCATCTGAGAATTTTTTTTATTTAATTCATCTTGAAGGTGCGAGAATATTTTTTTGTGTTCAAAGATGTCAAATATTTTGATGGATTCTTATTTAAATAAATAAACTAAGCTAGACAGGGAAAATCATGTAAATTAGAAGTTTAAGATGAAGAATTTAATGGAAGGATATAATGTTTGGTCGATTTCATCTAGAGACGAAGCCAAACCAATATCCTCGATAGCGTCAGTTCAAGATTGGGAGAGACAAGAGACCAAAGCAAAGGTTCTCTTGAGAATTTCTATGAAGGAAAGCATCATTCCTCATATAAGAGAGTGCAAAACGTCCAATGAAACATGGGTGCTACTTAAAGGTTTGTATGAGACAACAAATAGAAATCACATGATGTTTTTAAAAAGAAATCTTCTCTCAATAAAAATGGAAGAAAAATAATAATTAGTAATTCTATTTCTAGAATTAAAGAGCTCAAAGATAAGCTTGTTCATATTGGTGAGAAGGTATCAAGCATTGATTTGGTTACCGTAAAATTGAATGGTATGTTATATGAATATCAAATATTTATCTCCAATCTTGAAACTAGGGAGAAAGCACCTTCATTTGATTAATTGATAGGTATTCTATTGCAAGAAGAGGAACAACGAAAGAATCTAAGAAGTAGGTTTCAAAGTTCAAATTTGGTGTTAGTAGCAAAAGAAAAGCAGTCGCATAAAGAAAATCCATGGGAAAAGAACAAAGGAGGAGAGATTTATGTAAAACCACATCAAGGTGAGGCATCACCAAAGACATATACAAGTGTGTGAGTGAGACAATTATGTCTCCTCTAGGGTGAGCAATGTTATGAGTTTTTTTGCATCCTTGATTTGGTACAAGTGTGAAGAGGAATATCCCATGTTACTATTGTGGTAAGTTTTCACATTATGCTAAGGATTGCATGAAAAAAATTTCATGAGTCCAAATATAGGAGGCATATAAGAAATTTTGCTAATAAAGTGAGAGGTCAGGTAGGGAAGAGTTGTAACTCCACACTTTTATTTGCATTAACATGATAGGTTCATAAATATAATGTATATGATTGTCGGGCTTCCCTAAGGGGTGAATATTCCTATCACCTACGAATCTTCATATTTACAATAATGCAATCCCAAGGATTACGTGTCCAACATTCCCCCCCTTAATCCAAAGGGGTGTTTGTGAGTTCAAGAAACATTTTGAACTTTTCAATTTTTTCTCTTCCAAGCGCTTTGGTGAAGATGTTTGGAATTTTCTCATTTGTGGACCAATGTCTCAAGTGAACAGTTTTGGCCTCTACATGATATTGAATCAGGTGATACTTTGTGTTGATATATTTAGTTTGATCCCGGAATCTAGGATTATTGGCCAATTTGATTGAATAAGTATTGTCAACTAGAAGAGGAGTATAATTCAGTTGTTTCTCCTGCAAATATTCAAGTATTTTCCCAAGCCACACAATCTCTTTCATTGCTTCTACAACTGCCACATATTCTGCCTCTATTGTGGAATCTGTTGGAACTAACTATTCACATGATCTCAGGAGACCGTTGTTGATCCAAGACTCATGAGATATCTTGAAGTTGATGCTCCATTTTCCTTATCCCCAACAAAGTATGAATCAAAATATCTGATCAGGTTGGAGTCATCCACCTTAGAGTACCTGAGTCCAAAATCTTTTGTCACCTTCAAGTATTTTAGAACTCTTTTTGTAGTAGACTAATGTCCCTCACAAGGCTATTGCATGAACCTGGAAAGAATCCCAACAACTAATGAGTTGTCTGGTCTGGTGGTAGTTGTAAATGTGTTGAACCTGCATAGACTAGATCTAGTTAGAAAATACTACACACATTTGCAGAGAGAAATTGAGAAAGAAGAAGAAGGAGAGAAATAATGGAATAATTCTCATTAACCGTCTTCCACACTCAAAGAGTAAATAATTTACAATAGATATAGACTACACGAGTAACTAATGCGCCATAGTAGTGATCTAGAGAGATCTAGACACTCACTGACAGACACTGGAGTGAACTGCCACCTAGTCCTAGTTAACTAATCCATGCAATCATCAGTTGACTAAGACACATGTGTGGAAGTGAGAGAGACACATGCAAATCCTGGTGATAAAACCAAGGTTTCCATGCAAGAGTGACTTCCACTAGTCTAACTAAGTGTAACTGACTCTGAATTGAAGAGGAACATCCTATTTTGTAGGGAAATATTCTCTAGAGAGAATACTCTCATCTAAGGAATTGTTCTCAACATTGGACTGTAAAACTTAGGAAAATAATTATAGGTGAGTGTGTAATATCTCCAACACCCCCCTGAACATTACTTGGGTATACATGATGAATGGGTCTCAACAAAAAAGGTCATGTTAGGTACCCATTGTACAATGCATGTACAAATGAAACATTGAAAGAATGAGGAAAGAGGGAAAACCTCATGGGAAACCCCCCCTCCCCCCCCTCAAATCACAATGCATAAAAAAAATATGAGAAGGAGAAAAAAGGAAGTTGTTAAGCAACCATGTCCTTCACTCCAAGAAAACCTCGCAATTGTGCAAGTTTGTGCTCGTTGAAGATTTTGTTGAAGATGTATATGTATGCACGGATCTGATGAAGTAGATGCACTATTGAGATGTCCACACATATCCACTTTCTCTTATTGTAATGAATAATATCCAAATAAAGTTTGGATGATTTTAAGACGATCATAACTTCACTTCCCAGACTCCTTTTCAAATGTTTTTTTTTTTAAATTGGACATTTTCCCGAGAGGAATTGAAATATCCAACAAATTTTGCTCAAAAAATATCAGAATTGAGTCTGATGTGTGCGGATCCCTTTTTGTCTGCTGAGATGCATGCATTGCACATGGAAAAGTGTCTGCATGTGACCCCTAATATGCATTCCATATATCTTCCACATAAAATTCAGAAAACAAATATGAAATGGAGTAGACATCATCTTCAATTAATACAATAAAAATTTGTGAAAATACTTTTGTAGAAGACTCTTCATAATAAGAGGCTTGATCTTCTGATGGCTTCTCTTCTGGCTCTATATGTTCAACCTCTTGCATGAAATCTTCACAATATTCTTTATTCCCAAATAGAACCTCCAATCTATTCCATAATTCATTTGGAGTTGATTCTTGTGAGTCATCATATACTTGATGGAGAATTTCAGGAGAAATAAACCAGAGGATACTTCCTATGGCCATATCTTGTCTATTGAGAAAATCATTTTTCTCATCGGCATAGTCAGGCTCTACTTCCATTGCCATAGTTATTTGGTACAAGCCTCTGCATATAAGTAGGAGCATAATTTTTGGCTTCCACTCCAAATAGTTATGAGGCGTGATAAGTATTGCCGACGAATAATCCATCTTTTTTGCATTCTTCAATCTTCAGTACTTGCAAAAAATAATTTGGTGTATCTTTTTCTTAGTAGTCCGTCAGATCTAATACCATGTAAATGTGTTGAACCTGCACAGAATAAATCTATCCAGAAAATAATACACACATTTGCAGAGAGAAATTGAGAAAGAAGGAGAAGGAGAGAAAGAATGGAATAATTATCATTAACCGTCTTCCACACTCAAAGAGTGAATAATTTACAATAGATATAGGCTACATGAGTAACTAATGCACCATAGTAGTGATGTAGAGAGATATATACACTCACTGACAGACACTGGAGTGATTTTCCACCTAGTCTTAGTTAACTGATCCATGCAATCATTAGTTGACTGAGATACATGTGTGGAAGTGAGAGAGACACATGAAACTCTTGGTGATAAAACTGAGGATTCCATGCATGAGTGACTTCCACTAGTCTAACTGAGTGTAACTGACTCTGAATTGAAGAGGAACATCCTATTTTGTAGGGAAATATTCTCTAGAGAGAATATTCTCATCTAAGGAATCATTCTCAACATTGGACTGTAAAACTTATGAAAATAATTATAGGTGAGTGTTTAATATCTCCAACAATAGTAAAATAGATAATACTTCCCACAAGCTGTCTATACTTGGTTGCATCCTCAAATTCATTCCCTTCTTTTGATGTGAGTTTTAAATTCTGTTCCATTGGAGTAGAAGCATGATTACACTCAACCATGCCAAACTTGTTCAACATTTCTCCAATGTACTTCTTATGGGAGATGAATATGTACTTTGGATTTTGAATCACTTCAATGCCCAAGTTGTAGTGAAGATGTCCCAAATCTATCATCTCGAAGCCTTTATTCAACTCTTTCTTTATGGATGCAATGTAGCTTTCATTTTTCCCTATTATCAATAGATCATCTACATATACTACAAGATATACAATAGTTTTTCCAACTTTCTTGACAAACAAAGTTGCATCGTTAAGATTGAAATGATTGAAATTCAATTTCAAAAGATGCTCAGTTAACTTTTCATAACATGCTTATGGTGTTTGTTTAAGGCCATATAAATATTTGATGAGATTGCATACCTTATGTTCTTGTCCCTTCACAACAAGCCTTCTGGATGAGACATGAAAACATTCTCTTTCAAGTCTCCATTCAAGAAATCAATCTTCACATCCATTTGATGAATTTTTTATCCATTCTGTGCCACCATGGAAAATAGAGTATGGATGGTAGCCCATTTTGTTGTGGGGGAAAACGTCTCCTCATAATCAACATCTTGTTTCTGTGCAAATCCTTTTTCCACGAGTCTTGATTTGTGCTTGTCAAGTAAGCCATTTGATGTGTACTTGTTCTTGAATGCCCACTTGCAACCGATTGGTTTGGTTCCAAATGGAGGGTCCACTAACTTCCATGTCCCATTATTGATGAGAGCATCGTATTCTTTTTGCATGGATTCATTCCATTCATCATGAGACGTGGCTTCTTCAAAGGAATTCGATTCAAGGTTAGTATATAAATTCAACTCATAATCATATGAAACATCCATGTCATCTACATCACCTAAGTTTGAATTATTTACTTTACCTCCATCTTGTCTTCAGGAAATTTTGGTTCCTATCTTTTCGACCCCATCAGGATGAACACTTTCAAGTGTTTTTGTGATCCATTTTGGTGGACCTTTCTAAGATGGTCCAGGTTTCTTAGCTGATTGGGATGGTGTTGAATTCTCATCAAGACTCAACCTTTCAATCCTCTTGATCACTTGATCCAAATGAACTTCAGGTTCTGATGAAATGACTAGAAATTCTTCATGTGGGGGAGATGATGCTTCAAAAGGAGATTCCATAGATTCACCCAAGATAGTTGTCCCCCCTTCAAGACATGGAATATCATCATCAAATTTATGATATGTATTTACACGATTGAATCTGTCTAGATGATCAAGTTTCCTCTCAATAGTTTCATCATTCTTGGAGGATTCAAGAAATATTACATCTCTGGAAAGGATGAAATTCTTATTTGTCTCATTGTGAAGACAATATCCCTTGGTGGTATTTGAGTACCCCAAGAATATTCACTTCCAACTTCTTGCATCAATATTGCTTCTTTGCTCCTTAGGAATCAAGGCATATAATGTGGAACCAAAGACCTTGAGATGCCTCACCGAAGGAATGCAACCATGCCACATTTAATAAGGAGTATTGTTTTGAAGAGCATGAGATGGACACTTTTTTTTCACATAAACCACACACAGAACTACATCATCCCAAAACATCAATTTTACATTCTTGAAAAACATCATGGAACAAACCATATTTAGGAGTGTCATGTTCATTCGTTCAGCTACACCATTATGTTGGGGATTGTATGGAACTATGGTTTGATGTTTGATCCCATGTTAGTGAATGTAGCTTTCAAATTCATTAGATGTATATTATTTTCCATTATCAGTGTAAAGAGAGCCAATACGAGACTAAGCTTCATTTTGAATCCATACATGAAATTTTTAAAAATTGCAAAATCTTGTGATTTTTCTTTCTACAAGTACACCCAACACATCTTGGTGTAATCATTAATAAAAGTCATGATATATATATTTCCATTTGTAGAAGGAACAGACATAGGGCCACACAAATCAAAATGAATTAGTTCAATATTTCTACATGCTATGGAAGTAGAATCATGAAATGGTTGTATGCTATGCTTTCCAAGGATACAAGCATCACATTGCTTCAACTTCCTATGAATAGTAGGAAAATAAGAAGCACCATTCGTTCTCAACAAATAAAGACTGTCATAATTAATAAGGCCAAATCTAGCATACCAAAAAAGACTAGATGGCATTATACCTTCACCATGATGAGAGAGATATGCAACATTTTGTGTATGGGAAGATGTCACTTTCATCTTCAACAATCTTCCATCTTCCATTCTGGACATGACAACCATGTTGTCAAAATCCTTCCTTATTTCAACTTTTCCACTGAACATATGAACAAAGTGGCCTTGCTTTCAGATGTGCACACGGGTCAACAAGTTCCTTTATAGCTCAGGAAGATATAGTACATTATCTAGAAGAAAATGTAGGAGTCCAGGCAACTTCATCCTGATGGTGCCCATTCTCAAAGGTTTGAGACTTCATTTATCTGTGAAATACACTATGCCATCTAACTTTTCATTGAAGTATTCAAAGAAGTCTCTTCACAATGTCATGTGGGAGGTTACACACGTTTCAATAAGCCATGCATCTCTCCAAGAAGCAAATGAAGTGTTAAACAAATCTTCAGTTACTCCTATATTGCAATGGGAAACAATGTAATGAGAAAATGCTTTACCTTTAGCTATTTTTGAAGTTTTACCTATATCTTCTTTCTGATTATGTTTATCTTCTTTGATCTTCTCCCATGGAACTCTGTAGTCAGTTGCTTCATGTGACCTATTCCTTCTGCAATGGTTACAATGAAGATCAAATCTCTAATGGAGATTATGCCAACCCCCCTACATTTGAGCTTCTTCTTTTCATGCCCTTTCATTTCTTACCAGTGTAGCTGAGATTTTGCTTGAGACCATTGCCACTTCTAAAGGCCTTCAACTAATCTTTATGGTGTTCCAAAACCTTTGCTTTGGTGTATTACTAGCTCTTCACTTTGGACAACTTTTTTAATCTCACCCTCAACAAATTATGCGCATGGAATCTCGTCAAGTGTTGTCATGCTGGACGTAGACAATTTGTTTCTCTAGATCTCCAAATAACTTATGAGATTTTTCAATGTGTGCAGTTATGTGTTGTCTTTATTAATCCCTACATCTTCCACATGAGACTCTTCATTTTACAACCATCACAAGTGGCATTCAATGATATGCAGGTGGACGCATGTGCTACACACAATGAAAACAATTATTGTTTTGTGTTGCTGCTATGAATTGACTGAACATAGTAAAGGTGATGAGGTTTTTTTATTTTGATAGTGAACAATGAGAGCACAGGAAGAGGAAGGTGCAAGGTTGAACCCTCTTATCCTTCACATCTCTCGCACCTAAAGCTAGAAAAATGATGTTGATTACGGTTTGAATCAACTGTAGATAGTAAGAAGGCGATAGCCACGTGAGTGAGGAAGGAAAAAACCATGCATGCACAAAAAATGATGCTCTTGAGATCCCTCTCGAGAAAAGAAAGTTTCGTTATTGCAGGTGGAATCTTATTCTTCAAGCGATTACTAGAGACATTCGAGGGCATGAGTTGTTGTACTACAATCGTTGGGCGATGGGGGCATGAGCTCTGTCAAGGATGATTGCAAGTACAGATGTTGTATTTCATAAATATACAAAAGAGGTTCAAAAAGAGGGTGATCATGATGTATGGAAACTCTCTAAAGGCAACATTGAACATGTGAAAGAAAAATAAGTTGAATATCAACAAGTTGATGTTGAATATCAAATTAGCATTGAAGCTACGAGAATTCAAAGTACACCAAGAAAGAGTGGAGCAACACCAAGAAAGACTAGAGAAGCTCCACAAAGCAATGAGACACTACGGAAATCAACAAGACAAGTTCAAACACCTATCAGGTACAAATATTATGCTTTCATGACTCAATTTAGGAGTATAGAAGAACCTTTAATTTTTGAGCAAGCAAAGGATCACCAGGAGTGAATGAATGCTATGAAAGAAGAATATGATTCCACAATGAAAAATGATGCTTGGTAACTAACATAATTGTTTGAAAATAAAGTTCCTATAGGTTCAAAATGGTTCTTCAAAACTAAGTTTAATGTTGATGGTAGTATA